>CAWUFW010005522.1:820000-1318658 GCA_963921515.1 Calotriton arnoldi | reverse complement strand
GAGAGAGAGAGGTAGAGAGAGAGAGGGAGAGAGAGAGGTAGAGGGAGGTAGAGAGAGAGGTAGAGAGAGAGGGAGAGGTAGAGAGAGGTAGAGAGAGGGAGAGAGGGAGAGAGAGAGAGGGAGAGAGAGAGAGGGAGAGAGGTAGAGAGATAGGTAGAGGGAGAGAGAGAGGTAGAGAGGGAGAGAGGGAGGTAGAGAGAGAGGGAGAGGGAGAGAGAGGGAGGTAGAGAGGGAGGGAGAGAGGTAGAGGGAGAGAGGTAGGTAGAGGGAGAGAGAGAGAGAGAGGTAGAGAGTTAGAGAGGTAGAAGGAGATGGTAGAGTGGTAGTGAGGTAGAGAGAGAGAGGGAGAGAGGTAGAAGGAGATGGTAGTGAGGTAGAGAGAGAGGCAGAGAGGCACAGAGAGAGAGGTAGAGGGTGGTGGGCACGGAACTCGTTTTGGGCGACCAGTGCTTGTTTTCCATAATCAGATTTCGACCCAATGCAGGCGAGAGAGAGAGAAAGTTAGACAAGAAGGGCTGGGCGAGAAGGAAGGGGGGAATGCGAGCAGCAGAGGAGCTTGATCAAAGCTCACGAAAAGGGAGGGGGAGAAGGGAGGAGGGAGTGCGAGCAGCAGCTGTGCACGTGCAAGCAGGCTGGCAAATGGTGTGCGATGTGCGCGCACCATGACGAGAGAGGAAAGCCATATGGCGCCTCTGCTCGTCATTGTGCGCGTACTCGCACGCTCTAGGCAAGCCCAAAAAAAAGTGGTCGCATTTCTAAATGCCCACTTACAAAATGTCTCGCCCAGATCAGCGCAAGCGCTGGCTTCAGGGCGAGACCTAAAAACGAAATTGGCAGTATTTCACTATCAGGACCTGCCACACACATCAGGGCATGTCCTACCTTTCACATACATTGCATCCTGCCCACAGGGGTACCTTGGGCCTACCTTAGAGGTGACTTACATGTAAGAAAAAGGTAAGGTTAGGGCCTGGCAAGTGGGTGCACTTGGCAGGTCGACATGGCAGTTACAAACCATGTGCAGACACTGCAGTGGCAGGTCTGAGTTACATTTACAGGCTGCTCATGTGGGTGGCACAATCAGTGCTGCAGGCCCACTAGCAGCATTTGATTTACAGGCCCTGGGCACACACAGTGCACTGTACTAGGGACTTACCAGTAAATCAAATATGCCAATCAAGGAAACACCAATCCATAACATAATTTACCTGGAGAGCATATGAACTTTAGCACTGAATAGCAGTGGTAAAGTACCCAGAGTCCTAAAACCAACAAAAACAGGAGGCCAAAAAGCAAAAAGTCTTGGCGTAAACCAGCTGAAAAAGCCAAGTCTAACAGCAAGTCTTTCAGTGTGCCCCTCAAAAATACACGAAAGCCTCCGTGTGCTGGCCCATGCTTACCATTTTTTATACAGTGTGGTCACCTTCAACTGTGTGTTAGTCCATTAAGTGCTTAGAGTTACCATCATGCGCGTACTCAAAAGTAAAAACATACCACACTGCTCCTGACAAAATGAAGTCTTTATTAAGTTAAAAATCTTGTATGAAACCAAGACATATTAAGGAAACACCTGAAACAAAAACATACAGGGTTACGACTTCAAAACATATGCAAGAAATACAGGTCCACGAAGAGGAGTTAGACAGAGATTTGCAGCAAAACACAGAAATCTTTTTCATTTAAATATGTACAGTGTTTGCTGCCAGTAAAATTTAATAAAAATGGGTATCACTTGCCTATTAAACACGTCATTATTCCAAACTCACATCTATGACTCATATTCATTTTATCATCTACCCAGCTCCCAAATACTGCACACTGCCATATGCTTTAAGTGGTCCTTTCATATACCAACCCATGCAGAATGAATTAAGACACACTCAATAGTAAGATAACGAGGCGGTCAGTGTACATGCAGGGATGGATACATTAACAAAAAATACTTGGGTAATGGGAGTACTAAGTAGGTTGAAACATGAGACATTAAGAAAGCAGGAAATCGCTACTTCAAGTGTCTTAAATTTAAATAGCCCTCTAGCTGGAAACAGGTGAATCATTTTAGTCAAAGGGCATGCTCTTATCCCTTTACAAAACACAGCCAGTTGAGTGCAATGCTAATAAGCGTAGGCAATTTACAAGATTTCCTTCTGCAAGTCCAACACTTAGACCTCAGTCACTGTACACTCGCCATCTGGTCTTCTAGATCTTACGCTGCCCCTTGCTTGCCCACCACTTGTGCCACCTCTATCTTGCACTGTTGGGTTTGCATCTGAAGATAATAGTCTCTGTTGTGTTGATGACATGTGCAGCTGAAGGTGAGCGGATATATCCTCACTATCACTACTAGCATCAGATTCAGTTTCCTCCTGAGAAATATCAGAAGGCAGTATCCTGCCAGAAAACAGATTTCTGTCCTCTTCAGCTTCACCTCTAGGATTCGGGGAGGGTAGTCCCTCAGAATTTATTTGCAAGTTTGCAAACGATGTCTCTAAGGAAGTGCTTGCATCAGCAGGTGGAGTCACTGGACTTGTAGGCTGTCCCCCGAAGGATGTCAAGGGCCGGCCAGTAGATGCAGCCTGAACTGGCTGAATGGATATGGCTCCCTGTGCAACTGAACTACTGTCTGCTCCATCAGCCGAACTTTCTCTTGGTAAATTGAGAGATGCAGAATCACAGTCTAAACGGAGACCAGCAACTCCCTTCTTTGGGATATCTGTTATGTCCCTCTTGATTTTGCGTCGCCTGCCATGCTCATTGCGCCGGAACTGTACCATGTTTTCTAGATCTGCCACGTATAAAAACCCAGCAATCAACATTTCTGTGTTCTTTTTGCCTTTTGTAAAGGCGTCTTCTAGCTCTCTGCTTGTGCGCTCGTCATACTGCCACCATCCATTCCTACCCTCATAATACCATGCATGCTCTCCATTCCCTCTACTTGCTGCTTTCAGTTCCTCTGGAGACAGTAAGGTTGGTTTGTCAAGGAAGTCCTCAGGAATCTCTTGGCGGCACAGGGCGCATCGCTTTCCAAGCCAGGAAGCTCCCTTCACACACAGGTAGCAAAAGACATGTTTGCATGGCAAACTAACTGGGTGCACACACGTCTGTAGGCAAATGGCACATTCAGGAACAGCCAGAGAAGCAGCTGCATTTGAACATGGCTCAACAAGTTTCTTGCTCGTGGGAAGCATAACAGAATGATCAATTTCTCCAAAACCAGACATCCTATGGAAAACGATAAGGAAAAAATAGGTATTTAGTGCCAATGAATTAAATGTTCATTTCACATGCAAAAGAGCCAAAAAAACAAAAACACAATCAAAGCAAAGATCCGATCTGATCACAACTGCTGCACAGGAAACAACACCTTTTGTTGAAAAACACAAATGCACATATAATCAATAGGCATTCCACAAAGACCAACACCGTTGCTCTAAACAAAAATATGTTAGCATATATTTATCCTATACGGCAGGATTTGGCAATAAACAATACAGGTTCCCATATTCACTAAGCAATAACATTTTATTACCACAAAACAAAGTAGTTTACAGCTTCAGCTCGTCCACGAAGGGCATACACCAGGGTTGCTAAACACTTTTTCATTAACACTGCCTATTGTTTGAGTAAAGGCGCAACAATGCATTGACTTGTTTACATGACGTTATGTGAGAATGGGCGTTATGCGAGAATGGATATTAGCCGAAAAGTTAAAAGCACAACTTCTAGAATGAAGTAAATAACCAATGTAATGGCTTCTTTTGACCGAGTACAGTTTTACTCATATGACTTATATCTGCAGCAGTTGGCAGGATTTTCGGCATTTGAAACATTGCACAGGTTCTGCTCATGCCACCACATGGATTAATGGTGCACACTTTTGTGATAAAAAGGTACACAGCATTACCCCTCTAGCTACATTTACACCTTCTAGATAAATCCAACAGAAGAAATCCAAATCACCTGCCAATTACACCCACACATATCCAACAGCACAATTAGAGTATCCAAGATGCAATGGATGCCATCTAATTGAGTCCCACATCGCCCCATCAATTGCAACCAAGGTACATCATGCACAAACATCCGAAAGACACAATCTAACATACACTAACAAAGATTAAAGATGCCACACAACAAGCAACACCAGACCTAGGCAACCTGTAACTGCCAGAGGACATTTTACCATCATAAAGGGTGTGTAAGCAATCAGTACATAGTCTGCAGAACTCTCAGCACCAAAAATCACATATCCACGCGTCACTGAGCATGAAACTTCCAGCCAGCAATGGGTGGACCAGAGCAAAGTATCCATAACACGTCTCAGGTAGACAGACTCCAGTCAAGTGAAGCTACCCTAGAACTGCCAATAGAAAGCTCAGTAGTGCTATCAATAAGCACAAGCCCAGCACAGACACCAATTATCTCCTAGTAGACGACCCAGTAAGTGCTATAAATTTAATTTACAAAGCAGCTTTATCAATCTGACATTTTCCAAAGTGAATACATTCGAGCTCCCTTACAGTCAGCCTGGGGCAATTGCACAAGGGTTGGGAAAATTGTAAAAAGGAGTTTCAAGCAGTTGTGATGACCTTGCTGTAATCATTAAGTGCAGACTGCTTTTTCCTTGGTCATGCGAATGAAGGGTTGAATTAGCTGGTAGCATACTGCTGTTGTTGCCTTATGGTGATGGGGGTCTGAAAGGATCTACTTTTGATATAAAATGGGTTCTGAAGTCATTGCGCTTGTAGAATTAGCAAGAGGGAGGTGTTCAATTGGACTGGGTTGCTTTAGTCTAAGGGGCATTCATGAACCCTTATCTAGGCCCCTCACAAAGTTTTCAAACCGGTCATACAGGCCAAGGGCGAAAGCTGGCCGCTTTATGACCTGGAAGGCCATATCCTGATAATGATTTTCCAGATAAGCCACCACAACCATTGTCAACTCTCTGCTGCTAACCGTTTCACAAACAAACACACCGGAAGGACTGAAAGTCCCTGATGCAACGTCTATGTGCCATTAAACAATCTGTGCTAGCTCCTTTGTTAAAGAGCAGACCCCCAGCTACAGTACCTGCCTGGTCAGAGAGTTTTCTAGAGCCCAATATGCAAACAAGAGTGACCCCCCTCTCCCCTGACGGTCATGGAGTTGTAGCAAGCTTGAAAAAAAACCCATCCATTTATAGAATGTATTTCTACCAAATGTTTGGGGCATATTGACTTGGATTCAAGCAACTTCTCCCAGATTCAGTATAAGCTGACACCCCAGTGGCATATCCAGTGTATATCTTTTATTCATGGAGCACTGCCCACCTGAGTAGAGGACAGTGAGTATCACAGGAAGAATTTGTTGCTGAAAAAAACAAGGCGGTGTCTGTCCGGACAGTAGAGAACTGGCCATTATAGTCAGTCAAGTGACAGGTCTCCTCAACACTATCTGCACATGGCTTTTGTGTAATATCTGGTTTTCTAAGAATTTTCCTTCTACGAAGACAATGGTCGAGACCATATACTTACTCTGATTAACCCTCCGATAGCGCTCAAGCAAGTGCGAGTCTAGCCAAACCTTTGGCCTAGTGCGACTACTTCAAAAGCCAGATCTTCAGCTTCTTACGCAATTCGAGAAGTGAGAAGAAGGCTCTTATGTGTAGCAGCAGGTTGTTTCACACTTTAGGAGTGATGTAGGAGTAGGCTCGACCCCTTGATCTGGTTTAACATATGTGTGGGATGTCTGCAAGTCGGAGAGCGGATGTATCTGGAAAATTTATGAATGCAAATGTGATTGCTGAGGTATGCTGGGCCAATGGTACGTAATGCCTTGGAAGAGGGGGTGGGGAGATTGAATTCTATGGCAGGACCCGGAGGCCAGGATTAGGCTTTTCCTTTCTCCGCTTTTATTCACAGCAGCCTTTTATCAAAGTTCAAAACATTGGAACAAACTACATTTCCCATGGTACATTGGGAGAATCAAAGAGAAAACAATCTAGCCAATCAGGAAGCCTCTGCTTGTATAACGGTCCCCGCAGATGCTCCTTCTTCGCTACTCCAGCAGCATCCAGATACGTCCTTTCGGTTTCCCTTATTGTGCATAGTTTGGTACAGTATTTCTGGAGTTTTACTAAGGAATTTCACCCTCGCAGCTTAACCGCGCCTTGTACCACGTACTGGATTATTTTGTTGGCGAATTGCTAACATTTTTCTATTTCAGGGACCGCAGGAGCCTCAATAAAGCCGGCGGAGGAAACTTACACGGGGGAAGGTTTTCTGACGTCATTGGCCTCTTCTAACTCTCTCGATTTCGCGTCTGTCTGTCGCTCATTAAGGGAGCATCTGCCCTGCTACAGACAGCATTCTTGATGCATGAAAGCGAGCGCCTGCCTGGAGATAGACACCCGTATTCGGGTAAGATAATTAATACATGCTAGTGGGACGGTCCCAGGCAGATTACTGTTCTTCCATAGAAAATAAAGGGAGAAAGTCCCACAATTACACCCTTTTGACCGTTAAACCCTGTCACAGGGACATACATTAGGTTCCACCTAGCCAGCTTGCCCCACTGCTTCAAGCTGTACCAATGGAAAGCTTTGAGGGTGACGAGTACATGGAAGAGAAGTAGTTACTTACCTCCCAATCGATCACTTTTGCGAGGTAATGGATGCCTCCATAATGAAGGCTGCATCACAGGTGGTGGGCCCCCTGGAGAAGAGACTCATGGCATTGCAAGCCCAATGCCAGAAACCCCTCAACCAGAGGGAAGACGTGGCGGGGTCTCGAGCCCCTTTACCTCCAGGGAACCCCACCAAGCCCAACCCAGATAAAACGTAAGCGCACGGAGGGGTCAGGAGTAGATCTGGACGCTTTTGAACGCCTGAAGAAGGCGTTTATGGATGCCCAGCCCATTCAAGAACCTTCAGGTCAGGGCGCTCTTGGGGAACCCCCAGTTTCATCACCCAAGGTACTCCAGGGGGACGGGGATGACTCCCCGAATACTTCTGACAGTGATGGGGAGCAGCTCAGACCCTGGCGGCCTAACCCGTTCCCCCTTCCCGACTCAGAACCAACAGACCCAAACCCGGTCATGGCAGCGGACCTACTAGATCAGGATGACGTAGGTGCATCCATGGTCCGCGGAATGGTTCCCGGCCCCCAAGGTTTCCTCCTACATGGCTAGCAGGCTTAGGAAGCCCCTGGATAAGGAGGTGAGGAACTGCCTCAAGGAAGAATGCCAGCAGCCGTCTTTGGAGGGGAAGGTGGCCCTAACCCCGGAAATAGACGCAGAAATGGCCACCTTCCACACCAAATTCGTCCGTGACCCCAAGAAGGCATTGACAGGTCCTGGCGATCCGGTCAAGACAAGCTACTGGACATAGCAGGACCTTTGGCCAAAATAATGGACATGGCGGAGGACGTGAAGGCCTCTGGTATGCTGATCTGCCCCGAAGCCTTGTCTAGCTGGGCTCAGCGAGGAATAATCTTCTTGGGGAACGCCAACTGCGCGATCTCTACAGAGTGACGCAGATGCTTGCGCATCAAGATCGACCTCAAACTGGGGGGGATCTTTCCACCTCAGAGGCAGGCACGGTCGTCCAAGGCAACCTTTTTGGAGACCCGTTTATCCGGGAACTGGGAAAGTTTGTTAATACATTCAATTCCCTAGATAAGGCCCAAACCTCCATTAAAAGAATATTTAACTCCCGTGTTTTTGCCTTCGCCTGCCGAGGAAGGGGGCGCTCGACCGGCCACTACTCGCAGCAAGCCCCCAGAGGAGGAGAATCCCGCCGGGGCCAATATCAAGACTCCAGTAAATTCGGGAACTTCTACCAGACCAAACAATACCCGTTGCAGAGGTGGCAGGGGTGGCCACAACAACTACAACAATTCACAGGGTGAGAACCCAAGGGATGAAAAACCTCCTGCTTGGGGGTCGTTTTGCATTATTCTTGCAGAACTGGGAATCCTTGTCGTCGGACACATGGGTCCTCCAAACGGTCCAAGGGTTTCACATCGAGTTCTATGGGACCCCCGTCCAAACTCACGACCCCAGGTCTTCCCAAGGGATCAGCAGGCCCTGATCAACTTAGAGATAGCAGATCTCTTGGAGAAGGGAGCTATCGTCCCCACCTCGACACCCCCAACGGGTTCCTGAGCAATCTCTTCCTAGTAGAGAAAAGGGACGGAGGCCAGCGTCCGGTGATCAACCTAAAGGAGTTCAATGGGTGGCTCCTTTATCGTCACTTCAAAATTGAGGGCATTTACCTCCTCAGGGATCTTATGCGGAGCTCGGATTGGATGGTCTGTTTAGACTTAAAAGATGCCTACCTGAGCGTGCCGATTTTTTCACCCCACAGGCGCTTTCTGCAACTCCAGTGGGGACCCCAAGTATTCAAATTCACCTCCCTTCCTTTCAAACTCTCTTTCGCCCCTTGGTGTTTTACCAAGCTGATGAGACCCGTGGCAGAGTTCCTATGGGCACAAGGAGTGCGACTGATCGTCTATCTCGATGATATTCTCCTTATGAATCAATGCCCTCGTGCTCTCACCCTCCAATTGCAGATGGTCATAGACCTATTGGAGTCCCTGGGCTTCGTGATCAACACGCACAAGTCCACTCTGATCCCGGCTCAATCCATTCAGTTTCTAGGTTTCCTTATCAACTCTGTAGAGGCGACCCTCAGCCTCCCTTCCCAAAAATTGACCAAAATCAGACACGAGCCAAGGAGAACCCTGACCAAACCTCAGATCACTTTACGACAGCTGACCCGCATAGTGGGGCTGCTCTCTGCTTCCATTCAAGCGATATTCCTGGGACCCCTCCACTACCGGGCTCCACAACGCCTAAAGATAATGCACCTCTGGAAGAGTTTATCCTACTCCCAACGGGTCCCACTCTCGGCGGAAGCGAAGGAGGAAATCAAGTGGTGGATCTCCAATATAGAGGCCTGGAATGGCAGCGCGATTTTCGTCGCCCAACCGGACCTGGTGATCGAATCCAAAGCCAGCGGCTCTGGTGGGGCGCTCGCTGCGGCGAGTTATCTACCGGAGGAAAATAGTCTTCCAACGAACAAGCCCTTCATATCAACTGCCTAGAACCGATGGCAGGTTTGTCGCACTCAGGTGCTGGACGAAGGACAAGGTCCAGTGCACAGTCCTTCTGAAGATGGACAATGTAGCGGTGGTAAGTTATGTCAATCATCTCTGGGGTACTCGCTCAAAGGCCCCGTCGGACCTTGCCCGGACTCTGTGGGAATACCGTTTGTCCAATCACATATCCCTGACGGCGGAACACCTTCCAGGCCAAGCCAACCAGATAGCGGATTGGCACTCCCGTCACTGGAGAGATGTCAGCCTGTGGCAACTGAACCCCTTAATCTTCCAGCGGCTTCAGGAATGTTGCGGCCCGTTCCCAATGGATCTCTATGCCTCCTGCCTAGACTTTCAGGTGGAGAGGTTCTGCAGCTGGAGACCATACCCCTTGGCAGTAGCGATGGATGCTTTCCTCCAGGACTGGACCCTAGAACGGGCCTATGCTTCAGGACTGTCGGCCCAAGTGCGCAGGCAAGGGGCGGATCTGGTCGTGATTACTCCAGTTTGGAGGTCGCAAGCCTGGTATCCAGTGATGATGGAACTTTCCTGGGATTTTCCAATCCCTCTACCTCTGGATCCAGATCTCCTGAGAGATCCCCAGGGCAATCCTCATCCCCCGATACTGGCGGGATCAGTCCGGCTAATGGCATGGAGGATTACCGGGAACGATGGAAAGTCCCGGGAATTTCAGCGGAGGCTGCAGCACTCCTCGCCAAGGCGAGTGCAGATAGTACTACCAGACAATAGAAATCGGCGTGTTCTAGATGGGTATGCTGGTGTCTCCAACGCCAAATGGATCCCATGGGGACAGAGGTTGTAAACATCTTGAATTTTTTTAGCACACATGGCCTCACAGGGCTTAGCGTACAGGTCCAATAACACCTTTCGTTCAGCAATCTCGGAGGGACACCTTCCCATAGATGACCGCCCGGTGGGGGAACACCCATGGGTATGCAAACTCCTAAGGGTTATTAGATTATATCTTCCCCCGGAAACTAGATATTCCGTGCTGTGGGACGTGAATAAAGTCCTTAATTTATTCACCTCCTGGCCTTCCAATAGGAATTTGCCCAGGAAACAACTATCAGCGAAAAAGAGTGCCAAAACTATGTGTGGTCCGGACCCTTAAAATGTACGAAGCGGTCACAGACGAGCTTCGCCCCCATGGGGAAAGACAACTGTTAATTGCCTTGACCAAGCCTCACAGAGCGGTTTCCTCCCCTACGATTGGCAGATGGATTAAATGGGTAATGCAGGAAGCAGGGATCAATACCGCCCAGTTTGGCGCCCACTCAGTCAGAGGAGCCATGACTTCTAAGGCCTTCTCCCTTGGGGCTCGATTAGAGGATATCCACAATGCAGCAGACTGGTCTTTCGACTCCACTTTTAAACGGTTTTACTTCAAACCGGTCTCATCCCTGGCAACCGTAGTGGTGAACCAGCTTTAAACTAGCCTAATCCTCGCCTCTTTGTCATGCCATAGAATCAAAAAATTCCTAGCTGCCGTAACGGAAAGTTTCAATTCTATTAAGGACACGGAGGCGAGGATTAGCCCACCCGTCTAGCCAGGGACTGGCTCCCACCCACAGTAAGAGTCAGATCTTAAGGTTTTTAGTGATGCAGGAAATGATTGTATGTAAATTGAATCATCGTTCTGATTGTTGATGTTTACACTAAATTTTTCAAACAATGGTTATGCTCATGAATATGATGTTCTGTAATTGAAATGACGAACCAACTCGCGTAGAAGAGAGTGCCTCAAATTTCTCTTTGTGCATCTTTCCAGGTTCGGAGTCCACTAAACAAGAATAATATTCACATGGGAAAGCTGTGTTCGCAGGAAGAAAGAGGAAGAAGGAGCGTCTGCGGGGACCGTTATACAAGCAGAGGCGTACTTATTGGATAGAATGTTTTCTCTTTGATTCTCGCAATGTACCATGGGAAATGTAGTTTGTTCCAATGTTTTGTACTTTTATAAAAGGCTGCTGTGAATAAAAGGGGAGAAAGGAAAAGCCTAATTCTCGCCTTCGTGTACTTAATAGAATTGAAACTTTCAGTTACAGTAGCTAGGATATTTTTCATTGTGCTCGTTTGGGAGCTCCTTCAGATGTGGTATGAGGAGAGTGCAGCATGGGAAGTGGAGAGTGATCCTGGCTGCCGAGTTCTGAATGATCTGCAGCCATGTGGTGTGTTTTTTTGTTAATCCTGGTAAATTCTAATTCAAATTCCTTGTGACAAGGATGCGTGTGCGTGCGTGTGACAGTTTTCTGGGAACTGATAGGGAGCCATTTGAAAATCTGCCTCAGCATCTTCAGGCAATGGAAGCATTAGGCAGTGAAGGAGTGGACTTTGGCAGTCATGTCGAGTTTGCGGTCAATGAAAATCCCATGGCTGCTGGCGTGGGTGGTGGGAGTGGGTGTTGGTCCTAGCTCTGTTGGACACCGGGTGGAGTCCCACCATGACGTGCTCTCTCTGAAGATCACGATTTAAATCTTGTTGTTATTCAGCATCAGACATTTGGTTTCCATCTAGTGGGCAATGTCAGTCACGCAGGCATTGAATTTGATCTGGGTTCTGGGTATCTGGGAGAATGAGCCAAGTGTCGTCCGTGTAGCAGAGGATGTTGATGTGGTGAGAGCGGATAAGGCTGGCTATGTGCTGAAAAGGGTCTGGCTCAGGGAAGATCCTTGCGGAACTCCGCAGATGAGGTCGCGTGTGTCAGAGGTATACAGTGCCAGGCCAACTGATTGGGGCTTTCCAGTCAGGAAGAAGCAGATCCATCGGTGTGCGTGCCCTTGAATTCAGATGTAGTGTAGGCGATGGATGAGGTGGGGTGAGAAACCATGTCAAACGCTGAGGAGAGGTCAGTGATGAGGGCAGTCTGGGTAGTTTCTCTGCAAAAATGAAAATGCTGAACACCCAAGTTCAGCTTACATGAACAAATTCTGTTGAAAATTGGCTCCATTTTAGCCTAGAAGTGACATACCAACGCACCCTTATGGTCTGATCTGCCATTATGATCAAGATGGCAGCGGTATCCTATTACATTTATCCTATGATTTGATTAGACAGGTAGTGGAAAAGCACATTAATTCATTACAAAGATGTGATCAGGCTGGAAACAGCACTGTACTACATTTCCTCCTACAAAGCCCATGGTGTAGACAAAGTGGCAGTGGGACATTATCAGAATGACCATTTACTTTGATTACGATGTGATCAGATTGCCAATGGCACATATTCACACCAATCCTCCTAGTTCCCCAACAAATGATAAGGCTGGCAGTAGCACATTATAAAACTTCCTCTAGTTTGTCATGATTGAATTAGACTGGCAGCCACACATTTAATTCAATATCACCTAAATAACAAGAGTGATGAGAGCAGCAACATGCTCTCAGTGCTAAAAGGAAACTGCTGCCAAAGGGCAAGGATTCCTGTGCATCCTTGTGACGTATTTTAGTTTTCGTTTCAGAGGTCCAGGGTGAACTGGGTGGTTTTGTTAGTGTTTAAATGAATTACAATAAAGAATTTCATTTGACAAAGAGAAACCAATGCCTCCATGTCAACAGGATCACCCATGTTTCCAATCTTGAACTTAACACTGCACAAACCAACAGATTGTTAGTTCAACTAAAAAGTATGGAAGTCACTATCTGCTTAAACACTACGGCAGCATAAGAACTGCCTTTGCTAGCGCAGCAACAAACCACATGCTACATGATCCCTGTAAGGTTGTTAGGAAATTCTCACACAAACAGTTACTGTCAAAGAACTCACCTACTACAGGTACCTGCCAGGATGATGAAGATTTTTCACACAATGTTCCCATCACCATGGCGGTAGCTCTTTAGGTAAAAATGCAATGCAGCCCAGCACTGTTTTTGTTTCCCAGAAACAAATGCACCGGGTGGCACTGTTGCAGATGAGCAGCCAGCTGGTTATTTCCAATGGCAGAGGCTGTGCCGTTGGAAACTCAGCAAACCCCACCCCCTCCCCTAAGGTAGGAGTACTGCAGGAGTGGTGGAAAGATACATCCATCAATTTACATAGATATCCCATTCCCACACACTCTAAAAAACAAGCATTGGCATAGCCAATAGGTCTCGCCTTTGGGACCTTATAAGTGTTTAGTTATCCAGCACAATATCCTTGGTGCAACAACATCAAGTGTTGCATGGCTAAACACTTATAAGGTCCCAAAGGCGAGACCTATTGGCTTTGCCAATGCTTGTTTTGAGTGAGTGGCTCGTGCAGGTATGCCACTGTGAGGTAGAGATGCTGCGAGTGCTTTTACAGGAGCCCCTGTGACATTGCGCCTCTTCAAAAGGTATCTTGGGTCTGGTATAATACTTCTAGTCCCTATTCCCATCTTCTCGCACCCAATGCATCCTTAAATGTCCCAGCCGGGGTTGACACTCCTATTACTCCTGCCCTCCAGTGACACTTTACCCGTCACGGGTGGTGGTGGACGTGGTGGTGGTGGACGGTGTGGTGGTGGTGGACGGTGTGGTGGTGGTGGACATAGTGGTGGTGGTGGACGTAGTGGTGGTGGTGGACGTAGTGGTGGTGGTGGACGTAGTGGTGGTGGTGGACGTAGTGGTGGTAGTGGACGTAGTGGTGGTAGTGGACGTAGTGGTGGTAGTGGACGTAGTGGTGGTAGTGGACGTAGTGGTGGTGGTGGTGGTGGCGTAGTGGTGGTAGTGGACGTAGTGGTGGTAGTGGACGTAGTGGTGGTAGTGGACGTAGTGGTGGTAGTGGACGTAGTGGTGGTAGTGGACGTGGTGGTGGTAGTGGACGTGGTGGTGGTAGTGGACGTGGTGGTGGTAGTGGACGTGGTGGTGGTAGTGGACGTGGTGGTGGTAGTGGACGTGGTGGTGGTAGTGGACGTGGTGGTGGACGTGGCATAATGGTTATGCTGTTGTGAGTCTCCAACACAAACCCCCACTCGCCACTAGAGATGTGAGGAAATTACCTGGCTGCTCATTACAGGCTCCTCACCTACTCGCTTTCGTGCCAGCCATGCCACTCCAAGCCTGAGTAGAAAGGGCACCTCACGCAATCATCTGCCCTGCAGCAGGTTCACATTTCATTAACTATTACATTCCCAGCAGTATGGAAAACCAACAGCAGCAGAACCGTAAAAACACAACGGAGGGTGCTAAACACAGCAGAAATGCACAACCGCAGTAATCAACTTGCATCCTAAGATTTCCGGTGTATTTAGCTCTCTGCGGAAAACATGGGGAATAACCTGCAGCTACTGATCTGTCCTGTTTGCTTCGACTTTTGTTGACCACCAACCTGTTGCCGGTGGTAATAATAATGGAATTATCATGCAGCAAAGCAGTAATTCCACCAAACCGAAGACCAGCAGAAACGGTGAAATGTGCGATTACAGGATTGACACATATTTCAGTGAATTCACTGTTGCATCTCTGCCTGCTGAAAAAGGGACTGAGTGATGCGAGATGTTTTTGACAAATCCAGGCATAATAATACCAGAAAATATAATAGGAAAGTGTAAAATAGTACTGAGAAGCACACATTTTATACATGGAAGGCAGTGACCTAAATTCATCGCTTGAACGGTGTACAGTAGTTTAAAAAGCATTTTGGACAGGGGCTGCAGAGAGCAGAATTAAAAGTTAAGGCAGCAGTTCAAAGCAACGTTTTGGAACGGGGGAGACATATTTAAATTGAACTTTTAGACAGTGGACAGCAGTGTAAAAAGACGTATGTCCTATTTCTTTTACACAGCTGTCCTCGGTCTAAACGTGCGATTTATACGTCCAGATATCTGCAGCTCTATACAGGAAGTAAAAATGTAGCAGACATGGAATAATGCAGTGACTTAATTTAGGTACTCTGATAAAATAGGGTCGCAGGAAGTTCAAATGCTGTGCACATTAATAGTATCATTACTAGAAGCGACTGCAATTTATATGGAGTTCGCGAATATAAAAAAAGAGCATTTCTTTTCAAAGCGTGCCACTGAATTACTATAAACACTAAAGGTAAACAGCTCACCAGCACACAGGAAGAAATAAAACACAGTGCTTCTCCGTGACCACCAGTCTAGTCTCCCCGCCTTCTGCTTGCAGTCACCAGCCCAGTCCTTAGCTAAAGTAAGCCTCGTCACTGAGCTGTGTCAGGCTGAGATTCTCCCCTCCTTCCACAGCGCTTGTGTTGCAACCTGTTGCGGGCGATTTGTGTACGACATCCACACCCACAACTCACTCACCTAAACTCAGACGAGAGAGCACAGCAGGCCGGCGCGTGGATGAGCTGTGACGGGGAAGCCGCAGAGGGAGTTTGGTTGCGCCTCTCTGCATGCACACTCTTTCTATATCCCCCCTCCCTCACAAGCACACATGCCATTCACTTCCGCCTCTCGCTCTCTCTCTCTCTCTGCCCCTCCCAGCCCTGCAAACTAGGCATACAGGATTTTTTTTTCACCGAGAGGAAGAGTTCGAATCATGCGAAGGTTTCAGCACTTATTAGCGTACAAAATCGCCGATTTGTACATGAATGAGGTCGCCGGGATTTCTTGGTGTCACCAACTTTTCTTCACGAAGGAATATTTTTGGATCAGGCGGATCACGTTCTTATGTAAAAAACCAGCCAAGGTCGTGGAGTTCGCACCGCCATAAAAATACATGGACTGCAGTGAGATACTGGAATCTCGCTAAATGCGGAAAGACTAAGTTTCTTTTGATTTTGAACCGGATTTACTTTTGAATCTCCACTGGAGGAGTAAAATGTGCTTTAAAAATGGGTCTGTCTGGCAATAACCCTCGGAAAGGGGAGAAAATACATGGAAAAGAACTGCAAGTCCCAGGATGCCATAGAATGTAAGCACCGAGCGAGCCCACCTGGGGGCAGCTAATTGGTATTTAAATGAGGGACTTGTAATGTGGATGAAAACTTTGCCGACCATCCCAGCTTTCAGCCCGTGAACAAGAAGAAGGATCTTTGAAACGCGTAGGGCTTTATAAATGAATATTGAAAGAAATGCCGGTTTGCAATGAAATAAAGAACCCTATTACAAATAATGGGGTCCTGCTTTGTCTTTTGAGTGCGTCTTCAAGCTAATGGCAATCTTTTGGATAGATAATATATATATATATATATATATATATTATCTACTGGCGGTCGCCAGTAGATAGTTATAGTTAGGACCTATTTTCCATAGGAAATCCACAACATTCTATTTGAAATAACGTTGGCGCCGGTTGACGAATCTTCGCAAACGTTTCCAACTTGTTGGGGCGCTGCGGTCCGCTCCTATCCTGAAAGTCTCTGGGTGGTTCGTCAAGCGGGGGCCGAGAAAAAAGGGGGGTCCCAAAACGTGTTTTCCCCATTCATTTTTCCATAGGAACCTTTAGTCGCAGCTACAGCCCGAACTGCTGAACAGAATTACACCAAATTTGGCAAAGAGGTAGCCCTTGGTTCAGTGTCGTGCCTTTTGCTTAAATGGTGTAAATCCGTTCAGTAGTTCCTGAGAAAATCAAAAGTAAAATCACATATATATCTGGGCGGAGCCTAACCACACATGTCATTGTGAGATCTGATTGGCTGTCAGCACTTCATCCTGGAATTGCTGGCAGCCATCTTGAGACCAATATACATGATAGTACCCCATTGAAATGCATTGTAGTGAATCAAAGATTTTGAGGGTTACCAAAAGGAGAACTATAAAGGGTGATAACAGACTTTAGTTACATTAGAATTCATTTGTTGATGGTACCATACTAATTTCAGAAATTGTGGTGTGTTCTAAGGTGATTTTACCCTGTGAGAAACCTTCTGCTGGGATATCATGAATCATGTTTGAGAGAAAACTATTTTCACATGCTTGTCCCATAGAGTTTTGGAAGGTGCTCCAGAAGCTAAAATGAGAGCATATTTTCTGTAAATTCACATTATCTTTCTCAGTCATGTGAGAATGAAGTCTGACATTCTCAGTAAAACATGTACATCCAACAAGGGCAGAGACTGTCAGTTGATTCCTTTGTGTTCTACTGCAGCTTCCCAGAGTGTTCTAAAGAACAACTAGAGTGCTAACAGCCTTACTTATGACAAAAGTATGGCACACCTGAAGCCATCTTGATTGGAATAAACTGGTAACACTTAAAACATTTAATTTAAAAAGGAACAAAATGATGGGGTTCATTTTGTCATAGAAATTATGGTTAGTGCTGTAGAAAGAAAAATTAGGACATGTTTCAAGTGTGATCTCAAATATCTTCCTGTTATATTTCAACAGGAGCAGCCTGCCAGTTGATGCCTTTGTGTTCTACTGCAGCATCCCAGAGTGTTCTAAAGAACAACTAGAGTGATAACAGCCTTACTTATGACAAAAGTATGGCACACCTGAAGCCAACTTGATTGGAATAAACTGGTAACACTTAAAACATTTAATTTAAAAAGGAACAAAATGAGGGGGTTCTTTTGAAATAGAAATTATGGTTAGTGCTGCAGAAAGAAAAATTAGGGCATGTTTTAAGTGAGATCTCAAATCCTCTTCTATTTCATTAGAAAATTCTGACATGCAGACTGAAACAATCACTTTCAATACCAGCAGCAGACTTCCAGTTAACTCCCTGGTGAGCAGTAGCTTTACTACAGTGATCTAATGAGCAACGAGAGTGCTAACATTCTGAATTTATGGCAAATGTGAGACACATCTGAATGCCTTCTTGATGGAATCAAAGTAAAAAACTGAAAGCATTTCCTACTGAGGAGACTGCAGTAAATGAGGAAATTAGGAAACTTCATAACAAAGAAGTCTTCCAAGATGGCCACCAGTAAAAAAGAGCCCAAATGTAGCACAAATATTACCCAGATGTAGCCCACATATAGCCCAATGACAAAAGTGTGCAAAACACTTTTTATTTTTAGTTTTTTTGCAGTTTTATGTAGTGCAGACTGGTCAGGTATTGGAGCGTTGCATCTTAAAACGTGACCCCCTACACTACAAAAACACCACTGCACTACCCTAAACCCTAAAACACTACCCCCAGCACGACCCCCTACACTACACAAGCACCACTGCACTATCCTAAACCCTAAAACACTACCCCCAGCACGACCCCCTACACTACCCAAACACCACTGCACTAACCTAAATCCTAAAACACTACCCCCAGCACGACCCCCTACACTACCCAAACACCACTGCACTACCCTAAAACATGACCCCCTACACTACACAAACACCACTGCACTACCCTAAACCCTAAAACACTCCCCCAGCACGACCCCCTACACTACACAATAAACCCTAAAACACTCCCCCAGCACGACCCCCTACACTACACAAACACCACTGCACTACCCTAAACCCTAAAACACTACCCCCAGCACGACCCCCTACACTACATAAGCACCACTGCACTACCCTAAACCCTAAAACACTACCCCCAGCACGACCCCTACACTGCCCAAACACCACTGCACTGCCCTAAACCCTGAAACACCAGCCCCTGCACGACCCCTACACTGCCCGAACACCACTGCACTGCCCTAAACCCTGAAACACCACCCCTAGCACGACCCCCTACACTGCCCGAACACCACTGCACTGCCCTAAACCCTGAAACACCACCCCCTTCACGACCCCCTACACTGCCCAAACACCACTGCACTGCCCTAAACCCTGAAACACCACCCCCAGCACGACCCCCTACACTGCCCGAACACCACTGCACTGCCCTAAACCCTGAAACACTACCCCCAGCAAGACCCCTACACTGCCCGAACACCACTGCACTGCCCTAAACCCTGAAACATCACCCCCAGCAAGACCCCCTACACTGCCCCAACACCACTGCCCTAAACCCTGAAACACCACCCCCAGCACGGCCCCCTACACTGCCCGACCACCACTGCACTGCCCTAAACCCTGAAACACCACCCCAGCATGACCCCTACACTGCACGAACACCACTGCTCTGCCCAACACCCTGAAACACCAGCCCCAGCACGACCCCCTACACTGCCCGAACACCACTGCACTGCCCTAAACCTTGAAACAGCCCCAGCATGACTTCCTACACTGCCCGAACACCACTGCACTACCCTAAACCCTGAAACACCACTCCCAGCACGACCCCTACACTGCCCGAGTACCACTGCACTGCCCTAAACCCTGAAACACCAGCCCCAGCACGACCCCCTACACTGCCCGAACACCACTGCACTGCCCTAAACCCTGAAACACCAGCCACAGCACGACCGCCTACACTGCCCGAACACCACTGCACTGCCCTAAACCGTGAAACACCAGCATCAGCAGGACCCCTACACTGCCTGAACATCACTGCACTGCCCTAAACCCTGAAACACCACCCCCAGCACAATCGCCTACACTGCCCGAACACCACTGCACTGCCATAAACCCGGAAACACCACCCCCTGCACGACCCCCTACACTGCCCGAACACTACTGCACTGCCCTAAACCCTGAAACACCATCCCCAGCACGACCCCCTACACTGCACGAACACCACTGCACTGCCCTAAACCCTGAAACACTACCCCCAGCAAGACCCCCTACACTGCCCGAACACCACTGCACTGCCCTAAACTCTGAAACATCACCCCCAGCAAGACCCCTACACTGCCCAAACACCACTGCCCTAAACCCTGAAACACCACCCCAGCAAGACCCCCTACACTGCCCGAACACCACTGCACTGCCCTAAACCCTGAAACTTCAGCCCCAGCACGACCCCCTACACTGCCCGAACACCACTGCACTGCCCTAAACCCTGAAACACCACCCCCTGCACGACCCCCTACACTGCCCGAACACTACTGCACTGCCCTAAATCCTGAAACACCACCCCCAGCATGACTCCCTACACTGCACGAACACCACTGCACTGCCCTAAACCCTGAAACATTACCCCCAGCAAGACCCCCTACACTGCCCGAACACCACTGCACTGCCCTAAACCCTGAAACACCAGCCACAGCACGACCGCCTACACTGCCCGAACACCACTGCACTGCCCTAAACCGTGAAACACCAGCCTCAGCACGACCCCCTACACTGCCTGAACACCACTGCAGTGCCCTAAACCCTGAAACACCACCCCAGCACGGTCCCCTACACTGCCCGAACACCACTGCACTGCCATAAACCCTGAAACACCACCCCCTACACTGCCCGAACACTACTGCACTGCCCTAAACCCTGAAACACCATCCCCAGCACGACCCCCTACACTGCACGAACACCACTGCACTGCCCTAAACCCTGAAACACTACCCCCAGCAAGACCCCTACACTGCCCGAACACCACTGCACTGCCCTAAACCCTGAAACACCACCCCAGCACGACCCCCTACACTGCCCGAACACCACTGCCCTAAACCCTGAAACACCACCCCCAGCAAGACCCCCTACACTGCCCGAACATCACTGCACTGCCCTAAACCCTGAAACTTCAGCCCCAGCACGACCCCCTACACTGCCCGAACACCACTGCACTGCCCTAAACCCTGAAACACCACCCCCTGCACGACCCCCTACACTGCCCGAACACCACTTCACTGCCCTAAACCCTGAAACACCACCCCCAGCACGACCTCCTACACTGCCTGAACACCACTGCACTGCCCTAAACCCTGAAACACCACCCCCTGCACGACCCCCTACACTGCCCGAACACTACTGCACTGCCCTAAATCCTGAAACACCACCCCCAGCACGACCCCCTACACTGCACGAACACCACTGCACTGCCCTAAACCCTGAAACACTACCCCCAGCAAGACCCCCTACACTGCCCGAACACCACTGCACTGCACTAAACCCTGAAACATCACCCCCAGCAAGACCCCCTACACTGCCCGAACACCACTGCCCTAAACCCTGAAACACCACCCCCAGCAAGACCCCTACACTGCCCGAACACCACTGCACTGCCCTAAACCCTGAAACACCACCCCCAGCACGACCCCCTACACTGCCCGAACACCACTGCTCTGCCCAAAACCCTGAAACACCAGCCCCAGCACGACCCCCTACACTGCCCAAACACCACTCCACTGCCCTAAACCCTGAAACACCAGCCCCAGCACGACCGCCTACACTGCCCGAAAACCACTGCACTGCCCTAACCCCTGAAACACCAGCCCCAGCACGACCCCCTACCCTGCCCGAACACCACTGCACTGCCCTAAACCCTCAGAAACCAGCCCCAGCACGACCCCCTACACTGCCCGAACACCACTGCACTGCCCTAAACCCTGAAACACCAGCCACAGCAAGACCCCCTACACTGCCCGAACACCACTGCACTGCCCTCAACCCTGAAACACCACCCCCAGCAAGACCCCTACACTGCCCGAACACCACTGCACTAAACCCTGAAACACCACCCCCAGCAAGACCACCTACACTGGCCGAACACCACTGCACTGCCCTAAACCCTGAGACACCACCCCCTGCACGACCCCCTACACTGCCCAAACACCACTGCACTGACCTAAACCCTGAAACACCACCCCCTGCACGACCCCCTACACTGCCGGAACACCACTGCACTGCCCTAAACCCTGAAACACCACCCCAGCACGACCCCCTACACTGCCCGAACACCACTGCACTGCCCTAAACCCTGAAACATCACCCCCAGCAAGACACCCTGCACTGCCTGAACACCACTGCCCTAAACCCTGAAACACCACCCCAAGCAAGACCCCCTACACTGCCCGAACACCACTGCACTGCCCTAAACCCTGAAACACCAACTCCAGCACAACCCCCTACACTGCCTGAACACCATTGCTCTGCCCTAAACCCTGAAACACTAGCCCCAGCACGACCCCCTACACTGCCCGAATACTACTGCACTGCCCTAAACCCTGAAACACCAGCCCCAGCAAGACCCCCTACACTGCCCGAACACCACTGCACTGCCCTAGACTCTGAAACACCAGCCCCAGCAAGACCCCCTACACTGCCCGAACACCACTGCACTGCCCTAGACTCTGAAACACCAGCCCCAGCAAGACCCCCTACACTGCCCGAACACCACTGCACTGCCCTAAACCCTGAAACACCAGCCCGAGCATGACCCCCTACACTGCCCGAACACCACTGCACTGCCCTAAACCCTGAAACACCAGCCCCAGCACCACCACCTACACTGCCCGAACACCACTGCACTGCCCTAAACCCTGAAACACCAGCCCCAGCACAACCCCCTACACTGCCCGAACACCACTGCACTGCCCTAAACCCTAAAACACCAGCCCCAGCACGACCCCCTACACTGCCCGAACACCACTGTACTGCCCTAAACCCTGAAACACCAGCCCCAGCATG
Organism: Calotriton arnoldi; assembly: GCA_963921515.1. NCBI lineage: Eukaryota > Metazoa > Chordata > Amphibia > Caudata > Salamandridae > Calotriton > Calotriton arnoldi. The sequence goes on along the minus strand of CAWUFW010005522.1, from coordinate 1,296,236 downwards.
ACCCCTACACTGCCCGAACACCACTGCACTGCCCTAAACCCTGAAACACCACCCCCTGCACCACCCCCTACACTGCCCGAACACCACTGCACTGCCCTAAACCCTGAAACACCACCCCCTGCACCACCCCCTACACTGCCCGAACACCACTGCACTGCCCTAAACCCTGAAACACCACCCCCTGCACCGCCCCCTACACTGCCCGAACACCACTGCACTGCCCTAAACCCTGAAACACCACCCCCAGCACGATCCCCTTTACTGCTCGAACACCACTGCACTGCCCCAAACCCTGAAACACCACCCCCAGCACGACCCCCTACACTGCCTGAACCCACCTGCCCTAAACCCTGAAACACCACCCACTGCACGACCCCCTACACTGCCCGAACACCACTGCACTGCCCTAAACCCTGAAACACCACCCCTGCACGACCCCCTACACTGCCCGAACACCACTGCACTGCCCTAAACCCTGAAACACCACCCCCAGCACGACCGCCTACACTGCCCGAACACCACTGCACTGCCCTAAACCCTAGAACACTACCCCAGCACGACCCCCTACACTACCCGAACACCACTGCACTACCCTAAACCCTAAAATACTCCCCCAGCACGACCCCCTACACTACCCGAACACGACTGCACTGCCCTAAACCCTCAAACACTCCCCCAGCACGACCCCCTACACTACCCGAACACCACTGCACTTCCCTAAACCCTAAAACACTCCCCCAGCGCGACCCCTACACTACCCAAACACCACTGCACTGCCCTAAACCCTAAAACACTCCCCCAGCACGACCCCCTACACTACCCAAACACCACTGCACTGCCCTAAACCCTAAAACACTACCCCCGCATGACCCCCTCACTACCCAAACACCAATGCACTACCCTAATCCCTAAAACACTACCCCCCGCATGACCCCCTACACTACCCAAAGACCACTGCACTACCCTAAACCCTAAAACACTACCCGCACGACTCCCTACACTACCCAAAGACCACTGCACTACCCTAAACCCTAAAACACGACCTCCTACACTACACAAACACCACTGCACTACCCTAAACCCTAAAACACTACCCCCTACACTACACAAACACCACTGCACTACCCTAAACCCTACAAAACTACCCCCAGCACGAACCCCTACACTACCCAAACACCACTGCACTACCCTAAACCCTAAAACACTACCCCCAGCAGTACCCCTACACTACCCAAACTCCACTGCACTACCCTAAACCACTACCCCCAGCAGTACCCCCTACACTACCCAAACACCATTCCACTACCCTAAACCCTAAAACACTAACCCCAGCAGTACCCCCTACACTACCCAAAGACCACTGCACTACCCTAAATCACTACCCCCAGCACGACCCCCTACACTACGCAAACACCACTGCACTACCCTAAACCCTAAAACACTACCCCCAGCACGACCCCCTACACTACCCAAACACCACTGCACTACCCTAAACCCTAAAACACTCCCCCCAGCATTACTCCCTACACTACCCAAACACCACTGCACTACCCTAAACCCTAAATCTACCCCCAGCATGACCCCCTACACTACACAAACACCACTGCACTACCCTAAACCCTAAAACACTACCCCCAGCACGACCCTCTTCACTACCTAAACACAACTGCACAATTTGTTACAGGCGTTGCAACGCAGGCCTGTGGTGCTTACTGGAAGTACCTGGTGGGCTAGTTGGGACCCAGGGACCCTCAGGATTCAAGGTGACCTAATCCCCCAACTTAAAATGCTCCACGGGGCGCGTTTGCACAGTGGTGAAGGGAGGGGGCGGGGCCTCAGGTGACATGTGCGCAAACACGCCCTGTGGTGCGCTTTAAGTTGGGGAATTAATTCCCTTTGAATCCTGAGGGACCCTGGGGCCAACTAGCCCACCAGGTACCTTCAGTAAGCACAACAGAGTTGCGTTGCAGAGAGGTGAAAAAGGTGCGTGGCCTCGGAACGCCTCTCTGCAACTCAGCTCTGTGGTCCTAACTGTAGGTACCTGGGGGCTAGTTGGGCCCCAGGGACCCTCAGGATTCAAGGGGACTTAATCCCGCAACTTAAAACGCGCCACGGGGCGCGTTTGCACACATGTCACCTCAGGCCCCCCTCCTTTCACCACTGTGCAAACGCGCCCTGTAGCGCGTTTTAAGAGGTAGTTTTAATCCCCTGCCCTGTTATGTACTAGGGACTTGCAGAGGAGGTCATGCTAATCACAGGGGTACCCCAACGCATAGTGTTCCCTAGTGTATGTAGGTGTTTTCACTGTTTTCTAAGTGTCTTTTAGCATAGCACTGGCTCTGGTTAGTCAGAGTCAGTTACCACCAGTACCCGTTTGAAAAAGTTGTGGGCACAGGATGATTTTGCAACAAGGCCTCTTTCTGCTCCTCTGTTGGTTCTTTCTGCACATCTTTTGCTTCTTTCTGTGCGTTTTTTCTTCTTTCTTCACATGTCCTACCTCTGTAGGCATAGTTAGAAACTAGCATTTAAAAAACCTTTGAAATTCACTTAAAAAATCATAGGTTTCAGGCACGTTATAGTTAGAAATTAGCATTTAAAAAACCTTTGAAATTCACTGAAAAAACCATAGGTTTCAGACACGTTATAGTTAGAAATTACCATTTAAAAACCTTTGAAATTCACTGAAAAAACCATAGGTTTTAGGGACAGTTATAGTTAGTTGGACATTTCACTCGTACAAAACCATAGAAATTCCCCTGTTATAGTTAGTTCAGCTAACTATAACTCGCGCCCCGCAATGCACTGCTGATGACGTCACATATTACATCACTCATGACATGGTCAGTGACATCACTGATGACATCACTGATGACATCACTGATGACATCACTGATGACATCATCCATGTGATAATTTCATGCATCTTCTCACACCCTAATATAACTTTTGATACACCCACTCTAAATTACAGACTGCCATTCTCAAAACCATAGACACTCCAACACCAAAAACTACATACCCACTCACTGATTCTTAGGTCTAGACACACATCCACTCACTCACCCATACAGTCACTCATACTTACAGTCACTCAGTACAGGACTATCATATGCACTCATACACCTATATAAACACACACACCGCCACTCATCCATAGAGGTACTCACACACCTAGTCAGTCATGCAAAAAATTAATCACACACCCATTTACTCACCTATACAGTTATACACACACCAGCTCACTTACTCATACAAATACTAGCACATTGTTACGCTCTTATACAATAACTGATACAAGCACACACGCATCCATACAGCCACTCTCACTATCACACACTCTCAATTATAGCCATTTAAATACTCTAACACACATATATACTGCCTTTTACATATGTAGTTACTCGCACATGTACCACTGAGATATACATTCACTCACTAACACACCCATACACACACTCACCCACCCAAGCAGTCCATCACAGATGCCCTCTTGAAATCATGCACCCAGTGAATCACCCACTCACACATCTATGTACAGAGTCACACACACCCCACCCACACAAACACTCAGGCAGCCATACAGATACTCAGAGAACCAATCAATAACCCATATAGACACTCATGTAGCTATTTGCAAATCCATGCATCCAGTTACACACCAACAAACAGACGGATACAGACATTCACACAGTTTAGTCACTAACCCATGCATTCAGTAAGATACGTTTAATCACTCACTTGTAGAGTCAGTCACTCACGTACTAAATCATCCATTCAGACACTTATACACCCACTCATTCTTCAATACGCCTTTCCCTATATATATTAAACATATTTAAACTTTACAGAAACACACAGTCACTGGATGATGTCATCAGTGATGTCATTTGAGATGTCATCAGTGATGTTATCAGTGATGTCACTGACCATGTCATGAGTGATGTAATATGTGACGTCATCAGCAGTGCATTGCGGGCGCGAGTTATAGTTAGCTGAACTAACTATAACGGGGGAATTTCTATGGTTTTGTACGAGTGAAATGTCCAACTAACTATAACTGTCCCTAAAACCTATGGTTTTTTCAGTGAATTTCAAAGGTTTTTTAAATGGTAATTTCTAACTATAACGTGTCTGAAACCTATGGTTTTTTCAGTGAATATATATATATATATATATATATATATATATCCCCACAAACGGCTCCTTTTGTCGGATTCTCGGCGCTCAGTACCAGTGCGGGATCCTCACGGTCGAGCCAGACCGTTACATATTCACCAAACTCCTCTAAAGAAGGAACAAGACCTTGATCGTGAACAAGGTCTTGTGCCAAGACCGAAACGCGTTGATCTGTAGCTTGCACTAGATAATGAGCTGAATAATTAAGTAAAATAAATTGTTGAAATTGCGTTGTGCGACCCTGTTCCTTCTTTAGAGGAGTTTGGTGAAATATATATCACACCATACTCCTCCTCGATCCGCCTGTTTCCTGTGCGCAAAGGAAGGGCGCGGACCACCAGAATTTGTCACACTGCAATGTTTATTAAAACTCCCAAATGATTGCAGCAGCCATGACGCGTTTCGTCCCTCGCCGGGGACTTGATCACATATATATAGATACACACACACACACCAAGGTGTATTGAAGAATGGGTGGGTGTATGAGTGTCTGAATGGATGATTTAGTGGGTGCATGACTGACTGTATAAGTGAGTGATTGAACGTGTCTTAGTGAATGCATCGGTGAAAGACTAATCTGTGTGAATGTCTGTATCAGTCTGTCAGTTGGTGTGTAATTGGCTGCATGGGTTGGTGAGTAGCTACATCAGTGTCTATATGGGTTAATGATTGGTTATCTGAGTACCTGTATGGGTGCCTGAGTGTCTGTGTGGGTGGGGGGTGTGTGTGACTCCCTGCATGGATGTGTGAGTGGGTGATTCACTGGGTGTATGGGTTCATGAGTGCGTGTGCGAGGGGCTGTATGGGTGAGTGAGTGTGCGTATGGCTGTGTTGGTGAGTGAATGGATGTCTCAGTAGTATATGTATAACTATAAATATGAAAGGCAGTATATGTGAGTGTTGGAGTATATAAGTGACTATATGCGAGAGCGAGGATTGTGAGAGTGACTGTATGGATGAGTGTGTGTGTGTGTCAGTGATTGTAGAAGAGAGTAAGTATGTGTTACTATCTGTATGAATAAGTGAGGTGGTGTGTGTGTAACTATATAATGAGTAAATGGCAGTGTGATTGATTCTTTGGGTGACTGACTAGGTGTGCGAGTAACTTTATGGGTGAGTGACGGTGTGCGAGTACTGTATAGGTCTATGAGTGCATATATCAGTGGCTGTATCGATCAGTGACTGCGTGTATTACTGACTGCATGGCTGAGTGGATGTGTGTGTAGGCCTATAAATCAGTGAGTGGGTATGTACTAACTGGTATTGGTGTGTCTATGGTTTTGAGAATGGTAGTCTGTATTTTAGAATGGGTGTATTAAAGGTTATATTAGGGTGTGAGGAGGTGCATCAGATATTAAGTGGATGATGTCATCAGTGATGTCATTTGAGATGTCATTTGAGATGTCATTAGAGATGTCACTGACCATGTCATGAGTGAGGTAATATGTGAAGTTGTCAGCAGCGCATTGCGGGGTCGCGAGTTAACGGCCGAATTTCTCTGGTTTTGTACGAGTGAAATGTCAGCCTAACTATAACGTCCCTGAAACCTGTGGTTTTTTTTCAGTGAATTTCTAAGGTTTTTTTAAATGCTAATTCCCAACTATAACGTCCCTGAAACCTGTGGTTTTTTTCAGTGAATTTCTAAGGTTTTTTAAATGCTAATTTCCAACTATGCCTACATAGGTAGGACATGTGCAGAAAGAGGAAGAAAGGCGCAGAAAGAGGAAGAAAGGCACAGAAAGAAGCAAGAGAAGTGCAGAAAGAGGCAAGAGAAGTGCAGAAAGAGGCAAGAGAAGTGCAGAAAGAGGCAAGAGAAGTGCAGAAAGAACCAACATTGGTGCAGACAGAGGCAAGTGAACTATAGAAAGAAGCAAGAGATGTGCAGAAAGAAGAAAGGTACAGAAAGAGAGGTGCAGAAAGAAGCAACCGAGGTGCAGAAAGACATAAGAGAAGTGCAGAAAGAGACAACAGAAGTGCAGAAAAAGGCAAGAGAGGTGCACAAAGAGACGAGAGGTGCACAAAGAAGCAAGAAAGGGGCAGAAAGAGGCAAGTGAACTGCAGAAAGAAGCAAGCGAAGTGCTGAAAAAAGCAACCAAGGTGCAGAAAGACGTAAGAGAAGTGCAGAAAGACGTAAGAGAAGTGCAGAAAGACGTAAGAGAAGTGCAGAAAGACACAAAGGTGCAGAAAGAGACAACAGAAGTGCAGAAAAAGGCAAGAGGTACACAAAGAGACGAGAGGTACACAAAGAAGCAAGAAAGGTGCAGAAAGAGGAACGAAGTGCAGAAAAAGGCAAGAGAGGCGCAGAAAAAGGCAAGAGAGGCGCAGAAAAAGGCAAGAGAACTGCAAAAAGAACCAACATTGGTGCAGAAAGAAGCAAGAGAAATGCAGAAAGAAGCAAGAGGTGCAGAAAGAAGCAAGAGGTACAGAAAGAGGCAAGTGAACTATAGAAAGAGGCAAGAGAGGTGCAGAAAGAAGAGAGGTGCAGAAAGAAGAGAGGTGCAGAAAGACGTAAGAGAAGTGCAGAAAGAAGCAACAAAGGTACAGAAAGACAACAGAAGTGCAGAAAAAGGCAAGAGAGGTACACAAAGAGACGAGAGGTACACAAAGAGACGAGAGGTACACAAAGAGACGAGAGGTACACAAAGAGACGAGAAAGGTGCAGAAAGAAGCAAGAGAAGGGCAGAAAGAAGCAAGAGAAGGGCAGAAAGAAGCAAGAGAAGGGCAGAAAGAAGCAAGAGAAGGGCAGAAAGAAGAAACTGAGGTGCAGAAAGAAGCAAGTAAAGTGCTGAAAAAAGCAACTGAGGTGCAGAAAGAAGTAAGAGAAGTGCAGAAAAAAAATCAGTGGTGCAGAAAAAGGGAGGTGCAGAAAGAGGTAAGGGGTGCAGAAAGAAGCAAGAGAGGTACAGAAAAAAGCAAAATGGGTGCAGAAAGAAGCAAGAGGTGCAGAAGGAGGCAAGAGCGGTGCAGAAGAAAGAAGCAAGAGAGGTGCAGAAGAAAGAAGCAAGAGAGGTGCAGAAGAAAGAAGCAAGAGAGGTGCAGAAAGAAAGGAGAAGCAGAAAGCAGAGGAGATGTGCAGAAAGAAGCAACAGAAGTGCATTAAGAGGCAAGAGAGGCGCAGAAAGACGCAAGAGTGGTTTGCACACCATTAGTACCAATTTAACACCCACATTTAGCAATAAGTAACAGGTGACCATTCTAGGTTTACAAAGTGCCTTCCACCACGCTGTAACACTTGTTGCTGCATTTTTGGTAACGTTTGAGCCGTTTGAGCTGTAAACAAGGCTTTTTTTTGTTCAAATCTGCAGATTAGGCAGCAGATGATGGATTATGTGGCTAATGTGGAAAATGTATAATTGTGCAAACGTCGGCGCAGCCAAACAGTCACGTAGTTCCAGAGGCCCTGCTCATACCTCCGACTAGGTCCAAAGTTGCTCCTCAGTGGTTCCTTTTTTTGTCTCATTGAGTTCATAGTTTAGCTTCTATGGAAACGAGGAAGACTAAACATGAGGTTACCACTCCACAACACAGACTACCATACCACATAATTACTCTCCATAACTCATAATCCCACTCTACATAATTTCCTATACACTAAATACCACATACTTTCTATCCATATAATTTCACTGTACAACATACCACATAATTCCACTACACACAACGTACATCCACTCCAGAAAACATTAGTAAAAAACTTTTACATTTACAACGCCAATAGCTCTAACTCTCGCATATGCGAAACCTATTACATTGCAAATGCTTCTTTAACTAGTAGTCGCGGTTGCAGAGTCGTGGAGAAAGGGTGCTGGGCCTCCAACCAGCGCTCAGGAATTCTGCTTCGTAGGACTTACAGGTGGTACCAGGAGGGCTTCTTGGCCCCCAAAGTCCCTCAGGAGTAAAGTGGACTTCAACCCCCAACCCGTAGTGTGCCTGGACGCGCGTTTACAGAGTGGTGGAGAAAGGGGAGCGAGGCCTCCGAAGACCTCTTAGTAATCCCACTGTGTGGGACTTACTGGAGGTAACAGGAGGGGTAGTTGGCCCCCAAGGGCAACCTTGGGGGCCAACCACCCCTCCTATTACATCCAGTAAGTCCCAAACAGCAGCATTGGTAAGTTCTCATAGCAGGCCACGCACCCTTTGTCCACCAGTCTGCAAACGCGCTCCCTGGCGCACTCTTGGATGGGGATTGAAGTCCCCCTGCCTCCTGAGGGTCCTTAGGGGCCAACTAGCCCACCTGATACCTCCAGTAAGCTCCAGATAGGGGGGATTGCTGAGAGGTGGAAACAGGCCACGTCCTCTTTCTCCACCACTCTGCATACGCACCTCCTGGCGCGCTCTTGGCTGGGAGATGAAGTCCCCTTCCCTCCTAAGGGTCCCTGGGGGCCAACTAGCCCTCCTGTTCTCTCTAGTAAGCCCCACACAGCTGGATTGCTGAGAGTGGTCCGAGGCCACGCCCCCTTTTTACAACACTCTGCAAACGCGGACGTGGCGGTCCCCGGGGCTGCAGGGGCCCCCGCTACATAATACTGGATTGCCCTGCCCCCGGGGGCATAAAACAAACGAAGCGTGGCTACGCAAAACCCGCCGATTTTTTTAATTTCTTTTTAAAAAAAAAGCTTTTTTGGGCCCTGGGACTCCTTGTGGGACCCCCCGACCAGGCCTAGGGGTTCAGGTTGTTTCTACCCTGCCCCCTTTTCTTCATTTTTAACCTTTTTTCTTGCACCTTTCTTGCTTGGTAGACACTAGCATGTCTACCAAGCTACCACATTATGTCAAGTTTTTCTGTACTGTACTGGTAGTTAACTAGAACTTTTCACAACCCTCTCGACACATTAAGTGCTTGTTGTGCCGATTCTGGCCTTACAATAGCAAGTGGACAGTTGCTCTTAAGCATCACTATGTGATTACATCCATTCCAGGTTTTTCTTTGCATTTTTGTACTTGTAGGTCTATTAATCCCATTATAAACCCAGCTCTGCAGGTGCCAGATTACAAAGAAAAACAATGGTTGACTACCTACTCGCATGTAAGAAACTGAAAAGATTGAGAGCTGATATGCACAAAGGGCGTTTGTTTCCTTGAAAGAGTGGTTTGGTTTACATATGCTATGAAGAAAACACTGCCCCAAATAAGTACTGAGGTGGCTCAGCGAGTTCAAAGTTTCTACGGCTATATAGAGTGACTGAAAGTTCACATATTCAAATCCCAGCAAGGCCAACTCAACCTTCCAAGCATTAAATTATATAATAGTGACATTTATTGTTTTCAGCATGTAGAAATGGCACAAGTGTGGTATGAAGCAATATATAACAAACGTGTTACTATTATTATTTAAGTTATCGATGGCAAAATGAGTTTTACATTGAAAATTATCCCATTGGTCTCCCGAACGTTCAGTACTGAACTAGTCAAATTTTAACTTGAATGTCATACTTCTGCATGCTGGTCACCTTTACAGGACCAAAATTTACTGAACCAAAATTCAGCTGGGAACAAGTTACAATTTATTTTACCACTTTGATGTTATGTTAACATCACTCGGAGAGGACACTATCACCCCAAGGTCTTTAGGCGCGGTTTCCAAATGCAGGTAAGAATAACAAACCAGTGCTCCTGATCTGCTAATTTCAAATGCTTAGCTACTGTTGAAATTGAAGTAAAGATGTTTCCGAGCATAACTCTGAGGGAGTGAATTCCAAAGTTTGGCTGCATTAAAGAAAAAAAAAAGCAGCGTCCCCCCAATCTAGATTTGCAGAATTTAGGTTCCGCCACTAGGTTAGCATTGGGAGATCTCCATTTTCTAATCTGTATATAATCCTGTATGCTTAAAAACCTGGAGCTTTTTTCAAAGCAAACTTGGGACAGACCATTTGTATAATCCAATTGGATCCTAGTAGCGCGCTGATTGCTCAATGTATACTTTCAAAAGTTAGGAACGATTACACATTTTTCTGTATTTTGAAGTACTGCATTCAAGCTTACAATACTGCAGAGATGTAAGTTGAACGTTTTAAGAGAAGTGGGCCCAATTCAACCCCAAGTGATTTTACAATCACTGCCAAGCCAAAAAAACACCCCTCTGGACGAATCTGTTTTGCCGCAAATGCAATCCCTGTCCGGGGATCAAAATAGTACCCAGCCACCTGACACCATCATAATAAATTTAGCCAACTCAGCTTTATCCGAGCAGGTATTAAACCAAACGAACCGGGGGACTCCTATGGCAGAGAAACCACCCAGCAGCTCCAGCCTGCTACATGTATATGATTCTATATTAAGACAAAAGCAGGGAATAGAGACTTTAGAAGGCCCCATGTGGCGGTCGGATCTGCTTAATTCACAACAGGCCAACAACTATTGTCCCGCATCTATGCAACAGACTGGTGACGACAGGGTGTAGAACCGTCAATTGACTAATCATATTCTAAATGTGGATACACAACACAAACAGGGAAATCTCCCAGGCCTCCAGCAAGAGCCCTGTGCCCTGCTTCTTACACCAGAGTTTGAATCAAAGGGGAATTGTGATACTCTAAATAGAGGCAACATCCTTCGTCTTCTGGCAACAATCCTAGCATTGAGGGATATTAAATCATCTGACCTGCTCGCAATAGAGTTGATCAGGCGGGTATCACATCCATGAAGAGAAATAACCAAAGCTACGTGGCGATCCTCCCTCTTAGCCAATCAGATACTAACGGAGAGCAATATATTTAAATCCTGGGGGATAAATATCTCAAAGTTCAGCAAAGCAAAATACCCCCTTCCTCTGCTCGGCAAAAGGAACCAGAAAAGTAATATCAGAGGCACTACCCACTCAGTCTTAAGAGGAGCACGCAGTAAATCATTGGTTAGAGAACAGAGGGACTTAGACAATTCTGCTTACTCCAGGCAACCATCATGGCAACAGACGGAATTTCAAGCTAATCAACAGGTCTTTAGCACCATCAACAACCTCATGCAATGACAAAGGGCTCCTCAGGACAGAACGATCAGTCACACCAATTCCACCTGCAGCCTTTGCTCCTGGAACATTAGTGGCCTCAGAAGCAAAACTGTGGATTTAGATTTCCTATCATACAGAAGATCATATGACATAGGGGCTGATTACGATAGCGGTGAACACGCCACCGGCAGGCTGCCGGGGGCCGGTTTACCGCCATCGCAAGGCCAATTACCGCCCGCCAGATTAGGATGGCGGGCGGGGTGCCTGGCGGGCGGAAAGCCCACCCGCCACGGGTCCGACAGAGGCAATCGTTACGATTGCCTGTCGGACCACGCAGCATCCACAGAATAGTGGCGGTGCCTAGCAGGCATAGTCCGCCAGATCAAGATGCTGGATCCCCGCCAGCCTTTCCATTGTGGTTCAACCGCCATGGAAAGGCTAGCGGAGATGTACTTTGGGGGCCCGTTGCGGGCCCTCCTTGTGCAGGGGCAGTTGGTGTGCGCACTTGGGGGGGCACCGCAGCACTGTGCCCCACTACATTTCCCTGCACCATGTGGCAGGCACCATGACGTAGAGCAGGGAAACGTAAACAGTGTTTTTTTAACATTGCGGTGGGTGCTGCAGCCAGCAGCACCCTCCGCAATGTTAAACATGCAGTTTGTGCCCGCTGTGGTGGTGGTCGCATCCTAATTACATTTGCGGGACCGCCGCCTTATAGGCGGGCGGTCCCGATCCCCGGGACGATGGCGGACGGACTTCAGTCCGTCCGCCATCGTAATGACCCCCATAGTCCTCTTACAGGAAACGTGGACATCCGAACCTTACCATCTAGAGGGGTGTCCAGGGTTTCATACACCAGCAACAAGGCAAGCAAAATGTGGCCGACTTTCAGGTGGGCTGGCAACCTACTATTCGGCTACAAGATCATTTAACGCCCTGGAAATCCCCTCCACTTCCCCAATGGTTAAGACAACTAAAATCTCACTCTATATTGAAGGGACAAAACAGGAAGTGATTATCTTTAACATCTATACAAACCCGAAACATAAAATCAGAGACATCAAGCACTTGCTGGACCACCTCTTGGGAACTATGAGGGAAGAAGAGACCTCCTACTTTATTCTCTCAGGGGATTTTAATCTTCACCTTTTGGGCTCTCCGGCTACAGAAGAGATCCTGGCCTAGACATCACTCTGGATTATTCCCGACCAGAAGAAGAGCCTACATGGCAGAACAAGCAAAACTTCCAAGGGTCTTTTGGAGGACCTAGAGTATATCAAATTTCGAATATTAAATGGTAGGTTTGCACAAGACTCTCCACCAGCAGCTTCATTTTATACTGAGTCTACAGCATCGACGATTGACTACACTTTGGTCTCTCTTCCCCTATTTCGTTATGTGACCTAGTTTACTCTTTGCGACAAAGCGGATAGTGATCATCGACCGCAAGAAGTCCTTCTGCAGGCCAGTGCTCCCCTTTTTGAATCTGTACCAGGGGGAAGTAGCTCCAACTACACAATTAACCTCTAAAGAATTAAATTTTCAGTGGCACACACCGAGGAATTTTTGGTGGCAGCAAAGCTTCTCCTGTTTAACTGCAACAAACAAAAAAAGAACTCAGTCAGTGATTGGGAAGATTTCACCACTATGCTATCAAACATATTCGCCACAAAAATCAAGCCGACACGGACCAATGAGGTATATGAAATAGGAAGGATATCCAGCACTCAACAGAATTCGCTAAAGTCAACAAAAAAAGCAACTAATAAGACCCTCACATTACTGAGATACCACCCTGGAGTTCCAACTCTAATCCTTTCCTTACGCCGGCATAGATCGAAGCTGAAAAAAATCAAATGGGACATTAAGAGATCCAGAGAAGAAAACATTTGGGCCAGTATACTTACTCCATGACTCCAAAACCAATAACTCCATGCGCTTTTGGTTGCAGGTGAACAAAGTAATGAGCCCCTCACATGGCGGAGTATCGTCACACATACCCGAGGAGACGTGGGCTCAGTACCTGGAATCTCATTTCAGCCTCCCACTGGGCCACCCTCGGGGGGATTGTAACCATAGATCCAGTCATAACCAAGCAGCACAATGAAAGATCCAAGGGGTTTACTAATTGTCACCAGGAGGAAACCAAGCTAGCCCACGTAACTAAAATCAAGCAGCAAATATCCAAGGGGAAAAAAAGAGGGAGCCCCAGGACCTAATGGAATTCCTCCAGCCCTTTTTAAACAGGATGTAACATTCTGGGCAGATACACTAGACCCAATCGTCTGGCAAATTAGGCAAACAACCCAACTTCCAGCTTCTTGGAAGGGCTCTGTCATCTCGCCACTCCACAAATCAGCTAACAAAGCTGCTCCAGAAAACTATCGTCTTATTGCCCTGCTCAATATAAAAGTTAAATACTTTGCAGGTACCTTACTAGTGGAGTTACAAGAGTGGGCCGACGACCAAGGCATAATTCCATACAATCAGACAGGATTCTGCAAAGCAACCGGCACAACTACTAACATCCTAACAATGTTACTTCTTATTGATAAAGCCAGGGAAACGGTACAGGCCTTGCACCTTTGTTTTATAGACTTGAAAGCGGCTTTTGATAACATCGACCGAGCAGGGCTGTGGAATAAACTGGCCGGCTGGAATATCCCAAAATTACCTCCTGGGAATGATAATTCAATTACACACTGATACCTGGGTGCAAATAAAGTTGGGCAAAGGTCGATGCATATTCCCACGTCTAACGGTCTTAAACAGGGCTGCGTGCTTGCTCCAACTTTATTTAAATTGTATGTAGCAGAACGTACGCAATCTTTAAATTTACTTAACGCACACGCCCCGAGGATTGGCGGCAAGCCCTTGTCCATTATTTTATACGTAGAGGACGTGGTGCTGATTAGCCACACGAAAGTAGGGTTGCAACATCTCCTGAATGGGAAACGAACGAAGCCGGGATCCCGTTGTTCCTTCACAGCGCCGGCAATAGAACAAACGTGTCTTTAGTACGCATTCGTTCTGCACGCAAGTATTTATAATGACTTGCTTTAGGGGGGCGCATTTGGTGGAATGGTGTTGGATTTGGATTTAAAGTCCAACACCTTCCCTACTGTTGCGCAGTCTGGAGTTGGAATAGTAAATTAACCTATTCCAAAATCCAGCACCCCCCTAAGGCAAATCATTATAATGACTTGCGTGCTGAACGAATGCGTACTAAAGACGCGTTCGTTCTAATAACGGCGCTGTGAAGGCACAGCGGGATTCCGGCTTGCGGAATACCGTCTTACATTCCTCCTGAATGCATTAGAGAGCTACGCCAGAGAAAACTTCCAGGAAGTAAATTTTGACAAAACTAAAACCATGTCTCTAAAAAAATCCCTAAAAACCTCTTATGCTTGGTACATGTCAGAATCCAGAATGTCACTAATTACATATATCTTGGCATAATTATTGACAACGGCGGACAATTTTCCACTCAGCTGGAGTCAATTAGAAGGAGAGGCTTGGGCCGAGCAAGATCTTTAAAACAGCTAAAAACTAAGCTGACAGGTCGCAGGCTCTCTCCCTTACTTCAGGTCATTCAAGCAAAAATTCTACCATCTCGTATGGAAGCGTTGCTTTAAGGGGGCGGGACTCCAAGTAGCTCGATAGCACCAACATCAGAGCTTACAGGATCCTTTTTTAACATACCTACTTACGCGTCGGCGGCTCAGATCAGACTGGAATTTGGGCTCACAAAATCAACAACTTGCAAGACAAGGGGCTTACCTAACGAGCTGGCATAAAATCAGGGATGCCCCTGAGAGCTCCCTAGACCATCTTATATGGAATGAGTTACAGCTTAGCTCACAACGGAAGGCCTGGAATTATTTAAAAAGTAGTTTAGCAACTACAGGGCTCTCCGTGCTCTGGGAGACACCAATCTCGCATATATTTTTTAAGAAAGCAGTACGAAGGACAATCAAGACCCTTTCGCTAGTTGAGGATAAAGCAGCATTTGCAAAACAGAGCCATGCATGGATGACTATCATTAGCTATAAAACACTAAGCCCTCAAACATACTTCAGTTTGGGGTATGCAGGGCGTATAAAAGAAAAATTTCTCACACATCGGTTAGGGAAGTTGCCATTTATCTTGCACCTTCCACCATGTCAGAGGGGGCAAGCTTCAACTGACTGTTGTCTATGCAGGAATGGAACGAAGGACATGGCCCACCTGATCTGCACCTGCTTGCATCTAAAGCAAGAAAGGGCCAGGCTATTTAAATCAGAATTTAACATCCGCGAGATTCGGACACGACGGCAAGAAGTGATTGCGTGTTTCAATGCCAACGACCCGCAGTTGAATTGTAAATTAGTGAAGTTCTTAACCTTGGTAGACATCAAAATGTCAGAAGCAAGTGTATCAAGGACTCTTACGCCCAGCTGAAAAGAAAGATCAATACATCCTGAAGTTAAACAGTTCAAGAGAAAACTATTATTTTTTTTAACTCTAATTTAAAAAAATTATGCACCGCCTATTTATCCAATTTGATGAAACATGAATTTTATAAATGTATTTTTGTAAACGGTTGTTATTAACCATATACAATAAAGAGTATCAAATCATATCAAGTTGAAAGTGGAATCTTAATCTTTATCTTGACAACCAGAAGTTTTACATTTGCAGCGCTTACAAATTTGGCTCTCGTTTCAGGTGGCCAGTAAACAAGCAAAACTCCCCCCCCCAATACCTCTTCTCCTCTGGACGCAACTGCTTTTTCCACAGTAATATGTCAATTAAAAGTTTCACACGTACGGCATGAAAACGTCACACATTAGAAAGCTGAAAACCTGGAAGCTAAGTGGACCTATGTTACTATTTGCGTTTGTACAACATCAGCCACGGCTGTTATGGCATTATAGCAAATGCTCTGTGGGGGAAAGAAATCAATCACACTGGAGGATGCGTCGTTGGGTAAAGTCTCTTATTTTGTTGGCGTGTGGTTGAGTGTGAATGTTTGTGCAGTGTTAAAATTCAAAAAGGTAGGTGCAAAAGCGTGAAAATACTGTGAGTTCCGTTTAGGAAGACCTTGGTGTGGGTGTGCGTGCCAAATGATTTAGCATTTTTCTCTAAAGGGGGGGGGGGGGGAGCGTGAGAAATCAACTGTCTTTTGCGTGGCGGGTATCGCTATATTTCTTTATAAAGAAACACCTTATTGTGTTCTTTTATGTTTTATAGGATGCACAGACTTAATTTACTGGCCTGCAGGATTAATACAGTTCTCTATAGTGAACACACTGCCACATTCAACTACATCACTGGGAAGAGAATAAATGACACGTAGGTGACACATTAACGGGCGGGGCTAAAAGATCAACAGTTCAGTCATCATTTCGCAACATTTTAAACATATCCAGAGTATTTGAGGAATAACTACTGGTCATTACAATACATATTGGTATGGCTAAAGGCGGATTACTCAGTCAAAACAGAGACCCCCCCGTTCTGTAGAGAGCTTTCTCAATTTCACTTTCCGGCTGAAAAAATGATGATTACACTGCTGTCGTTTTAAACCGCCCGCCCGCCCCCCTCTTCCAATCCTGGACCCTTTGGGAGGGCGCACCGGGAGATTTCAGTTAGCCCCTATCTACCCAAACTCTTTATAATGCAAGTAAAGGCGCTTTGATCATATGCACGCAAGATTAATGTTTAACGCTAAAAGAGTTATTATAGTAGGAAAACAAGAACACAGATCTGCATTAAGATCCGTCTCTTAGTAGCACCCCCTCCAACAGGCAGTAACATTGTTCTCCCATTGTTATGCGAAGGGACTGGTGTCCAGGCCTGGAGAAGCTCATCAGCATAAGACGTGGGCTGAGCGGTCCAGAGTGGCCTTTCCTAACATATAGTCTGGTCCCTATAGAATCAGAAACTAGAGTCCTATAGGTGGAACTTACCTCCAGCCCCCAACGGAGAGTCTTAAAAATCCGATTCCCTTCAATTTGCTTCCGGTATCCAGTACATTACAACAAGGGAACCATAGCTATTACCACACACTGCACATGCGCACTATCACCTTAACCCGTACGCACGGGTAATCACGTGACGTAACAAGCGAATTGGTCTATCCCTGCGATCCTCTGTCCAACACCGCCCCTCGCTTTCCTTGCTGCTCTAGGATTTCAACTAGAGCGCTAAATTGCTTTACAATGGCACGATAATAGTGAAGCAACGTGGACGCCATGTTTCCGATATATTAACTGTTAAATAGCGTTACATATCCTACGGACACGACTCTAGGAAAGGAACAACTCATTTGTTTTTCGTTCTGTTTTTTGGTAATGTATATTTGAAACCCCTGTTTCGAATATGAGTGGGAATTTGGGTTTCTGGTATATACTTTTAAAATAGTTTTGTGTTTTTATGTGTTTAAACCTCGGTCGAAGTTCATAAAAAAGTAAGAAGAGGATGGGGCCTAACGGCAAGGACTAAAGAACCATGTTCGACTCTCTGCCTCAACTCCTCTTTCTGTGATCCTGGGCACATCAGTTAATTCCCCAGTGCCTAAACAAAATAATAATATTATGACCTTTTGTAATGTAATTGGTGCTCATGGAAAGTGCTTCAATTCTATTACAGGACCGGAGGCTTCGTATTATGCTTTCTCTTTCATTTATTGCCACTCACAGCAGCCAATGAAAACTTTGTATTATGCAAAATAAACTACATTTCCCATGATGCACATGTAACACATCACATCCTGCAAGCCCCAATAAGAGCCTCCATAACCGGAAATCATCCTCTTTCTTTGCTGCTCACGCAGGAAGTTAAGTGCATCTTTGTGTCTCATAACGTCTATGTACTTTTCATGGCATTACTTTTGTTTAGATTTGCGCCGCTATGTTTAGCTTAAGCGCGCTTGGTGCCTGTTAACTGCAGCGTTCACATATTTATAGCGCGAACATCGCGCAAAGGCTGTATTCCCAGTGGGGCTTCTAATCGGTCTCCCGCGGGAGCCGGAGTGCTGCGCTGCCTTCGGCAGCTTCAAAGGTGACTCGTGGGGCATTTTAAACCCGCTACGGCGGGAAATAACATTGACTTACTTGCGGACGGCCGGATCGGCTGCCGCTGCGTTCCCCGGTACCGCGCTGCCCTCGGCAGCGGTTATATGCAGATTTTGTGAGCGCGAGGCTCCCCTCATCGGCCGCACCGCTCAGAGCCTCCAATTAACCCATTAGCACCTAGTTTTGACGTGCGCAGCCCAATTGGGCTACTTTTTAGTAGGATTTGGGATGCGCACCTTGCTACTGCCCTAATTAGCCTAGAACTTTCATTCTTCTTTCGTTTCTTCCCTGAGCAACTTCTTCTACGCCTGGCTGGCTGCAATAGTGTGTTTTGGGCCTGGAGTGTGCACAACTCCTTATATTATTGCTCATTTTGGCTCTCTTACGCCCTGTGGGCTGTAATAACTTTATACAGCTGTTGCTGAGGAGCTAGGTACCTGATATTAATTCTGTGCTGCGGGTTGGCTCCCCCATTACTCCTCTTGACCTCATTTTATGCGCAGATATAGTTATAAATTCTGCCCCACGATGGAGGATTGGGTCACTTACGAAGAGGATGATAACCTGTATGAGGAGGAAGTGGCTACTCCTTCCTTAGAGGATAACATTGTTGAGGCCCTGGACGCCTCGGTTCAGGACTCGGTAAACAAGGCCCTCGAGAAGGCAGTCCCTGGGACTGTGCAGCAGGCATTGGCCACTGCATTGAAACCAATTACGAAACAATTAGAAAAATTTGCTAAGCGTCATGGGTTCACTTCTCCTGCAGATCCAACCAAGGGTGTCTCGGCTACGGAACCCAGAGCTAAGTCTTGGCCTCATTCTAACGCTCTCTCTGCGCTACCTACTCCTGAGTCCGGTAAGTCCAAGCGTCCGGACACAGACACGGACACGGACACCGATGCCACGGGCACCTCAGACGAGGCTCCTCCCAAGAAAAGGTCCAAGAAGTCCAAAAATATAGACCAGGACCTCTCTCAGACCATTTCCACTCCTTTCACCTTCAACCCCACGGATATAGTCCATCCCAGGTCGTCTGACTGGGCTCCTGCCCCTGCTGTTGCGGCTTACCTGCATGATAACCTTCGCAGGAGTTTTGATAAGGAGGTACGAAATAGGCTCCGCTCAGAGTGCCCGAGACCAGATCTCACTGACAGAGTGGCGGACACCCCGGACATAGATTCCAGCTTGCTAACATTCCTGAAAAAATTCGCAAAGGACCCTAAAAAGGGTATTGATCGCGCCTGGCGAGGCTGTCAAGACAAACTTCTGGATGTCGCAGGACCCCTCGCAAAAATCTTAGAGATGGCCTTGGAGGCGCAGGAAGCCAACACTGCGGTAGTCCCCCATATCCTGGCAGGGTGGACCCAAAGAGCTATTTGCCTGTTAGGGAACGCGAACTGCGCCATTTCCACAGAACGACGCAAATCGCTCCTTATGCGCATGGACTCCAATCTCACGGAACTGGCTGCGGCGGAACCAGGTCCCTTAGCAGGGGGCAATCTCTTCGGAGAACGTTTCGTTAAAGATGTGGCTAAATATGTGGGCACGTTCACAACCCTCGATAAGGCACAGTCTGGCATCAAAAGAGTGTTCAAGGCTTGTCTTTTTAACAGGGGACGCTCGTTTGGCCGTCAGTTCTCCCAAGGTCCTCAAAGAGGTGATTTCGGACGAGGACGTGGCGACTGGGACTCCACCCGTGGGGGTACCTTCTACCCCACCAGACAGCGCTTCAATCGGAGGCGCTTCCACAGAGGGAATTATCGTGGAGATTTCCAAGCCTCAGACTCTACAGGTAAGGGCTCCGGACATATCCCTATTGCCCTTAGGGGGTCGTACTCAATTTTTCTATCACAATTGGGTTCAACTCTCGCAGGATGCTTGGATATTGCAGACAATTCAGGGTTTTCATCTAGATTTCTTTCAGACCCCTTATCAGGTGAAACTGCCCAGACAGCTTTCTTTTTCCCAACTCGAGTGCGATTTTATAGATTCCGAACTCGAAGAATTGCTGCGGAAACGCGCGATAGCGTATTGCGATGAGGGCCCTCGGGGCTTCTGCAGCAATATTTTCTTGGTACAGAAGAAAGGAGGAGGTTACAGGTTGGTACTGAATTTAAAGGATTTCACTCACTACATGACTTACAAACATTTCAAGATGGAGGGCATCCATCTGTTGGCGGATCTCCTGAAACAGGGGGACTGGATGGTCCGGCTGGACCTGAAGGACGCCTATCTGTCCATTCCCATCTTTCCTCCCCATCGCCGGTTCCTGCAATTTCAATGGCGGAACCGATGGTTCGAATATTTGGTCCTTCCTTTCGGACTCTCCTCAGCACCATGGTGCTTTACCAAGGTGCTGAAGCCAGTGATAGCATACCTCAGAGAACAGGTGGTTCGCATGATAGTATACCTGGACGACATACTCATCATGGCGCAGTCTCCAACCTTGGCGGTCCAGCATTTACGCATGACCATTACTACGTTACAAAACCTGGGGTTCGTGATCAACGAATCCAAATCGGTTCTCTGTCCCTCCCAGATGATAGACTTTCTAGGCTTCGTCATAAATTCTCAAACAGCTCAGTTGAGTCATCCCCGCTCCAAACTTCGGGATATCAAAAAGGAATTACGCTCCCTGTTATTACAACAGATGGTCTCACTGAGAGTGATTGCCAGAATAGTGGGCCTGTTGGCATCCTCCATACAGGCAATTTTTCCGGGACCTCTCCATTATCGAGCACTTCAACGGTTAAAGATTCAACATCTACAGAAGGGCCTCTCGTACACGGATCTAGTACCTCTTTCCCCAGAGGTACGGGAGGAGATCCAGTGGTGGCTTGCCCACGTGGAAGCGTGGAACGGCAGAGCTATTTTCGGCTCCCTGCCGGAGGTCGTCATAGAGTCCGATGCCAGCCGCTGGGGTTGGGGGGCTCGTTGCGGAAATATTTCTACAGGAGGGCGTTGGTCCCTGCGTGAACTAGACCTCCATATCAACTGTCTAGAACTTCTTGCTGGGTCGTTCGCGATCCGGACACTATCACCCAAGCGAGTCTCGTGTTGCATCCTCTTGCGGATGGACAACATTTCAGCGGTTCGGTACATCAACAAGCTGGGAGGCACGAGGTCCTCCATTCCAGTAGAGATAGCGAAGGACTTTTGGCATTACTGCCTGAGTCACCAGATCTCGGTCATAGCCGAGTACATTCCGGGCCAGTCAAACGTAGTGGCGGACTGGAACTCCAGACATCTCAAGGACTACAGCGATTGGCAACTCCAGTCCCGGATAGTACAATGGTTACAGGCGATTTGGGGGAATTGCGAGATCGACCTGTTTGCATCCAGATTGAATCGTCAAATGACCAAATTCTTCAGCTGGAGGCCGGATCCGTTGGCCCTGGCGACGGATGCTTTTTCTCAGGATTGGTCCCTGAGTCTGAATTATGCCTTTCCCCCCCTTTATATTAATTCCTCGGGTGTCCACGCAGATAATGCGCCAGAAGGCAGAAGTGATCCTAGTGACTCCCCTGTGGAAGTCGCAGCCTTGGTTCCCAATATTATTGGAGGCGAGCTGCGACTCTCCCAGGATGATCCCGTGGTCCTCAACGATGATCCAGGGCCCTCATGGAGAGATGCACCCGATGGTACTATCGGGGCAGTTGTCCCTGATGGCCTGGAGACTT
Organism: Calotriton arnoldi; assembly: GCA_963921515.1. Classification (NCBI taxonomy): domain Eukaryota; kingdom Metazoa; phylum Chordata; class Amphibia; order Caudata; family Salamandridae; genus Calotriton; species Calotriton arnoldi. The sequence continues at coordinate 1,274,376 of CAWUFW010005522.1, read as the reverse complement.
TCCGGCAACGTTGGCAAATGCCTGGATTTTCGGAACAAGCTTCAGCCCCCTCAACCAAGAAGAGATATTCTTCAGCCTGGAAAGGATGGGTTCGTTGTTGCGTGGAACAGCACGTGGATCCTGTGGGGGCAGATTTACCCTATGTTGTAAATTTCTTGTCAAAAAAGGCTTCTGAGGGTCTGGCATATCGTTCCATCAACAATTTCCGTTCCGCCATTTCGGCGGGTCACTCCCAGATTGAGGGCAAACCAGTAGGGATGCATCCATTAATATGTAAACTGTTGAAAGGTATTAGGGTAGCGAATCCACCCAAGCCAAAGTATTCTTCCTTGTGGGACGTCTCTCTAGTTCTTTCCTTATTCAATAAATGGCCACAAAATAATTTGTTAACAAGGAAACAACTTTCATCCAAATTAGCCATGTTGCTATGTCTTTCCGCATGTAGACGGTCCTCTGATGTTAAAGCTCTAGACATTACAGGTAGAGTATTTACTCCTGAAGGAGTTTCTTTTAACATTACCTCCAGAACTAAAACTATGTCACGAAATGTGGAATATCATGCTTTTCCTGGTAACACGAAACTCTGTGTAGTTCAATGTCTCAAGACTTACGAAGAATGTACCAGGTCTATTCGGCCTGATGGTGTGGTACAATTATTAATTGCTTTGCAAAAACCTTACCAACCTGTTACTGCGACTACTATAGCCCGATGGCTAAAATCTGTTATGCAAGAGGCAGGTATTGATACCCAGGTATGTGGGGCGCACTCTGTTCGGGGCGCCATGGCCTCTAAGACATTTATGTTGGGTTCTACTATTCAAGACATTATGCATTCTGCTGATTGGTCTTCTGAGTCTACCTTTAAACAGTTTTATTATAAACCGGTGGGTGATATTTCCTCTGTGGTATTTGACCAGCGTTAAACTAGCATAATACGAAGCCTCCGGTCCTGTAATAGAATAAAAAATTAGCTAGCATTCGCGCCAAGAATTTTCAATTCTATTAAGGACACGGAGGCGAGGATTATCCCACCCGATTATATTACAGTATTGTAATAATTACCCACCCGTCTGTATTTATATTCTGTCCAAGCAGAGGTTACGGGTTTTTCTGTCTCTCATTCGTCCAGGTTCGGAGAAGAAGATGGATTAAGGACAACTCTGGTTGAGAAGACTTACTTTCCACTTGGATTGGTTCTTCCACGTTGGAGGATGTTATTTGGACTTAAGTTATGTTTGTTGGACTCTTACTGTTCGAGCAAAGAAAGAGGATGATTTCCGGTTATGGTGGCTCTTATTGGGGCTTTCAGGATGTGATGTGTTACATGTGCATCATGGGAAATGTAGTTTATTTTGCATAATACAAAGTTTTCATTGGCTGCTATGAGTGGCAATAAATGAAAGAGAAAGCATAATCCTCGCCTCCGTGTCCTTAATAGAATTGAAAATTCTTGGCGCGAATGCTAGCTAATTTTTTATTCCTTCGGTTCGAGGTCCCGCTATATAAAACTGCAAAAAAGGTAATGTGAACAGTGAGTGTTGTATTATATTGTAATTATAGGGCTCCCGGTTTTTTGGTATTTATTTTTTTGACATTTCCGTCTGTATTTATCCATATTTATTTTGGGTTCTGTGGAAAAATGAAGCTAAAATGAGTATATTTCCACATTTATTTAACCGGTAAATATGCACTTATGCTTGAATGCCTACTAGGTTTCAATGCTGTAAACACCCGCAGAAGATAACTCAATGCACTTATAAGAAAATAGGCAATTTTCAGTATCAACCTTGTGCATATCTACTGCTCTTAAAGCATCTTCACTAAAAGTCCTTTCTTTTTTAGCCCCCTTACCTATCAATCCACACAGCTATTGGCCTGGCAGTCATGCCAGACAGTATTTAGGATTACTCAAAAGCAACCCAATTTCCGTTTTTATCCACATTTAAAAATAAATACAGACAAGAAAATAAATGTTTTTTGTCTGTATTTATCTGTAAAAATCAGTAAAAACGGAAAACAGGGAGCCTTAATTGTAATTGCATTTATATAGCGCTTGCTACCACTGACGAGGCATCAAAGCGTTTTTTCGGCGAGTAGCACGCTACTCCGGAACCCATAAAGGATTAGTGGTGAATTGATCTATTATATATTACTTTATTGTTTGATTAATTAAATCATTACAATCTGTATAAAAAAAGAAGCAGCTTAAATTAGTAAAGTGAAAGTATGAAAGTAATTTGAGTGGTGGATATGTGAGTCAGTTATTTGTATTGAGAATGATAGTGGAGGGATAGAAGAGGGAAAAAATGTTTGCATTTATATAGCGCTTGCTACAATTGATGAGGTGTTGAAGCGCTTTTTCGACGAGTAGCACGTTACTCTGGAACCCATACAGTGTTAGTGGTGAATTAGTATAGTGAAATATGAAAGTAATTTGAGTGGTGGATATGTTAGTCCAGTTTAATTATGTCTTTATTTCGATTATCAAAAAATCATAAAAGACAACGTGCATCAGCAAAACATACAAACTGACACAATACCACATTAACTGGTGTTCCCAAGAACAATGGAACAGTTAAAATAGCCAGAGAAGAAAATAGAAAAAAGAAAAAAGTACATATGGTATAACATTATATCAAATTGTCTAAAAAACTGGTCTTATATCATATAAATAGCTAAAAATCACAAAAGAGCAGGTGACAAAAGACAGTAAGCAAATATAAACATGATTCATAAAAATTACTAAAACTGTGACAGATTATTAATAATAGCTACGGCTAAAAAGTCTAGGTCATTATTTAATATATATGGCCGTGTTAACAAACCCTCATCTTGTTTGCTCGAGTGACCCACAACCAGCTCAGGAATTTGGCCACTGCTATAACAATGGGATCCTCGGTGTTGGTTTTCAGAATCCTTAGAGCCTCCATAGCTACTCTGATGCCCATATTCTTGCAAATTGGTTTCAACCATTTGTGCCTAGGTGACCTATAGGCGGGGCATACAAAGAAAATGTGAGCTAGTGACTCAATCTCGGCTGGACAAAAGGGATATTTGTCGTCCGTAGGGGGGTGCCAACTACTGGTGAACACTTTGATGGGAAGAGAACCCACCCTAAACTGGTGATACAGCTTCCTATCGATAGGACTAGTAATAATGTCCCAGTATGTTTCTAATTTTGGCTCATATTTGTGTTCATTGAAAACCCGAGTCAAAGAGCAGCATTGATGATGTGTCAGTTGCTGCAATCTAACCATGCTCCAGTAAGCTGCTTTCAAACCCTTTTTCGCAGGAAAGATAGCAGCTACTGGATCCTCCCACAGTTTGCTCAACCCCTTGCTGGACAGTGTAAATTTTAGATTCCTTATCCAAGGGATTTTATTTATACAACTCAGCGACCTAACTTCAGAAAAAGCTTGAGCGTACGGAGTAAGCTCCGGAGTGGTCCAGAGCCTTCTCCAGAATGCTACCGGTCTAAACCGTGCCTGGTCCGCTATTTTGTTACAGCCCAAATCCAAATATAAAGGCCGCAGTGGAGTAGACTGCGGAAGGCCAATCAAAGCTCTCACAAATTTGTTTTGGGCAACAGCCAAGGATGTTAAATCATTAAAACCCCATAATTCCGCCCCATACAACAGTGATGAACCTATTTTAAGGTTGTATATCTTTAGCGCAGGGGCTAAGGGCTTGGTCTTGGAAAGCCTATGCTCTTTTAGCAATGCACCTGCGAGTTGGGAATGCTTAAGTGTCAGCAGGTCGATCTGGGATTTCCAGCTGAGTTTCTTACCCAAAGTTAGCCCTAAATAGGTGAAGGTGTCAGTCTGCTCCAAGGGGACATTATTCATATACACCCTCCCCCTCACGGCCTTTGACCTATGGAACACCATGAACTTCGTTTTGTCCCCATTTACCACTAGCTCATGCTCGCGACAAAAAACCCCAAAACGCTCCAGGGCTACCTGCAACCCTTTCTGGGTTCTGGAAAGTAGCAGGGTATCATCCGCGAACATGAGCAGCGGTATCTTCATTCCTGCCAGCATTGGAGCATCAGTGGGATGGGATATGAAGTATTGGACCACCCTATTAATGAAGAGTGAAAACAGGGTTGGGGCCAGTACACACCCTTGTCGGACCCCCTTGGTTACCGCAAACCTTTCGGGAACATTCCCCTGCTTCCCCCATCGAACCTGTGCATAATTTGTTTCATGCAGTTTAACCAGGATACTCAGTAATTCGTAGGGCATCCCCAAAGCCTGAAGGACACTCCACATTTTGGCACGAGGAACTAAATCGAACGCGGTCTTAAGATCTACAAAGGCCGCGTAAATCGTACCACCTCCAATAGCAACTACCTTCCAATAAACAAGAACAAACCTGAACACCTGATCGATGGTGCTTATATGGGGACGAAACCCTGCCTGTAGGGGGGTCAAAATGTCCATCTCGTCTATCCAGGCCTGAATTCTGACTAAGACCAGCCTTGCAACTATTTTTGGGATAGAATCAATAAGGCTTATTGGCCTGTAGTTGCCTGGTTGGGAACGGTCACCCTTCTTGTGTATAGGTAAAATTTCAGCACCGGACCAAGTTTCCGGAATAGGTGCGCCACTAGCTACTGCATTTGCAAGGTATTTTATGTAGGGGACCCAATTCTCTTGGTCCGATACAAACAGGTCAGCCGGAATACAGTCTGGACCTGGAGCCCGGCCTCGTGGGATCGATTTTAGCACATTTTCCACCTCGAGGCAGGAAAAGGAGGCACTGGTATCAAAAACGGGTAGGAGGTTGATAGGGTCACTACAATTAGTGGCTGAAAACTGTGCCTCAAAATGGGACACCCACACCTCTGGGGCAACATGATTCATGGGTACTTGGGATATAACTCCACTGCCCCATTTGACAAGTTGCCAGAAATGGGTCGAGTTTTGCTCTTTGCTTGCTACAAGCAGGTGCTGCCATCGGGACTCATCCCAGTCCTTCTTCGCTTGCAATTGGGATGCCTTGTACCTAGTTCTGGCTTTTTTTATATCCCCCTTAGCATGTGATCTAATAGCCCTAGCCAGTGACTTATAAGCCTCTCTACAAGTTTTATTATACCAGGAGGGTACCTTTATGGATGGAGCCCTCGTTTGTTTATTGGGTTTGATTAAAAAAAAATTGAGCTTCCCGAACAGCTCATTATGGACCTCGGGGATAATGCGGTTTACCGCCTCTTGGGAGCCGCAATCATGTAAGATAGAGAGTGAGCGAGCGACCAGGGATTTCATCTCAGCCACATCACCCTTGTTATCCACCATCCTTGCCCATCTGACTCTCCTCATATCATTAGTAAGTATGGCCTCTGTTAACTTGTCCTCAGCGGCCCTAGAGCCATTGCTAGAAAGGCCAGGAACCTTTAAGGTTAGGATCAGCGGGTTGTGGTCACTTTCATTCCGCTCCTGGACCACCATGTCTAACATAGAAGACCAGATTTCTACATTGAGAAATATGTAGTCGATACGACTACTTCTTGATCCATTGTCGAAAGTGTGGGTACCCTTACTATCTGAATGCGTCCTCCCATTAACTGCTCTGAGTATCCTTTCAAGACACAACCCTTTGAGCTGTAGTGCAGCCTCAGTCCACTTTTTGATTGGGCTTAAATTTAGTTGCGCGATGTTCCATTGTGCATCCTCTTCCAGACTGAGGTTACCGTCTTCATGGTCGAGGGGCTCAAAGGTGCAATTAAAATCGCCCACTATTATCAAGTTGCAGCCACCCCCCAGACTACCTAAAAACTTGTCAAGGTGGGCAACTACAGTTGATGCTCTGCCCCCAGGCGACCCTCTGGCATAGACGTTGATTACCAAAACGTCTAACGCATCAGCCATCCGTAACCGCAATGCCATTATATCGGGACTGTCAATGTAAACTTCCTGCACCACACATCCATCTGACTGCCTAACCCAGCATGTGAGTCCGCCAGACGGCCTGCCTTTCTGGCCCCCCAGCGCTGGTTTGGAAAAATTAAGATAACCAGGGAAGAAAATGGGAGTCAGAGACCAAGTTTCTTGAAAGAACCAGATGTCATAGCTATCTATAAAAACTGCCCAGTCAGTAGAGACAGTTTTGGTAGACAACCCAGCTACGTTCCAGGAAGAAAAAGACATCGATGGCTGTACATGCCGTTTTACGGTGGTGTTAAGTTGGTCAGTTGCGCCCATACTACTATTGCCCACAACCACTGACTTGCGGGGAGAACTGTTGTACTGTTGGGAAACGCTATAGGGGGTGGGGATTTTAGCCGAGGAGGTAATAATAGAATCCCTCATCCTCACCTCCAGTGTTTTAACCATCCCAATTCCACAAACATGCCCTGGGTCGCCACGGCTAAGATAGACACAACCAGAAACAGAGACATCCCAAGTACGAAACGACCCTGTATAGACTAGGTCGGGAGAGCCCGTAACTGCCCTGATTGGTCCCTTAGATCCTAGGGCTCCTGTTTTAGTCGGGCCGCCTGGAGCTTTTAGTCAGTCTATTTCTTCCATGGAAGTTAAAGTATCAAATCGATTGCTAGTGGGAATCTGGAAAGTATGTTGGCCATACATGTTTGGTTCGCCCCTCCTCTGTCTGCGTCCAATAATCCCTTCTGTTTTGTAGAAAAAGCCCAGCGGGACACAATTGATGTCATCCTCCTTGATGAAACAATTGCCCGCCCTCTCCAATATGTGCTGAACCAATCTGGGGGATCTGAAGCTAAGAACCACACAATCACCTGGGAGAGACTTGTAGAATTTACCCACCCAAGGAACTCTGCGAACCATCTTAAACTCACGAAAAAGAGGTTCCTTAATACTGGTCCTAACACTCAACAAATGCAGTGCCTTATTTCTTAGCGTGGACCAGTGCTCTCGCGCACCAGAGGGGAGCACTGGGACGTTGGACAGAACAACTGTGTGTGGCGTAGCTTCCGGGGGTAGGTGTAGAAAGGTCTGGGTACTCAAAGGGCTGGAAATGTGGGGCTGATGTATCTGTTGGCTAGTGAGTCTCTCTACCTGCTTCATAGTAGGAAATAAGGGCTTTATGGTTTGAGGTGGGTTGTCAGGTTGTGTTACCTTTGTGACTGTGCCTGGCAAAGATGGAAAGCAACTTGCACTGCTGGCCGGGCCCCTAGATACTCCCACTGGCCTCTCATTCAATTGTGTTGTGGCCCCACCCACCGTTGTCCCGTTGGAGTTGTTTAGGGGGAAATTAGCAATACCCATCTCTATTTTGTCAAGTCTGTCTTCAATCAGGGACAACTTCTTGGGCCTGATTCACAGAACTAACTTACGTCAAAAACGTAAAGTTAGTACCTTTTGGTATTCACAGAATACACTTACTCATTTTGGTATTCACAGAATACACTTACTCATTTTGGTATTCACAGAATACACTTACTCATACTAACTTTATGTCCGCACTCGGGCCGGAGATTCCGGCCCGGTGGTGGAGATTCCGGCCGCTTGTGGAGATTCCGGCCGTTTGTGGAGATTCCGGCCCGGAGGTGGAGATTCCGGCCCGGAGGTGGAGATTCCGGCCGGTTGTGGAGATTCCGGCCGGTGGCGGAATCGCCACAAACGGCCGGAATCTCCACAAACGGCCGGAATCTCCACCTCCGGGCCGGAATCTCCACAAACGGCCGGAATCTCCACCACCGGGCCGGAATCTCCGGCCCGAGTGCGGACATAAAGTTAGTATGAGTAAGTGTATTCTGTGAATACCAAATGAGTAAGTGTATTCTGTGAATACCAAAATGAGTAAGTGTATTCTGTGAATACCAAAGGTACTAACTTTACGTTTTTGACGTAAGTTAGTTCTGTGAATTGGGCCCCTTTAATATGGGATCGATCAGTGCCAATAGTTTAAGTTCAATCCTGGTGCAAAGATCTCCCTCGTTACTCGAGTGGGAGGAAACACATGCATCCGCTAGGCGAGGCTGGCTAGTTGAAACGCTGCTTGCCATCATGCTACTAATGCTCGCGGTAGACTCCCCTTTACGTTTTCCGGATCTTAGAGGCATATGGTTGTTTTTTGATGGTCCTCGGGCTTTCCTCTTTTTGGACGGTGGTTCAACAATAGTAACATGACTAGACTTCTGAACACTGGTAGTAACCAAAGAGGTATTAGGGGGACCTTCCACATTTCCTGGGTTAGGGGAGAGAGAAATCGTTTGACTGCTGTGGAGTAGGGGAGACAAACCACTCTGCTGGTCGGTAGCTTCGATGGTGACTAACTCACTGCGCGGGAGGAGTGGGGAAGTTCCAGGGATACAAATGGGAACTACTGGTTCGAGCGATAGCCTACGTTCAGTGAGCTGTATTTGGTGGTTTAACACTGATTCTGCCCTGGAAAGGAACGCATCGAGAGTCCCCACAACCCCCGCACCCGCTGTTGCTTTGCGTTTGTTCATGATGTCCAAGCACCACAACTAGGCTTACCCTAGTCGCTACTCCAACCCACACAGCCAAACAAACTTAGACGTCAGAGGGCTTATCCGGTCCCTGACGGGCACAGACGGGCCCGCCCTTAGGCCCGGGCTTCGACCGCGCTACATCCCGCGCCGCGGTGGGAGAGGCAGCGCTATAAGCGCGATGACAAGCGCCTCCCCCTCTCTGCAGCATCTGTGGCAGCGGCAAAGGGTTCTGGGACCTGTAGTCCCCTTCCGCGATGTTGGACCCCTCGCGGGAATGCCTGGCGCAGGGAATGTTGGCCCTGGGACTCCTGTCCCACCAGGGCGTGCAGAGCGTACAACAAGGAGGATGAAGCAGCCAAAAGTCAGTTATTTGGATTGAGGAGGATAGCGAAGGGGTAGAAGAGATAAAAAGGTTTGCATTTGTATAGCGCTTGGTATCCCTGATGAGGTGTTGAAGTGCTTTTTCAGTGAGTAGCACGCTACTCTGGAACCAATGAAGGATTTGTGTTAATTAGTATAGTAAAATATGAAATTAATTTGAGTGGTGGACATATTAGTCTGTGTTTGGATTGAAAAGGATAGTGGAGGGATAGAAGGGAAGAATTTAGAATGTTTTTTGTATGTTTGTTTGTTTTGGAGCTCATTGAAGTAGGAGGAGGCATGGGATAAGTAAAAGGCAGGTGGAGGGGGATGAGTAAAAGGGAGGTGGAGGAGTAAGAGTCAGAGGGAGGGTTTAGAAGTGCTTGTTTTGGGGGATCAGAATAGTAAAAAGAGGTATGAGATGATGCAAGGAGGGGTGGAGTAGGGAAGAGTCTCGAAAGGGTTATTTTGGGGATTATTGTAGTGGTATGGGATGAATGAGAGAGTGGAGGCAATGGATATATTGATAGAGGTATAGGGTGAGAAATAGGCTAGTGCATTGGAAAGAGTAGTAGAAAGAGGATTGAGATGAGTCAGAGAGTTGAGCTGGAGGATATATTGAGAGCGGTATAGGGTGAAAAATAGGGTAGTGCATTGGATATGCTGAATTAGAAGAAAAGTAATAAATAAGTAAAAGTAATAAATATATAGATCCAAAAGTAATAAAGATATAGATCCATAAGTACATGGACGGTATATAGATGCATAAAGGAAGGTGGTATATGTAGATTAAAGATGCCTTAAATAAACTGGCTTTCAAGTGTTGTTGTACTTTAAATTAGTTTTATTTATTATTATATATACATCTTTTTTTGTAGATCAATAGTGAAGCAATTGTAGATAAATAGTTATGATAAAAAGATTTACTTATTTATGCAGTCACTTATATACATGTTAAAAACATAGAATAACGTAACTATCAGTAATGTACATTTATCAAGCAAAACTAATGAATATCTATATATAATAATTATTTTAAACATAAGTATTCTGCACTTTTATACAAAGCAATACACATATTTAGGTACATATCTATAGTACAAATAAATGCTTATATACAGAGAGATATGCTGTATATTTCTATCGGTTTGCATATGGTGGTTAAGTGGGGAGAGCCAAATCTTGAGTAGTTTTCTGAAGATAAGGTGGTTATCCGTGCATCTTATGTTGGTGGGTAAAGAGTTCCATAGTTTGACTGCTTGAACAGAGAATGATGTGCCACCCATTGTTTTTTTCTTGTATGTTGGGATTTTGAGGCGAGGTACCACTCTAGAGCGGAGGTTCCTTTGTTGAATGTGTTTGGTGATTTTATTCCTGATGAAGAGCGGTCCCGTTCCATGTATAGCTTTGTGGGTGATACAAAGCAGCTTGAACGTGGATCTTCTGGCTACCGGTAACCAATTCAGGGCTTTCAAGGCAGGGGAGATGTGGTCTTGCGGTTTTATATGTAAGAGTAGTCTGGCAGCCGAGTTCTGAATCTGTTGTAGTCTTTTCATGGTCGTTAAAGGTGATCCATGGTAGAGGCTATTGGCGTAATCGAGTTTGGACAGAACAAGGGAGATGGTAGCCTGGACCTTGTGTGGAAATCCCAAATGGGGAAGATTCGTCGCAGAGCTTTTATAGTAACAAAGCTTGATCATGCTAGTTTGTCCACTTGGGCATTCATCGATAGCTTGGAGTCCATGGTCATTCCGAGGTTTCTTACTTCCTTCGATATTTTAGGCGGTGTTCCCAGATCATCAGGCCACATGGCGAGCGGGTCGTAATGTTTCAAATTGCCACACGTGAGTATTTCCGTTTTGGAAGCATTCAATTTGAGATGGCTCCAAGTCATCCATTGATCCACAGCTCTGAGACAACTGAAAATTGGCGAGTTTCCAATGTCTTTGTGGCATTGCAGTTGAAGGAGTATTTGTGTGTCATCTGCATAGTTTTGGCACGTGAGGTGAAATTGATTGATCAGTGCCGGTAATGACTTCATGTAGATGTTGAAAAGCATGGGCGAGATAATAGAGCCTTGAGGGACCCCTGCTTTTGTTAAGTAATGTTTAGACGAGAAAGGTGGGGTATGGATGACATTAGTTCTGTTGCAAAGGTAGGACAGAGCTCAACTGCTTTGGTCCCCGGACTGGTGGCCATCGGATTTGTACCTACCCCCCCAAATCCTCAGTAAAGAACCTGGGTATTCGCTTGGACCAGACTCTTACTATGAAAGATCAGGTAGTGGCTACCACTGGCACCTGCTTTCAAAGATGAGTCTGTTGTGCAGAGTCTTTCCTTTACTCCCACTTGTGTTTATCTTTAAACCACACACATGCACAGGCATCACGATGCACAGTGCGTGGTTGTTGTTTTAGAATATGGGAATGTTGGGGAGAGTTCTGAGTTGATATGATAGTAAGTCACTAACCACGTTTATGACCCCCAAGGATGCTATTAGTTTGTACGCCTGCTGTTTGGACTCGCATCAGCGGCTGCGGTCTTCCAAAACTGATGCACAAGTTGTTCAAGAACAAAGTGGGGACTGTAATCTTCCAGGACGATATTTTGGTCATGGGGAAAACAGTGGCCAGCTTGACTTCTGGTTGTATGAAATGTTGGAAATTCTTCAGGAGAATGGGCTTACAGCTGCGCTTGATAAATGTAAGTTTGCGATGAAAGCGTTGGACTACCTAGGGCATGAGGTCACGTCGGAAGTTATCAAGCCTAAAAAAGAGTCTCATTAACGCCGTAAAGGAGACTCCAGCACCCACTAACAAGGATGAACTATGGTCTTTCCTTGGGCTTGTGGAATTCTTTGCTAAGTTTGTGAAAAACTTTTCGGAGAAGACCCATTGTCAGGGCCAATGGAATTATGCAGCCGTGGCAATTTTCGCATAATTATGTATTTGTCACATAATCCATCATCTGCCGCATAATCTACAGATTTTAATAAAAAAAAATAGTTTCTAGTTCAAACGGTTCAAAAGTTACTAAAAATGTGGAAGCCCTTTTGCAAAGCTGAACTGATCACCTTGCTGATGCTTATTGCTATATTTGGGTATTAAAGTGGTACTGAGGAGGTGCAACCAATGCCCAGACAGTGTTACCAAGTTTAAAAATTCCAAAATAAGGAAGTAATACTTATACAAAATGTACTGCATAATGTGCCTTTTCTTGCCACATAATTTACTCACCCCTGACACATAATTTGGCCCTATCCTGCCGCATAATTCCAGTGACCCTGTCTATAATTTACGTCATCTTCTTAAAAACAAGGTCAAATTTACCTGGTCTGACAATTTACAATGTGATTTCCAACAAATTAAAGAGAACATCTGTATGGCTGGAAGTTTGCAAGGTTTTGTTCCAAAGTTGGATTTCATCTTGACTACTGATGCAAGCAACAAGGGGATAGGAACTGTACTGTCTCAGAAGGGTTCCAGAGGGAGTGAACACACGGTGGGATTTACATCAAGGGCCATATCGCCAGCTTAGGAATGATATTCAGTCATAGAAAAAGAAGCGCTGGCCTTTGTGTGGAGCCAGGAGCATTTCAGAAATTTTGTGTGGGGGTACGAAGTGGAGGTGAGGTGTGATCATAAGCCTTTACTTAAAGTGTTGTCCTCAGAAGGTCTGTTTAATGCCACACTTAGAATTGCGAGAATAACGGTACGCCTGTTAGATTATAGATACACCTTGAAGTTTCTCCCAGGTGTTGGGAACAAGGTAGCGGACTGCCTTAGCAGGTTACCTTTACTGTTGGAAGAGAGAGTCACTGATGACAAAGACAAAGTGTGTGTAGCGTGGATGGGTGATGAAAGGATGGTTGCCATTTCAGAAGAGGAAGAGGAATGGCCTAAAGCTAGTGAACAGGATGTCACCTTGGAAAAGGTGAAGAGATTTATTGTTGAGTGCTGGCCTGAGAAGAAATCATTTTGGGAGGCTCATAGTGAACTCACAGTTATGCATGAGAATTTCACGAGAGGGGTGAAGTTTGTTCCCCCTAGGGAGATGAGGGCGTCTTTTCATAAAATTGTGCCATGATGGGCATTTAGGTATCGTCAAAAGTAAGAGGAGGATTAAAGAAAATTATTGGTGGCCTGGAATCGATGCCGAAATTGAGAGGATTGTCAGGGATTGTGATTTGTGCAGGGACGCGGATTAGCCACAGGTGTAGTTAAAACCCCAGTTGTTTCCTATTTCTTGTCCTGTAATGGCTTGGGAGGTGTTACGTGTAGACATCATGGGGCCTATTCAGGTTGATGGTGGAGAATCACGGTACACCTTAGTAGCTATTGATTATTTTTCCAAATGGCCGGAAGTGGCATTTGTGAACAGTGCTTGTTCGGAGAATGTGGTTAAATTCTTAGACAACATCTTTCAGAGGGAATGGCTACAGAAGAAAGTCATTACGGACAATGGCGTTCAGTTCAGGAGTGAGATGATTGAAGGGTTCCTGTGTCGTAATGGGACTGAACACAAATTCACCTTGGTTTTTCGTCCCAGCTGGAATGGTGAAGTTGAGAGGTTTAATTGTGTGATAAAAGGAAATTTGCAACTGGGTAAGAGCAAAAAGGTAAACTGGATGGCTTGTAGTAAAAGAACCGTGTGTATGTTTTGCACCACACCCTCTGTAACTGGATGTAGCCCTTACACCATTATGAGAAGAAGAGTGCCTTTTATGAAGGACAACCAAGGATGTATGGCTCAATCCCGCTTACAGCAGTGGTGTCCAGAGCTTGTAAGAGAGAACATTGTGAAGACACAGGGTAAATATTAGGACTATACTGATAGTAAGAGGGGCAGTAAGGAAGTAGTTGTAAAGAAGGGAGATGTGTTACGTGTGAAGTTGCCATGGAGGGTGAAGAAGGGTGAGAGAAAGTATATGGACCCGTTAAGTGCTGCAAAAGCATACCGAAATTCTGCTGAGCTGAGTGATGGACATGTGTGTAACTTTGACAGGATTGTAAGGTATAATGGAAGAAGGAAAGTTGGAGATGTAGAAAGAGAAGAAGCATGTGGTTATAGCTGGTTGGATGAGAGTAGGGAGCTGAGTGAAGATGAAGGAAGTATGGGCATGGAGACAACGACTGGAGTGAGTGAGGAAGTGGTGCAAGTGGATGGCTGTGGAGAAGAGCGATCGATTATTGATCCAAGAGAGAAATCAAACATCCAGTATACTTGAGGGACTATGTTGAATAATAAATAATTGAGAATCGTGTAATTTGTTATGTACAGATTGGGTGTTAATAGCATTCCCCAATAATGTGTTTAGCAGTGTTTATGTATAGTTATAATATATATGTTTATTGTGTATAATGGGGAAGATGCGTTGTGCTTATCTTTAACCACACTCTGACACCTGTATCATGATGCACAGGGCGTGGTTGTTGTTTTCATTAGAACATGGGAGAGTTCTGAGTTGGGACAGTTTAAACAGGACTTCTAATGTGGAAGGACGTGTTGGCCTTTCTCCTCACAATACTTGATTAAGAAGTCTACTTACCTCGTTGTCTTTGTGCCGTATATACACAACAGTGAGTCTAGTACAATGCATAGCTGCCAGCCTTCTGATCGCTTAGGTTTGACATATACCTGTTTTCAGTGCACTTATGAGTGACTTTCAATTGTTGTATACTTCATAGGGTGTCCATAAACGGGCTTTCTAGACTCATGTCCTTATATAGGCATAACCCAACCTGCCCTTATATAGGCGTAGAATCCCAGGCCTTATTTAGGCATAAACCATGCACACCAAATACAGGCATGGCTTCCGACATCCGTCCACCCTAGCGTCTCAACGAGTCCATGAAAAAACAGACCCTCAGGCTGCGGGAGTTTCCCTTGCCCAGGACTATTGATTTCTTCAAGGACTCATACATTATGCATGAACCTCTTATTCCCTAAGGGATTCATTCATGACATCTTTCGCTGCCCAACTCACGTCAATGCTACCATTTTCAGGTATAAATATACCTTCCCAAACCCCGGTAAATCAGAGGAGACCTCGACTTCAGAGGAGCCCGATTCCCGGCCAGACGCACTGAGAAGACACTGTCATTCCTGCACGCAGAGAGTCCAGCTTCCAGTGATCTAACTTCCCTTGCGGGGTGTTGGAGTTCGAGTCCGGATAGAGATTCCTACCTCTCTCATTCTTCAGGTATGGAGCAGACTAGAACCTAGAGGGACTCTTGGCATACTGGACTCTTGGCATACTAGACTCTTGGCATACTAGGCGTAACTTACTCTTGGTATACTCTAGTCAGGAATACAGCACCTACTTCTACTTCTCCCTGTACCTAGGATAGGTTAGGTACACTGGGATAGAACTAGGGTAGAAACGCATCGTATGAGTACTCGCATTTTTAGGTTGTGTCATTTTATGTAAATGCATACATGCTGAAAAGATAATGCTGACGCAGTATTATTTATTTTTACTGCTCACCTTGTACATTATTTATCTCGCATACTGTCTTGTGATCATAACAGCACATATAACTTACAACAGAAACAAGACTGTTCAATAAATCCTTTATTGAAACGCCCGTCTGTTATTTCTGTGTAACTCTGAGAATAACTGAAACATGCACGACTGAGCTGAGTGAAATGGTTATCTATTGTTTCTACGACTCTGGGACACATCCTGATTCTGTAAGGGAAACACAGTGGTCATGTTCTGCGGCAGCCAGAAACTAATCCCTTCTTGTCGTCAAGAAGTTTCTAGTGGCCTCTGAGCTAGCTGGCACAAGTAATTAAGTTTAATATACTCGATAGGGACATACCGACCGTAGTCCTATGTCAAACCTATAGGATATATTATTCCAATGCGCAGAGCCTATAAGGGAAATAGGAGCTACACTACATGGCGCCCAACGTTTGGTAAGGCAGTAATTCAACGTTAGATACTGAGTAACTCAGCTGTGCACTTTTATTTTTCTCTCAGAGACCCCTACCCCATATACTCCAAAAGACGTCTGGAGTGGGCAGAGTTAATATCCGCCACGGCTACATAGGGAAGGCCCCTATATATTAGCTGTTTGGTTTGCTCAACGTTGAAGGATAGACTGTTCCACAATATTGTGCATCTTATCTTTGTTTCCTTGAAACTAGTTCTACAAAATGAATGTAGACGCCGAAAACGGTGTAGCTGCGGCTGAACCAGCCCAAGCAGCGTTATTTAACAACACAGGTTTAAATGAAGCCGAAGAGGGTGTCAAGGACATTCCTCCTAACTTAAGAAGAGCCATTACTCTAAAACTTATAAAACATGGCCTATCTCCAAGAGGAGGTAGAGCAGTTTTCGTGATAGAGGCACACGAGTCTTTTCAGACAGAGGTATTCTATTCATGGGTAATATTTCCTGAATCTAATCCAGTAACTCACTTGTTTAACTTCTACAAAGAAGATGAACAACCGGAGGAATAAATTCCTTTCGAGGATATTGAAATTCCATTAACATACCAGGAGCACCAGCTCTGGTTTAAAGGCGCCCTAAAACATCACAGAAATATAACCAGGCTCGGTCCGCTAGGCAGACCAGGAGCAACATGGCCGATTCTAGTCGGCTACACACCTCATCCAGACATCGAAATAATGTCAGACGAGGAACTACTTAATCAACTCACAGAGTTAATAAAAATCTACAGACAATTGGTTCAATATGTCATGAGGACTTTCACAGTCCAACAACCATTAACACTTCCAAATCAAGCTCCTCCACCGGGGAGTACACTAAAAATTACACCACAGACTCTATACGCAGTCATGGGTAAAATGCCCACTAAGCGGGAGCAAATTCCGTTTTGGATAGCTCAAAAAATTACTCAAATCGAAGCAGTATTTCCAAATACTAGCCCATATGAGAAACACAGAATCCTAACAATCAGTTTACCAATGGGGATCACACCACAACTGGAAGACTGCACCACTTGGGGCTCAGTCTTTGCTGCCATCTATACTAAAACACACGGCATTCCGTCAATTGCGGTAATACCAGATGTCCTAAAACAGATTCAAAACGAATATGGAGCAGAGCCTGCTTTAAATTTAGGTATGAAATTACTGAAAAATTTTGAACAGGTCTCAACAATAATATTATCTAATATTAAAGGAGAGGCAGCAGCAGTGGCGATCCGACAAAAACTAAGGGAATTCGATGTTACAGAACATCAAACCGAGCTACCCAGAATTATAGAGCAGTCATATGCAGAATTAGGCAGAGATAGCTTGGGTGGGAGACCAGTTAAACCAAAACTATCTGAAAGTCCTGAGAAGGACTCAATTAAACAAACTCCTACATCTTCTAAAAAGAAGTGGGAGTCTATTAAACAAAATTCAAACGAGAAAAGATCTCAATCCCGAGGTAGGTCTCCTCAAAAGGAGCCCTCTGAAAGGAGGTATAACCTCAGGAATAGGGATAATTTGAGAAAACCTGATAGGTATCAAGATAATGATACACGTTCCTCTCGTCCCTTTCAGGTCTCATCACAGACTTCGGAAAGAAGAGGACGTACAGAACATAGAGAAGAACGCGTGAAATCGAAAGACGACAAGCACGCAACAAAAATTAAAGCTAAACCTCAATTTTCCAAAAAGAAAGTAGCAGGTCTGAAGATAAGACATGCCAAGAATAATGAGATCACAACTCAAAAACGGGGAATGGGCTCAGACGATGCTAGACAGTGCAGCAGAAGTCACAATAGCTCGCCAGAACCTGATGGAACTTCTGGAGATAGTGGACTTGAATGAGTACATTACGGTAGAAACTGTAGACACCAGGGTTAGTACTCCACAAAGGTTATATGAAATAACACTCCGGATGGAGGGAGACAAACCTAGACAGGTTAAAGCACTTTTTTGGGAAAAACTATCAAAGGGTTATGACATACTTCTAGCAGAAAAAGACTGGCCACCACAATTTGTCAGGGAGTGCCCACACGGCGAGGACATGATTATGCCTGCCTTCTCCAATCACATTCCAATTCACTTAAAATATACATATGCCAGAAAATGGGCAGTAGCCCAGGCTCCAGCATTATATAAAAATCATGTAGGATGGGATGAGGACTCCCTCACCATAAAATACATCTGAAACATGAACCTACTGCACAGAGGCAGTATCCAATTAAGCAAGAAGCTAAAAAACAGGTCAGGGAGATTTTAAATCAACTTGAATACCAAGGGGTGATTGAAACTAGCACCTCATCTATGAACAATCCTTTGTTTCCTGTCTCCAAACCAGACAATACATATCGTCTAGTTTTGGACTACAGACATTTAAACACTTGTTCTAAAACTTTTGCAGTGCAAAATGCACATAGCACAGCATTAATGAATAACATTGTGCGCAAAAAATACAAAACCACATTAGACATCTCAAATGGATTCTTTTGTCAAAATATAGCACCTGAAAGTAGGTACTTAACGGCATTCTCCATAATGGGGACCCAACGTCACTTTTGTCGACTCCCACAAGGGTTCAAGAACAGCCCAGGTTTATTCTCAGCGAGAGTAACGGAGTTGCTACAAATTTATGACAACGAGGCATTGTCCTATGTCGATGATATTTATCTGACAGACGATGACTTAGAAAAACACTTGAACAGGGTGAGCACCATTATATTGGGATTCGCCTCTGAGGGCTATAAGTTCAACTTTAAAAAGTCCCGAATTGCCCATCTCAATGTCCTATTTTTGGGATATGAGCTTTCAAGTGAAGGCAAGAGCTTGGCAGCTAACTTTCTAGAGAAGTGTGCGCTGATCCAACCTCCTAAGACGCTAAAAAGCTTACAATCAATCCTGGGTTTCCTCAATTTTGGTAGAACATACATTCTAAACTACGCAGAAAGGGTTAAACCTCTCTACGCACTAATCAAACCTGATTTTTCAATTAAAAACTGGACACAGGAACACACAGAAATTTTGCGTTCACTCCAGGCTAACATGTTAGCAACAAATCACTTACAAACACGCGTAAGTCAAAGAAATTTGGTGATTCGAATAATTTCGGGTCAATATGGATTCACTTACTTAACCTTTAATGAGGGTGAAAAAGTACCAATCGCGTACAAATCACATTTGTACACACAAGCAGAAATGCGCTTCAGTTCCACTGAGAAAATTCTGACAGCAGTTCAAACAGCTGTAGCACAAGAAAGAGCCTTAGCCCAAGGGAAACACATAATTGTCGGTATCCCAGTACCAGCTTTAGAAGCAGTCACAAAAGCAAGCATTCCAAATGCTAAAGCTTTACATCCGAGATGGATACAATGGGTTAATTCTCTTGCTGCAACTGATGTTGAATATGTATTTGATCCAGATTTAAAAACACAGGCATTTCTCCAATATGAACAAGAATGTCCTCTGCCCACTGAGATTCTGCCCCTCGATCAGTATGAATTCGTAATTTACACTGACGGATCCGCACAGCCCGCAACAGGGAGTAAGCAAGCTTACAGTGCAGCGTGTGCAATCGTTAAAGGTCGCATGCGAAATGGCATCTTCAGACCTATGGTCACAAAAACTCAGTCACTAGGTGATTGTACAGCTCAGCGAGCTGAACTACAGGCATTCAAACTGGCACTTGAGAGTACGGATCGAGAATTCCTCACACTGATAGTGTGCGATTCCTTTTACTGTGTTCAGTCGTATAATGACTATATACGAACCTGGCTTGAAAATGGTTTTAAGGATGCAAAAGGTGGCACAATTAAGCACAAACTGCTTTGGGAACAAGTAGTTCTGTTGAAAAACGAACTACCAAAGGCTCACGTGATTCACACACTGAGTCATCAGCGTGATGGCGTTCACGTTGCAGGGAATTCATTGGCTGACGAAGCCGCGAAGGGGGCTGTTCAGACGGCTTCCGTAGCTGCGATCACTCGTTCAAAAACAAAAATAGACGGTGAGATAATGTTAGCTGTCAATGCTTCAAGCAAAGGCAGCAGTGCAGCATTACCAAAAAAGTTTCCACTCAAGTACTCTTATGTAATTGATGCGAATAACGTTCCTTTTGCTCGAATCCCTGGAGTGGGGGATAGGGTAATTCCAAACATGGAACGAAGAACAGCCTTGATTTATGAAACACATTTGGGGGAGGGTCTGTCACATCAAGGGATCTCAAAAACAATTTTGAAGTTAAAAGAGATGTACTGGTGGCCTGGAATGAATACACACATTCACATATTCATCAACAATTGCTTAGACTGCAAATTACAGCGAGAGAGCCATCAGACACCATGCAGCGAATGCGGCAGCCCAGTGCAGGCACCACTGTTAGACAGCATTAGGCTATCTAATCGCCAGCGTACTACTGGACATAGGCATTCCCCCAAATACTAAAATCTAGGTTCCTATGGTTATGGCCTCAGCGCTCAGCTGACGCTCGAACTGTTATAAAAGATTTGCGAGTCTTTATCGGCACATACGCAATAGGCACGTTTCATTCTGACCAGGGTCCTGCGTTTAGCTCTAGGGCTTACAAGGAGGCCATGGCCAGTCTGGGCGTTGCATTGCGGTACTCCTCTCCATTCCATCCTGAGGGAAATTCTGTTGTGGAAAGGAAAAACCGGGACATAAAGCAATCTATAACAGCTAGGGTATTAGGTTCGGGTGCTGGGTGGGTCAAACACCTCATTAGCGTTCAGCGCGCTCTTAACAATCTGCCAAGAAGTTCTCTAGGGGAGTCACTCCATATGAGGTCCTATTTGGGACAAGAATGTGGGTTCCAGACTTAGAACACGTAGGCACAGTGGTGGATAAAAAGAATTTGATATCAAAGATCGTTTGGCTGTTTTACAGGAACTTAACAAGTTAAGAACGAAACAAAGCAACGTATCCTTACAGCCAACCACCACTGGGGAAAAATCGGCGGTCCCAGCAAGGTCTGTCTGGATTCCAAAAGTTGGGGATCTGGTCAGAGAAAAAATCGCGGACAAGAAGGAATTTGGACCTTCTTACAGACAACCAGTACCTGTTCTAGCTGTTCAAGGAACAAGGACAGTACTTCTGCCGCCCCTTGCTGGAAGAAAGGAGAAAAGATTTGTGTCAATCGACCTGATCAAACCACAGTATGTTGCCAATACTAAGCAGTAGGCCTCGTGGACTCCGACCTAGTAGCAGACGCACTCCTCTCGCTACTATTCAAGAGGTTCAGACTGAAAGACTGATCACGATCGAGAATTCAGCTGTAACGAATGAAGGACTATGCAACCAAGCTATGGAACTCATCCCTCTTGAAAACCAAATAACAGTTCGTCCAAATACACCTGTCTACACCAATGTGACTCGTGAAGAACTGGTTCCTGTGATTTCAACAAATCCTGATGCAATTCCAACAATTGACAGAACTGCTTCTGGCTATTTCATTGACTTTGATACGTTCTCAGAGGATCCAAGCGAACCTGAAACGACGCCAGCATCATTCAAACTCAAGCAGCAAGTACAAGACTTTGTTCACTTTCTGAAAAAGACTTATCTGGTTTCTCCATGGATTGAACTCTGGATTACATCTGGACTTTTTGTTTTCCTGCTCTGGCTAGCTTTGGTAACAACAGTAAGCATGCTTATAGGTGGCAGATACATCCATGTGAACATTGAAGGAAAGGACATAAACGTGCTTTTGAAACCACATAATTCTTCCCATCGTGAAGCAAGAGACTTGTCATCAGTGAACATCACAGCTGTTCCTATACAGGATGGTATAGTGTGGGACAAAACAGATTATGAAATATTCGGCCCAAGTGAACAATTGAACATTCCACATTTTGTTTAAAATTTCACTAAGCGATTTGATAACGTCCAGTACCTATTCAGATGATTGGGACTTAGAGACTGTTCAAGATATAATGTTTGATCTAGAAAAATCTGCTGCATTTTCTAAACATGAATATTTAGAGGGTACATCCGATTACGAAGAAATGTATTGTTATAACCACTATGGTCATCATTATTTGCACAAAACTGCATATCCGAGAAATGTATTTATGTATAATCAATGGGAACATTGTCCTACACCACCACAAGGTAGTTCGAAAACATTTGCTAGTAAATTTCCATATTTTTCAGGTTATAATACATCTGATCCAGAAACGTTTTACTATAAAAATGTAAACAAGGCAGGACTGAAAATTATGTTAACAAATACAAAACAGATTTACTCTGAAGCATTTATTGCCCAACTGTCTACACAGGGTTTCGACTTATGGAAAGACACAATTGAGACAAAAACTGTCTGGGGTAGTAAAGATTGGCAAGTACAGGGTATGGAAGCTTTATTTAGGGCCTGCATAATCCCTGAACAAATACTGTTTTTGAATGACACCGTCCAACAGACATCTTGTCTTGGATTAGCCAAGATCAAAGAGATGAAAACACCTTCTGTGCCAACACCTGCCAGTGATAATACAACAAAGGCAGTGGTGACAGTTGACAATATACTACAACTCAACAGAACCAATTCAAATTGGAATAAATGGTTGATCTGGCCCACAGACACAAACAACTGTCAGGAAAGGTTCTTGAACAAAACTCAGGGCTTTGCTCTTCA
Organism: Calotriton arnoldi; assembly: GCA_963921515.1. Classification (NCBI taxonomy): domain Eukaryota; kingdom Metazoa; phylum Chordata; class Amphibia; order Caudata; family Salamandridae; genus Calotriton; species Calotriton arnoldi. The sequence continues at coordinate 1,251,991 of CAWUFW010005522.1, read as the reverse complement.
TAGGCCAGACCCAAGATATGTCCAGAGACAACATCCGGGGGTAGTAACAACATACAGTGTAGGAAAATTATGCCTCAATTGGCTGCATAGATCTACACTACAGGATGTGAAGCAACACTTAACCTTACTTGCACATGACGCAGATCTTAGGGAATTCTTGCTTGGACCAAGAAAACCGCGTCAAAAACGTTTCATATATGCCGGCATCTACGCTGTTTATAACGAAGCATGGAAAGTGTCACAGATAGAGGCTGCAGAACGAATACGTGAACTTGATCGTATCAATTTAGAGAAAACACTCTCTGTAGTCGACAATGGGTTAACAACTTTGTCCTCCAGAATTTATTCATTGGATGGCATTGTATCCTCTGCTATCGACATTCTAGAACAAGATTTGGCTATGTTACAACAAGGTCAGTCTCAATTACGTTCTATTGTGTTATTGACATGGACGCTGCAATCTTTGCGAGCGGGCTATGTGCCTTGGCGTTTCATCAACACGTCGTCTCTGTTTGCAGAATACAATCTGACTGATAAACAGATCGAATTGGCACAAAGAGGAGCGAGGTATACAGTGCTGAGCATTGAAAAAATTGACAAATTACCATTCACAGTGGCAGAAAAACCAGCTACAGAATGGCTTATTCATGGAAAAATAACATTACCTGTGACAACTTTTCAGTTCCAGTATTGCCTCAGACAGATGCAAGCAGGCAAATATGAAAGGTTGGGTAGGGAATACATTAAGACATCTTGGAATTTACCGTATACACATAAATGTTGGAGTGGGGATCGTGAAGTGTTTCTTAGCGGTATTAACTGTAAACCTGCACTGACCGGTTCACTCATATGTCAGGACATTATTTTGCACGGAGCTTGTAATGGTTCTGCGGCAAACCTGTCTTGCCATCAGCACGGTTCACCAGCTGCTGTGATTAAACCAACGTTTGGACAACTTTCTAATGGGAGTTACCTCATGTTGAATGATCAGGGCTGCTGTGGAATGTTGCCCGGCATCCCATATCTAGTAACGGTCAACTCCAGGGTCACTTGCTGTATGCAAGTATTGTTTCCCCCGATAGACACAGTCAGGGAGTCGGCTTTATGGCCTTCGCTGAACGTCTCTTTTATAAGATTTGATACTTTAAGCAGAATGAAAGCCATGCTTTTACAGCAAACAGTGCCTTTGACCTCGGCCAAAGAAACCTATGATCTACAAATTGCAAGGACTTCGGCTGAGATACAGAATTTAATACGTACAAACTGCCCTATACATTTTGTAGAAATGTTATCACGTATCTTCAACATGTCAGATACAACAGGAATTGTACATGTATTTAAGAGCATTTGCACCGGTCTCTTAGCACCGTTCCAGGCAATACTTGGAATCATTCCGAACTTTGCACATTCGGTGTTTGGTGGCATACCGTTGATTCTAGCACTTGTTGCGGGAATTCTATTCATCTGTCTGCTATTGCGCTATGGCCAGCCACTTCGCAGAAATAACTCCGAGCGAAATGGAGAAAGCTCTCCTTGAAAGAAAGTGCCGTGAGCGAATAGTACAGCTATTTGGCATGACTCGTCTACGGGACCTTAATACTACATGGTTCCTGTCATTCCGACCAATCTGGCAAGATTGCATCTTACCTGTTCTACGCTGCCTGCTATGCGGTGAAGAATGCGTGTTGGACGCTTGTCTAACATATCCATCAGCTGCGCCAAAGGACGTCGATACTTTGCTGGTCCCGATAACGGTCCATGCTTCGTGTTGTCCCCAGAGGCTCCCAATACTGATGTCAGCATTCATTGAGATCTCACAGACGCTTCCTGCTGCTGCTGAGGTACGAGAAACAACTCCAGGCACACAGGTAACAACGGACGCGAACATTGCTGCGGCGACCTATGCTGTGGGCGGTGTTTCCCATCTTTGTGCGGTCAATCTCTTACGTGAGGTGTTCGAACTTACACCATCGACAGTGGATGATGTTTTGTCTATTGAAATAGATGATCTCATGTTTACACCAGACCCGTGAACTGACTCTAATTCGGCATACTTTGTTCCAGTGCAACAGCAACAATTTGGCCTTCGTTTTTCAAAGACCTGGAACATTACCAAAATTTGAACTTTTCTCATTTTTCGAACACAAAAATGGCACTTCAATCTGCTTATAGTAGAACTGGCCTTATAATACAGACTTGGCAGTACTTCCAGGGACACTTAGTCATCTTGTGTGTCTAAATCAGTTCATTTACATTTCATGATAGGAAATGACTTTGATTTTGAACAAACTTATCGATCATTTTCGTCATATGTAAATATTGCTTTTTATTTATCATTCCGATTGCATTTATTTCACACTTTATGCAGGAAATGAAAAGCTTTTCTTATAAATGTACAGAAACCTTTGCATTTTAAATATGTCTTTTAAATACTTTTAGGATATGTTTTAATATGCGGTACTCTATTTTAATGTTTAGCATTTTAGATGTTTAGCATTTTTAGTATCATTGTTTCCACGAAAGAGGAGTGGGTGTTGTATACTTCATAGGGTGTCCATAAACGGGCTTTCTAGACTCATGTCCTTATATAGGCATAACCCAACCTGCCCTTATATAGGCGTAGAATCCCAGGCCTTATTTAGGCATAAACCATGCACACCAAATACATGCATGGCTTCCGACATCCGTCCACCCTAGCGTCTCAACGAGTCCATGAAAAAACAGACCCTCGGGCTGCGGGAGTTTCCCTTGCCCAGGACTATTGATTTCTTCAAGGACTCATACATTATGCATGAACCTCTTATTCCCTAAGGGATTCATTCATGACGTCTTTCGCTGCCCAACTCATGTCAATGCTACCATTTTCAGGTATAAATATACCTTCCCAAACCCCTGTAAATCAGAGGAGACCTCGACTTCAGAGGAGCCCGATTCCCGGCCAGACGCACTGAGAAGACACTGTCATTCCTGCACGCAGAGAGTCCAGCTTCCAGTGATCTAACTTCCCTTGCGGGGTGTTGGAGTTCGAGTCCGGATAGAGATTCCTACCTCTCTCATTCTTCAGGTATGGAGCAGACTAGAACCTAGAGGGACTCTTGGCATACTGGACTCTTGGCATACTAGACTCTTGGCATACTAGGTGTAACTTACTCTTGGTATACTCTAGTCAGGAATACAGCACCTACTTCTACTTCTCCCTATACCTAGGATAGGTTAGGTACACTGGGATAGAACTAGGGTAGAAACGCATCGTATGAGTACTCGCATTTTTAGGTTGTGTCATTTTATGTAAATGCATACATGCTGAAAAGATAATGCTGACGCAGTATTATTTATTTTTACTGCTCACCTTGTACATTATTTATCTCGCATACTGTCTTGTGATCATAACAGCACATATAACTTACAACAGAAACAAGACTGTTCAATAAATCCTTTATTGAAACGCCCGTCTGTTATTTCTGTGTAACTCTGAGAATAACTGAAACATGCACGACTGAGCTGAGTGAAATGGTTATCTATTGTTTCTACGACTCTGGGACACATCCTGATTCTGTAAGGGAAACACAGTGGTCATGTTCTGCGGCAGCCAGAAACTAATCCCTTCTTGTCGTCAAGAGGTTTCTAGTGGCCTCTGAGCTAGCTGGCACAAGTAATTAAGTTTAATATACTCGATAGGGACATACCGACCTTAGTCCTATGTCAAACCTATAGGATATATTATTCCAATGCGCAGAGCCTATAAGGGAAATAGGAGCTACACTACACAATGACCAAATGAATGACACTTTCTCTTGAGAATAACCAAGCAGTGAAGTCCATGGAAACATAAATATCAGAAATGATATCTATGTAAGCAACAAGAAGCTCTAAAAAGATCTTAAAACTGCTGCAAAGCACCTGAAATGGAAGGCCACCTACATACACCTTTCACAAGATTTGAGATCCAAACTGGTCGTTATATAGGTAGTACACATTGCATCTCTCTACGTCAGTGCTCATTGCTGCTCAGACCATATATTCCAATAGACCAGATTCAGACGGATACTCCCGATTTTTGCAGCAAAAAAGGCTTTATTTTGGCTGTCTTCTGTCTGAATTTGCCTTTACTTCAATAGAAGTCAATGGGCAAAATATATTCTCTTGATTACTTTAAAAAAATCTCCCACTTTCCTCTTGTTGGCATGTATGTCAGACAGTGCTGCTGTAGCAATGGCTACATCCTGGGGGCTGCTGCTGTGGTGGGCGAGGTGATTGGGGGGGGTGTTAGGACTTTCACAACATCCTGCCGGCAGCCTGGTGCCAGAAGCGTGCTGACTGTCGCACAGCTTACTGAGGGGTTGTGCGTTGACCAATGATAGGCGCCACTCTGGAGGTGGGCGCAGAAAAGAAAAACAAAGCATTCAGTTGAATGCTCTGGCTTGAGATACGCTGAAACACAGAGGGCAGTGAATAATTTCTTGGCTGTGTTATATAAAAGAATGCTCCAAGAGTCACAAATTGTCTGGCAATGATGGCCGACCAAGATGGTTCAAAAGACTTGCCGGATAGACAAAACACTTTTAGTCTTTGTAACTTGTATTAAGCGGGTATTATATACTCCTAGGTATGGCTATGTGTCACAGTTTCGACGGGCTTCGGGAGGAGCAGAAGGGCGAGTGGTGGTCCGCCCCCCCTGAATCTGGCCGTCTCCTCTCTTTCCAGCCAGATGACTGGGACCCCGACGACCCTGACATTACGGAGGACGACGTGGTACAATACGGGCCTGGTCCCTTTAACGGGGAGGGCATCATCAAAGGCCCCGCCCCCGCTCCCGCCGTCATATCGGGCCCGCCCAGGAGAGTGGACGACGACGAACCCGGAAGAGAGCAGAGGGAACCGGAGCGAGAAGAGGACGCCGAAGAAGGAGAGTGTGAAGGCAGGCATCAGAGAGGGGAACGACTGGCGCTGCTGACAGTACCGGGAGGGAGAACCCGACACCAGGACGCTCAGGAGGCCAACGGTTCGGCTCTGCGCCCCGCCACACTCCTGGAGGAGTGTGGCTCCAACAGGTATGAGAACGTATGACTGGGTGGATGGGGAGGAGAACAGCCGCTTTTAAATAGGGCACCTCCAACTACCCCTTCACTTCACCCGATCCCTAGCACAGCCCCTCACGCCGTCAGAAGTGTGTTTATGGCACTGGTGCTCCCTCACTCCTACCCTGATCCCGTCTCGATCATAGCGGGGAGTCTCACAGTTCCTTTTGTTTTGTTTTGTCTTTCGCCTGGTGGGAGCGAGCCCGAGGGATCCCAGGAAGAAGCCTGAGGAGGGAGAAAAACCGCGACCTGTGACGTGAACAGGACTGGACGAGACCTGTGGAACATTAACAGGATACACCTTGGGCTGGGTCCCCCAAGACTATAAAGCTGGCCCATCGCGACAAACCCCGTATAAAAATAAAACCAGGTCTAACCAGATCCCGTGTCCAGCCTGATCCTTGCGAGGGCTTACAAGTGGTGGAGAATGCGTGCAACCTGTCCATTGATAAAGGCATAATGGACGCCATCATCCAATATCTGATAGCGGGTCAGGAGAAACTGGGATGGGCCGTGGAGCGGCAAATGAGCACGGCTCAAGCCGACAGGGATGTCTTCAGGGACAGTATAGCCGCACAGCAGGAGGAGCTGCAGAGACTAGCCACGGAACAAACAGCTGGCCGGCTCAGAGAAACAAGAAACCCTCATACACCAGGACCCTCAGGCATAACCCTCCAAAAGTATGTAGCCAGGGAGGATCCGGATGCATTCCTTCTGAACTTCGAGAGGGCGGCCAGGGCCTGTGGGTGGCCGGCGGACAAATGGCCCTTCTTTCTGGCCCCCTTACTGACGGGCGAAGCCCAGGCTGCCTACCAGGTGGCTAACAGTACAGGCACTGCGCCCTATGGCGAGATCAAAACGATCATTCTGGATCACCTGGGTATGGACGCGGAGGCCTTCCGCGTGCGCTTTCGTAGGGAAAGAGGACATCCCGGGGAGAACCCAAAAACGCTGTTCTTCCGCCTCAAATCGGCTGCAGACAAATGGTTAAGACCTCTTGAGAACTCAAAGGAAGATATCATGGACCGCATATATCTTGAGCAGTACCTAGAGGCCCTACCATACAACACACAGAGGTGGCTCCGACAACATCCACGGCTGACTACCGAACAAGCGATAGAAATGGCCACCACCTTCTCAAGGGCCCAGCCGCGTGTCCCGTCCTGGGAACCAGAAAGAACCCGCCCTCCGCCAGGGAAACCCGAGAAAAGGAATGTCAGACCTCCTGCAGAACCCCTGAGACTCCGACCAACCAAGTCGGGTCCTCCGTTGTATAGAGGGCCCCAGTGCTTCGACTGTGGCGAGTGGGGCCATATCGCCAGGGCATGTCCGCTCAAGAAGACGTCGGAGGAGCTGATGTAAGTGGGATATATTCCCCGTTCCATCCTATACACCGCAGAGATGGGGACGGCATTTTACGTGAGTGTAGGAGTGAATGGGAAATGGGTTAGGGCCCTACTGGATTCGGGGTGTAGACAATCTGTGATACAAGGGGCGCTGATACGTCCCTCACAACTCCAACCCGATCTGTATGTCCACATTAGATGCGTACACGGGGATGTGAAGGCATACCCAGTTGCTGAGATAGACATCACCACAAAGGGAGGGCCCCCATGTAGAATCAGGGTGGGGGTACTACCTGATTTACCAGAAGAGGTCATCATAGGGACCGACAATCCGGGGTTCCTAGACATGTTCTTGGCCACCGTTTTTCAGACTCTAGGGGGGAGGAGGGATAACAAGCAGGAAGAATCCTCACCCGCCTTGATCACCACGGAGCCATGGCTCCTGGATAGGAACTTCCAGTTCACGCAAATCAATGACCCCACCCTCCAGCATGCCTGGCAAAGTGCCCAAAACAACAATGGAACACCCACCTATACCTACCCTCATTTCTTCTCTAAGAAGGGGTTACTATACCGTCAGGGCACCCAAGAGGAAGAACCCCAGCTACTGGTCCCTAAGTCCTTCCGCGAACAAATCCTGTTCTTTTCCCACTCTCACCTTACAGCTGGACACATCGGGGTAGAGAAGGTCACGCAAAATGTCCTGAGATACTTTTATTGGCCCGGAGTGTATGGGGACATCAAGAAGTATTGTCAGGAATGCGAGACCTGCCAGCGAAAAAACCCTTATCGACCCCCTCCTGTTCCCCTCCAACCATTACCCATATTAGGGGTACCCTTTGAAAGAGTGGGAATGGACCTTATAGGTCCCCTCCCCAGAACCCGGAAAGGACATCAATATGCTCTGGTGATAGTGGACTATACAACCCGCTACCCAGAGGCGTTTCCCCTCTCAGCCCCCACTACACAGAACATTTCGGACAAACTAATCGAACTATTCTCGAGGGTAGGGTTTCCCAGGGAGATCCTAACCGACCAGGGCACTCCATTTGTCTCACGACTAATGAAAGAAGTATGTAGGACATTGAATCTGAAACACCTAAAGACCTCGGTATATCACCCCCAGACTGACGGCCTCGTTGAGAGGTATAATGGGACGCTAAAGCGCATATTGAAGAAAATGTTGGGGGGAGAAGGGACGGAATGGGACCGGCTCCTTCCCTTAGCGTTGTACGTCATCAGAAGCCAGGTCCAGAGCAGTCTCGGTTGCTCTTCCTTTGAGATGCTTTACGGGAGACAACCGAGATCGCTCCTGGAGATGACCAAAGAAGCCTGGGAGAAAGAGGAAGCAGATGAGGCTAGAGATCTTCTGGACTACACCAAGAGCCTTAAGTCCAAGATAGGGAAGCTGAGGGATCTTGCTTATTCCCATTTGGAGAAAAAGCAAGCGCAACAGAAACATTTCTACGACAAAGGGAAGAGGTGGCGACATCTAGCTGTTAACGATTGGGTACTGGTGTTGCTGCCTTCCTCCTCCAGCAGATTTAAGGCGGAATGGCTGGGGCCGTACAAAGTGGTGGGGACGGTAGGGAGAACAAGCTACCGAGTACAGGTAAAGCCCTCTCGGATTCAGACATATCATATCAACCTACTAAAAAAATGGTTGGGACCCCTACCTAGCTCAGCCCATGTAGCCATACCAACAGACGAGGGCTCCTCACCCGGTACCCTAGCCCACTTGGTCGTAAATGAGGAGCTAACATCCAAAGAGAAACAATCTCTAATGAGTGTCATAAACCCCTTTGCTTCCTTGTTCTCGGACGAGCCAGGGAAAACCTCGCTTGCAGAACATTCTATCACAACCCAACCTGGCCGGATAGTTAAACAGCGGCCATACCGCATACCCGCCGCACGGAGGGAGGCGGCACGCACGGAAGTAAAGGCTATGTTGAGGATGGGGGTCATTCGTCCCTCCATGAGCGAGTGGTCCTCTCCCATAGTCATGGTTCCCAAACCAGACGGGTCGATCAGATTCTGTATGGACTTCCGTGCCCTCAACTCCGTCTCCAAATTCGATGCCTACCCAATCCCAAGGGTAGACTAATTAATCGAAAAATTGGGTAACGCTAGATATATTACCACCATTGACCTTACGAAGGGATACTGGCAGGTGCCCCTGAAAGAAACCGACAGGGAGAAAACAGCTTTCACAACACCAGACGGCCTATACGAGTTTACGGTCCTCCCCTTCGGTCTTCACGGTGCACCTGCCACCTTCCAGCGTCTGATGAATATGGTACTCAGGGAACACCAGGGTTATTCGTCCGCTTACCTAGATGACATAGTGGTGTTTAGCTCGACCTGGGAGGACCACCTAACCCACTTAGGCCACATACTGCGGTCCCTAAAACAAGCAGGGTTGCATATCAATTCCAAGAAGTCCCGAGTGGGGTTCCAATCAGTGAAATACCTTGGGTACGTCCTAGGACACGGGGTCATAGCCCCCCAAAGGGAAAAGGTGAGGGCCATCACTGAAACACAGTTCCCAACTACAAAAAAGAAGTGAGAGCCTTCTTAGGGTTGCTCGGGTATTATCGACGTTTTATCCCACAATACTCAGACATAGCGGCACCCCTAACAGATGTTTTGCGAAAAGACACAAAAGCCCAGGCACTCCTAAATCCGTCAAAAGAGATGTTGAGAGCCTTCTCCCGACTAAAGGAAGCCATCACAACAGGCCCGGTGTTGGCATCACCCGATTTTGAGAGACCATTTATCCTACATACAGATGCCTCAGACAATGGCCTGGGGGCGGTACTATCCCAGCTCTCCCCGAGGGTGTCGACCATCCGATCCTCTTTATAAGCAGGCGTTTGTTTCCTCGAGAAGAAAAATACCCAACCATCGAGAAGGAGTGCCTTGCGGTAAAGTGGGCTATAGAAAAGCTGAGGTATTACCTGGAAGGCACTCACTTCACCTTGTACACTGACCATGCACCCCTTCAATGGATGAGCAGGAACAAGGGACATAACCCCCGCATCTTGCGTTGGTTCCTGTCGTTACAACCCTTCTCCTTTGAGGTGAAACATCGCAGGGGCACCGACAATGGTGGTGCTGACTTTCTATCCAGGGTGTTCCCTCTCCCCGAACGGGAGAATCCTGAGGGGAGGGTGTGTCACAGTTTCGACGGGCTTCGGGAGGAGCAGAAGGGCGAGTGGTGGTCCGCCCCCCCTGAATCTGGCCGTCTCCTCTCTTTCCAGCCAGATGACTGGGACCCCGACGACCCTGACATTACGGAGGACGACGTGGTACAATACGGGCCTGGTCCCTTTAACGGGGAGGGCATCATCAAAGGCCCCGCCCCCGCTCCCGCCGTCATATTGGGCCCGCCCAGGAGAGTGGACGACGACGAACCCGGAAGAGAGCAGAGGGAACCGGAGCGAGAAGAGGACGCCGAAGAAGGAGAGTGTGAAGGCAGGCATCAGAGAGGGGAACGACTGGCGCTGCTGACAGTACCGGAGGGAGAACCCGACACCAGGACGCCAGGACGCCAGGAGGCCAACGGTTCGGCTCTGCGCCCCACCACACTCCTGGAGGAGTGTGGCTCCAACAGGTACGAGAACGTATGACTGGGTGGATGGGGAGGAGAACAGCCGCTTTTAAATAGGGCACCTCCAACTACCCCTTCACTTCACCCGATCCCTAGCACAGCCCCTCACGCTGTCGGAAGTGTGTTTGTGGCACTGGTGCTCCCTCACTCCTACCCTGATCCCGTCTCGATCATAGCGGGGAGTCTCACAGTTCCTTTTGTTTTGTTTTGTCTTTCGCCTGGTGGGAGTGAGCCCGAGGGATCCCAGGAAGAAGCCTGAGGAGGGAGAAAAACCGCGACCTGTGACGTGAACAGGACCGGACGAGACCTGTGGAACATTAACAGGATACACCTTGGACTGGGTCCCCCAAGACTATAAAGCTGGCCCATCGCGACAAACCCCGTATAAAAATAAAACCAGGTCTAACCAGATCCCGTGTCCAGCCTGATCCTTGCGAGGGCTTACACTATGCTAAATTGTCTAGGCATGCCTTCCTCAAAGTGTTCCTCGTTTAAAATAATTTTTGTTTAAACACTTTTATCAACCATCCATAAATAATCTCACACCCAAGAAAGGAAAAAATGTGAGAAAAGTCAGAAAGTGCCTCACGTAAGCACCATCCATGGAGCTACTGGTTGGTACTCACCAGTTTGCTCGTTCTGTCACCATCGGCAACTTTCTTGACAGAAAGAAAAGAAGTGTAACCTAACTCTTAGGCTCGTGTGAAGTGGTGAGAAAATAATAACATGTAGATAATGGTGTCATCTATCAAACCACTAAGCCCCGTAGTTTAAAGAAAAGTGAATAAATCTCCCAATTAAAAATGAGTTGTGAACAACTATTCCACACATTCTTTATTTTAATAGTGTCTACACTCAATTAAAAGAAACTGAATGTTTAGACCATTTTAACTTGAACGGCCGTTGGCTGTAATTGGTCATTTTGTGAACATCAGTACTTTTATTGCTTAGATCTGTATTTCATAACTTGCCATAAATCATTATAACAGTCAGAACATCTTTTGATGGTTGACCATCAATCACTTTCCAGTACCTGCTGTGACAGCTCATTCTGCGGCTTTGAAGGTTCCCTTGCTACCGAATGTCTGGCGTTCACGGCCCTGTGGCCATGCCTGGGCTGCAAGTGCTGTGTTTGCCTTTCGCGGACCATTTCTTACCCCTTTGTTTGCCCTCCAGTGCCACTGCCGTGAGGCATCCCAAATACCTTTTTCAGGCAATTGTTCTTTTGTGTCCTCGTGTGATGTTATTTATTTTAAATCTTTGAAGCTCACCCTGCCACATTGACTGTGGTTGCCCAACTGCCACCAGCTCCCCCTTTCTGCCTATGAAAAACCAAGTAGCTCTAGACCCTAAACGATATTCAGGAAGAACATGTCTATTCCTATGTTGAATAAGTGAAGCTTGTCATCTGTGTAGTAGCCTGGCATCTTTAGGTTGATGAGGCCATGCATGACAAACTCCCAGCCCATTCCCTTACAAAATGTGCTCATTGCAATGTTTCGTTTTCTCCTGGACCTGTTCACTGCCCCGTGACTCACTGCCCCGCCATTCATATCTCACTATCCCCTCCGACCACAGTACGTTGGCGGGGCATAGTAGCTGAGAGATGGCTGTCAGGTCTGACTTCAAAGCTTCTAGCAGAGTTTTTCACCCTAGTGCGGTGAGGTCGTTGCCGCCTAGATGAACCACTATGGCATCAGGGTTTCCGCGTACTTGTTGTACGTCCCTCACTTTCGGGATGAGCTGTTTCCACTTCATACCCGTCTTGCCCATCCAGACCACTTTGGTGTTGCGCAGCAATAGCCCTCTGTATAAATTCCGTACGCTAGCCCACCGCTGTGCCCTTGTGATGTATGAGTGGCCTACTATCCAAACTGTCTGCTCTAGACCGTGCAGCGAATAAGTAGCCCCATGTTAGTTTGTTACAGTCCTGACGTATGCTTTAAAGACACTGGACCTCCATCTGCAGAGACACTGAGTTCTCTCCGCCCCACACTGTGTGCAGCAGCATCTGTGCCTGCCCGATGCGTAAAGAATGTGACCCGAAGAGTGCCGGTGTGGACCCTGCCCTTGCCAGTGCTAGGCACAGAACTGCGTTGAATTGGAATCTGCTGAGATAGCTTCCATCCTTGTATGAACGGGGGGGGGGCACCTTGCTGCCTGACCTGCAGGTAACTGTGGGTTAGGCATACCTGGGAATGCTCGTGCGATGTGAGGCAGTCTAGCCACGTGTGTCTGCCCTTTCCTTCTTAGTCGTTTTTTGACCTCCTCAAGTGTAGAACTAGGTTGGTGTTCCCCTTGTGCAGGTCCCTCAATCGGAGACAAGCATTCCCTGGGTCAGTTCTGGAGGGGTCCACCAGCTCACTTATTCTGTAAGCCTTGAAAAATGCTAGAGAGAATGTTTCCTTGAGTAGATGTGCCTCCTTGTCAGACATGCATATGGCAGGTAGTACGTGCAAAATTGTCTTTAATCTAGTGAAGTCAATGGGTAGTCGGATGTCCTTACCCTTTGGTTGTAGGCGGCCCCATCCCCACATTGCTGTGCGGCAGTAAATTGAGCTTGTTCGGTCAACCCCCCTGCAGAGTTTTGAATAATAGCTTACTGCTCTTAGGTGAGACTGAGTGCATGCTTTGGAATGCCTGTGTGTGAATGACCACTGAATGAATCCTTCAACCTTGTTGCTATTAGAATTTTGCGCATCACCCCTGTCGCCTTCGTGAAGTGCTCCCAACACTTACAATAAGTTGTGGCAGTTTTTGGTGCCAGTGCCCTATCGACGAGTGCTGTTAGGTCTACTCCACTACCTCCCATATGCTGGCCAGTAGTAGTGTCATCTGTTCCTCTGCCCACTGCGCCAATTGGCGGAACCTCTCGCACTGAAAACTAGGGAGAGTGTCAGCGATTAAATTGTCACATCCTGAGACATGTCTTGCTTTTATCGCTATGTTAGCGTTGAGCTGGCAACCCACCAGGTGCCTGAGCAGCCCCAATACTTTTGGGCAGTGTGCCGCACCTAGGTTTAATTCTTGCACCACTGCGTGGTTGTCTGACCATAGTGTCTCCTGTCTGTTAGCCAGACCATTTTACCAAAGCGAGAACGCCACCACTATGGGAAATACCTCTAGCAGTGGCATGTTTCTTGTCCGACCTGGCTCGTACTACCTTTCAGGCCACCATGCGGCACACCAAGCTGGCTCCAGGATGGCGCTGAACCCTTTGCTTCCTGCCTCATCTGTGTACAGGTTCAGTTGCTCTGCTGTCACCCATGGTTCCTGCCAGACTAGGGTTCCATTGAAGTTGCTCAGGAAGCCCTGACACTAGTCCAAGTCTCTCATGACACCCTGACTCTGTGGTGCTTATGTGAGAGGGCCCTTTGTCAGCCCCGCCTAGCGCTTGGCAAATTTGTGCCCTGCCAGGATGATCCTGGCAGCAAAGCTGAGCTTTCCCAATAAATGTTGAACTTCCCTTAGGATAGCCTTTTTCTTATCTAGCAGTCCCTCAATGTCCTGCTTCAAGTCCAACACTTTTTTTGATAATTAATTTTATTGGTTTTGACAACAATGCATCAAATAAAAACAAAATGACAAAAACATGATAAAACTTCCCAATCTCAGCCTCACACCCCTCACACCCACCGCCCACCATATTTCAGACCACATGTTAAGGCAAGGCACCCCAGACAGAGGACAATCCATTATAATCCCACTATTTACCCCAAATCTTAAAGAATTTCTGCGGACATCTCCGGGCAGTATAAATTGGTTCCATGGCACACTATACCAGCACCCCACAACTTCAACTTTGGTGTGTCTGGCCTTTTCCAGAATTGTGCAATGCCCCGTTTCTCCACCAGAGTCACCAGCCCCACCAGAGCCCTGTCTCCTCGTGTCTCCCCAAAATCATCCATTATCCCCAGCAGGGCCACTTTCGGAGTAAGTAGGATTGATTTATGTAGGATCGCCCACCTCTATCTGACCAGATCCAGTGCCACCAGGGCATTGCAAATGAGAGCGCTGTATAACTGGGAGACAATCCTGAAGTCCAACACTTTTTGGGCAGGTAGTCTGCACACTCCTTCTATTGAGTCCAGCTATATCCTTAGAAATGTCAAATGTGTCTTGCGGCCATCTGTCTTCTCGTGCGCCAGTGGCACACCGAGCTGTTGTGCTATGGATGTGAACTGCTCCAGTAGTTAGCTGCATTATTTAGTGTCAGGGGTGCCCACAAACAAGAAGTTGTCCAGGTAGTGTAATTTTTCCCCTTCTGGGCTTCTCTTTTTTAGTGTCCATTCTAGAAAAGTGGTAACGCATATGATAACACACTGCTCATCAGTAGGCATTTGTCATAGAAGAAGGCGCCATCTAACTGGAAACCTAGTAGATGATGACTGTTGGAATGCACCGGGAGGAGCCGGAAGGCTGACTCTACATTGGCCTTTGCCATCAGGGCTCTCTTGCCTGCCACCCTCAGCAGGTCTACTGCTTCGTCCAGTGTGGCATAAGATACCGAGCTCCAGTCTTGATCCAACTTGTCATTTACTGACCCCCCACCCCCTCCAGGTAGGATAGGTGATGAATGAGCCGGAAGTGGCCTGGCTCCTTCTTGGGGACAACCCCTAGCGGGGAGACAATGGAATCCTTAAGTGGAGGTTCTTTGAATGGGCCGGCCAAGCAGCCTAGTTCTAGTTCCTGGACCACTTTATGCCTTGCTCCCTCGTCATTCTCTGCAATGGATTTGAGGTTGTTGCAGAACCGCCGTGCCAATGGCCCATTGTATGGTATGACAAAGCAGCCCCGGAAGCCTTCTGCTAGTAACTGTGCATCGTCCTGTTTGATATTGTTTGAGTGGCTGAATGAGGTATGTAATTGTATAGGGGTGGGTGCTATCCCCATGACCCCTCGTGTTTTCCATGTGGTTCTGTGTCACTTCTTGAGGGAGTCTTCCTTTTCATTACTCCCCTTCCCCTTCTTGCACTCCCTGGCAGGGTGGGATCCCCAGCAATGCTGCATACGTGTCTAAACTTTCATACCTGCCTCCATTTGCAATCTCCCTTCTCTAACTTATGTATTTGCCCCCTGAATACTATTTGCCTTTACTCCCCTGCTGGTACCACTCTTTTGTCCGCTTATTCCTGTACACCCAAAATTAATGGTTATGTGTTTCCACTCCCTCCTGCGCAGCGACCATGTGCTGTGTGAACCCTGCTACATCCTGATGATCCCAATAAATAATGGGCCATGTTTGCATCTTTGCCATGAAACTCTCATCGTATCTCAACCAAGCTTCCCCCTGATACTTGTGCTGCACCTCGTGCACCTTCTGCTCATACAACAACAGTGCTGCTGCACTGTGTGGGAATTTCTCAACAAATAGGCTTGCTAAAGTGCGAATGGCATGGACTTTTCTAATCTGGGCTTGCGCCTTTCCCTCCTGTCCTCATCTTTTTTGTCTTGTGTCACTAAGTCCAGGCCTGTCTGCTTGGCCTCAAGTAGGGAGAATATATCAATGAACTGTTTTCACCATATTCTCTCCTTCACTGCCAGGGGAACCAGGCTTGCAAGCCCGGTCTTGTGCGCTGTTATGGGTGGATCACCCGGGGAAGGCTTCATGTATTACCTGGCTGGCTTGCCATGGGCATCGCCTTGTCAGGTGCTGCCTCCCCATGCTACTGGTGGGGCTGTCGTTGGTAACTGTTTGTCATGAGCCTCTGTCCCCTGGGCATCCTGCCTTGCCCCTTCCTGGATTTTTGCCCCTTGAGTGCTCTGCTTGTCTGTGCTGTCTGCACTGTGATCTGGCTATGCTTGTCTTACCAGCCACAGTGCCACTCTCCTACTCTAGGCTCGCTGCGCTCTCTTGACCACACTCCTGCACTTGCCCTGTCCAGTAGTAAAGTTACCGGCCATGCGTAAGCTGTGGTGGGAAGTTCCAGAGTGGCCGACTCCGTGCCTTGGCCACCATGCGGGGGCATCAGCAGAGGTGGGAGTTACTGCACACGCATGTCTGATTGGGCTGGTGTGGTACCTGCTGAGGTAACCACCCCGACCTGTGTCCCATATTTGGTTATCCCGTGTGCAGCTTCCTTTTGCTCCACTGACCCATACGGGGCCCTGCCCTCGCGTCTGCCTGCGGCGTGCCACTACTCTTTGCGTACCTAATTTGCTCTGCGCTCGCCTGACCTGCTCCCCACCCCTCGCAAGCTGTATGCGTCTCATCATCCGCTGCCGGGGAGTTGCTTCTGTGTGCCTCAGGGCTCTAGTCGGGCACCATGGGCCCGCTGTGTGCCTGTGCAGTAAGAGTCTCGTTCGCTGCTGCTTCCTTTGTCGTTGTCCACCAGTAAGGGAGTGCGCCTCCTTCTGTTCGGGGCCTCCGATGTGGCTGCATGCACCCCCCCCCCCTGCTTTGCCTTGACTGCTTCGCCTCTCTGCCATCCCCAGGGGGATTCTCACTGTGACTGCTGCTGCTCCTGCTGCCCTTCCTGCCATCGGTTTTCTACCCATTGGCCTCCTCCTGCCAATTTTGCGGGCCCAACACCTGCTCCAGCAACCAGTCACTGCTGTGCAGGCCCGCCACTACCTTCACCTGTTTGAGGAGCTGGGATAACTCCTTCTCCCCTTGTGACCTCATGTGTTTCCCATGCTGTGTGCCACTCACTGGTGCTTTCTCTTGCTGGTTAGGAGGGGCCGGCCTACTCTTAGCCTCCTGCCTCCACGGCCCCGTCCATGAACCTTGCAGGCTTTCTCTATGTTCTTTTTTATGCCCTTCCATTGTTCCCCGGGGACATCCATCGCGTCGCTCCCCGTGCTTTCCCTGAGTTAAAAACAAGCATTGGCATAGCCAATAGGTCTCGCTTTTTGGACCTTATAAGTATTTAGTTATGCAGCACAATATCCTTGGTGCAATAACATCAACTGTTGCATGGCTAAAAACTTAAAAGGTCCCAAAGGCGAGACCTATTGGCTATGCCAATGCTTGTTTAACTATGGCCGGGTGGAGAGCACTTGAAAAGCAAAAATTAAATCACCTCAAAGTCTGCTCATGGGAGTGCTATGAAATTGATTTGTTCAATAACTTGCTTATCATTTTAGCAATGCTATTATGAACTGTGCACCTTTTACTTTACATCACAAAGCTCATTTAAGGCACAAATGCACGTAACGAAAATGTAGTTTCACTAAGTGTCTCTTAAGAAACTACCAAACTTTAGGGGAGTGTGATTTTTAAGCTATCTTTCTCCATTTAATTTTTAAAATGCTAGACGTTTCCCAACAACATGCTGGGTGAAAACATGGGCAAAACTCCGTATCCGAGTGTTGAAAAATATACTGAAATGTGGAGAGAAACATCGCCAGAGCAAATCATTCATCTGCACCAGAGTCCCTCAATGATTGCTCTGCGGCAACACAAACAGGTAAAACAGAATAGAAAAGAGCAAGAAAATGTGCTATCATAGAAGCCATGATTCACATTGAGAGGTTTTGGGAAGCTGGGAGTTTATATCTAAGTTCTCTGATTGTTTAGTAGGTTTTAAGATTGCTGTTCCTAAGTGCTCGTTTAGTTTATGTGGCCTCGAAACAGCACCATCTTTGAAGGCAGAATTACGATTGCATTACCCTTGACATGTATAATTTCAAGGGCCTCGGGGTGTCTTTAGGTCGTGCGCCGTGGCATAGTCTTTCTGGAAGGAACAATAAACCCCTCCATAAATAAGAATATTTGGTGTCCACTTTTAGTACCTAAACAAACGTTTAACAGTGCACTTTTTTCTACGTGCAAAATTAAATGTTAAAGCTTATCGGAGTAGATGCCCTCTAATGTTTCAAACATTAGAAATTATGACATATAGGTAAAACCATTAAACAATTTGCACATGTATACTGTGAAGAGTGTTTCTGTAGCAGGCAATGATCTCCCACCCTCACACACAAAAACTGAAATTTCTTCTATTTCAGAAATATTGTATGAACCCTGGAAGCGTAAATAGGGCAAGTAGCGTTAAAATTGTAAATGCGCTGCTAGAAAGTAACTGCGCAATATTGTCTATTTTGATCAATTAGAGACTCCTGCCACTTACAATCTGGACACGTGAAACAAAACAATCAGTTTAAAGTTTGAAAGACGGGTGGCTATGGTTCTTGGGGCGCCAACAACCAATTCAATTTAAATACTGCAATAGGGAAACGAACTCCTGCAGCCCCCGACTCTGGGGAGTGTACGGCCACAGACATGTATTACTCTTTTTATTGCTAAGAGGGTGGCTGCCAATAAATGACACAGCAAAGCTGCACAGTTTCACTTCGGATTCCCACAGCATTCCTTCTAAGGCTGTAATCTGGGAATCATTGAATAAGGGGAAAGCCTAGCCGTAAAGCATGCGAAAAATTGGTATTGTTTTATTTTTCGTGTGTTCCGTACAGGGTAAAAAAAACACTCTTACCATACTGCAATTAATTCCAGATAGTGGGAGTGCTGAAGGAGGGGAAGAAGAGAGCAGGCCGCTAAAAATGCTGCTTCGCTCTGACTAAGAGCACAAGTTCTTTGCTTTATAATTGATATACAATTTAACATTCACTGAGAGGCATGAGAACCGCTGGTTGGTTTGCAGTATAGGCGCAGCAGTGAATCACTAGGACCGCACACCAGGAACAGGGCAGTGACTGAGACTAACCTCATGAGAAACGCACTCCAGGGAGCGACGCTGCACACAGTACTGGCAGAAGTAGAGCTGCAAAAGCAGCGCAAGCAGATGCTTCTTGCCTTCAACTCTATTAAAGAGTACCCGATCTCAGTGGTGGGTGGAAGGGGAAAGAAAAAACGCGGCAACTGCGACTGAAAACACACCAAATAGAACGACTGGCGGGAGGTGGTGGGTGGATGGTGACAGACAGGGAAATTAACTGAAATGGGACAGTGCCAACACAAACAGGAAACCACCGCGATCAGAGTCTAAAAGAACAAGCATTGGCCGCGCGGCCGTGCGAGACGCGCTCTGTGGTGGGGGAGGGGGAGGAGCGAGAGAGCAAGTGACGCGCGGCCGTGAAAGTGACACGGCCGCACGGCCGCGAGACGCGCTCTGCGGTGGGGGAGGGGCAGCCAGATGGCGCCTGGAGCATGCGAGGAATGCGCGTTACTGTGCGCGTACCCGCATGCTCTAGGCAAGCCAAAAAAGCTGTGGTCGCATTTCTGAAAGCCCACTGACTAAATGTCTCGCCCAGACAGCGCAAGCGCTGGCTCAGGGCGAGACCTAACAAGCGGTGCCACTCCTCTTTAGGCCTCGCCTGAGCCAGCGCATGCGCTGGTCTGGCGAGACATTTAGTGAGTGGGTTTCAGAAATGCGACCACAAGCTTTTGCTTGTGGCCTAAAGCTTGTGGTTACGCGCGCGGGCACGCGTGCAGCCGCCATCTGCCTTTCCGTCATGCCTCATTATTTCCTTTTTGCGCGCGCACGCGCGCACGCACACAACTCCCGGGCTTCGCCATCTGCCTTTCCGTCATGCCTCATTATTTCCTTTTTGCGCGCGTACACAACTCCCGGGCTTCGCCATCTGCCTTTCCGTCATGCCTCATTATTTCCTTTTTGCGTGCGCACGCGCACACAACTCCCGGACTTCGCCATCTGCCTTTCCATCATGCCTCATTATTTCCTTTTTGCTCGCGCACACAACTCCCGGGCTTGTGTTTTTTAAACTTTCAGCGCGCCATTCGCGGCACGCTGCATTCTTTTTTTAAAAAAAACTTTCAGCGGGCCACTCGCGGGACGCTGTACCGCTGTAACAAGCCGAGTCAGGGAGAAGCAGCTTCCTATACAAAATGGAACATACGGCTTACACTACCCGCCGCCTTCTGCCACAGTGCCATGAGCCTATACAGGCTGCCTGACAGCCACCACCGTTCTGAATCACCTCCTCCCTCACTAACACACCCACTAGTCTGACTTGGGCTCCACCTCGCTCAACAGAAGTAAGTAGCCCTAGGTGCCGGCGTGTGACATCATATCGTACAGCAACGGAGAGAGAAGGCGGAAGTCGTGAGCCCAGCACAGCTGAAGGTGCTTTCTGAAAATTGATTCATACACGTTGCTGCTTGTTGTCTCCGCCTGAAATGGTAGTTTTCACTGGCAGCGCTGTTGTAGGTAAACAGTTTCGGTTAGCCTGCTGCTTTTAGATTATCCGGAAGTCTGCTTTCACTTTCTTCTTGCCTAGGAGGGCATCAGCCAACTTGAGTCCAAGCACTGTTATCCCTACAGCTTTGAGTGACGAGGCGTCCGGAGGACAAACCGTGGCTCTTTTGGAACAGTCAATAATCTGCTGGAGACCCATCCATGGGCGGCGCATATAGAGTACACACTGTCCTACCTTGTCAAAAGCCTCCAGGTACACTTCTAGTTTCTAGATAGTTCAGTTGTGCCTTACAGTATATATGACAACATTTCGGACATCCCGAGAAGACTTTCCAGCACCAAGACGGAATTTTCTATTTCCCTATTGACCTGCTGAAGTTGCAGATGTATCTGAACTGAGGACGTATACAAAGTTGGAAACCGTCAATTTAGCGACAACTCGAGGGATTTCCTAGTAGGGCACTCGGTATGTGTAGTAGTATCAATCCCATAGCTGCTACTTTACTGCGCAGAGAGCACAGTGTTCCGTTTTGCAACCCGGATTAAGCGACGATCCTCCCGAGACCGAATTTCACAATTCTGTTACTTTGATTGGTTAGGCACAGTTTACTGGCACTGGAGTACAGGTTTAGCCTGGAAACCAGGTTTGAGTCTCGGCATCTGCTCAACAACCTGGATTCTGGTCGAATCACCACATCTCACCTTGCCTAAAACATTAAAAATAAATAATTAATGTGTCCTTCTATAATGTAACTGGTGCTCGTGTAAAGCGCCCCAGTAACATTCAGGTGCAGTTTGCATGTGAAAAACAGGTTTTTTATTTTATTTATTTGATTAAAAGATGGTTGGTATAGCAGGGTGGTTCTACAGTGTACACGAGCTAGTGAAAAAAACGTCCCTTCAAATACATGAAGCAACAACACTTGAAAGTGCTTTCACAGTTGACTGTCTTTTCGCGGTAATATCATGAATTGGTAATTGCATTACCGAAATGGATAATCATAACGTAAGTGGAAATTTTCAGTTAAATGGAGTAAAACATACACAAGAAGTGCTTTGTGCATTTAAAGCTGCAATGTTAGCACCCGTTTTTTTCCCTCGTGCTGACAAACACTGCTTTCCCTTGCGTAGAATAGCATTACCGCACTGGCTAAGCCGTGGCTTCACTTTACTTTAAATTACACTACTTTTGTTTTAGTCAATTTACTGCACTTTTAGCACAATTTGTAAAACTTCCGAGCTTCTCCAATTACGGATCTTTGTGAAATGAAATAAACCAAGGTGGATCTTTTAAAATATGCTTGATATTAAGTATTAGTCCCTTATTAACGAAACGTTAAATGATTTTACTTAATTGAACTTGAGTAAAAAAACGTTCGTGTCACAGAAAAGGTTATAGTTCAAATTAAAAAAAGCGAAGGGCATAGTTCTTCTGCCTCACACAACACACACCGTTGCACATGCTAATCTCTTTTGAAGGTTTGCTTTGCACGCTTTTAATCAGTCAGAGGTCAAAGTGACTGGCCAGTGATTCGTATCCCTCCGCTGGGGGCTGTTTACGGTATCTCAGAAAGTCCAGCAGTCATGCTGCTGCCACAATGCACGCTCATCCACTGGAAATTAAATAAATGAGCCAGCTGATTCTGGCGGGCCGCATTTTAACCTACTTTGAACCCGTGAAAGGCATCATTCAAAGCCTCTTCATTTATTTTTATTTTTTGAAAAAAATAGATGACCGCTTTGCGCTGGCTTACATTTTTGGTAGAGGCTTTAAACTGGAAGCTTGCTCATTGTCACTTGTGTGTCACTGACACGTTCCTCTAAAACTTTCCTAAAGTTATTCGGGGTCAGATGGGTTTTAAGTGACTAATAATGACTTAGAAGTATTTAGTTATGCAGCACAATATTTGGCTTCCAGACTACAGCGAGTATTTCACCTTCTGTTCCCTCTCCCTGTTGCTTATCTGTTTGTTTCCCCTCCCATCGTGCAAGTGAACCCAAAATGGCAAACGCCACTAACCATGCTTACACCATCTGCAAAGCGTGAAACCTAAAACTGCCCTGCAGGTGTCTAGAAGCAGGCGTTGCGTTACACCTAAGTCGGGAAATGTAGTTTGTGTGGTTTTATGCTCTGTGATGCAAAATATAATTTCCTGGCTTGCACACAGATTTTGTCTCCCATTATTTTCAGGAATTGTCACTTCACAGCGGTTTTCAGTATAGCCATGCAAATGAGATCAACACGTGACATTATGCTGAATGGAATGTTAAACTATTTTTTTGTTTGTTTTTTAAACAGACTTTATTTGCTTTTCAATATATACATTGATTTTCATGCACATTATTTCTCTCACTTTTTAGCACATTACTTATTCATCTTTGCATATGCTAGCATCTATCTCTTCATCATGTGTTTAGCTCTTTTATGAACATTCCCAACAAAAACTCCCCCTCCCGTTCCCCTACTGCAGGGTACATTAACTATACAGCTGTGCGGGGTGACAGATCTCTGGTAGATCTGTAGCTCTTGTCCCTCTCGCTTCATTCAGTCCCTAGTAGCTATTGTATGTCAGAGTGCCAAATACCAAGGCTGTGTCGTCTTGATTTCACCTCTTGCCTCTTTAATACACAACCAGACACTCCCTGTCCCTTTATCTCAGTCTTGCGGCCCCTGCTTACTCCCATTTTAACGTTTTTTTCCTTCTTTCTTTTCCCCTTTGCGTGCTTTTCAACTCTCTTGCTCTGGGTCAAAGTCTGATGAGGAAAAATAAGTGCTGGTCCCCAAAATGAGTCCCGGTGGGCACCACTTGAAACCATCAGCTTAAATTAGTCACTGCCTTAAATGCTGCAAAGTTATTTACATAGGTATGTTATTCGCTCTATATACATTGAGTGACACCTAGAGAAACAAGCATTGGCATAGCCAATAGGTCTCGCCTTTGGGACCTTATAAGTGTTTAGCCATGCAACAGTTGTTGTTGCACCAAGGATATTGTCCTGCATAACTAAATACTTATAAGGTCCCAAAAGCGAGACCTATTGGCTATGCCAATGCTTGTTTTGTCTTGCGGCCGCACCCCCGAGCTGCAAGGTGTTCAGCATGGGGGCAGCGTCCCCTTGAGGGTCGGCTTCTGCCTCCCAGACCGGTGGTACTTAGTATAAAACCACATCTCCCGTTTTTTTTCAATTACATCCCACAAAATCTAAACATGGACTGAATATACACATGGCATGGTTCAAAAATACTTAAGGCCTAGAGTATTCCCTTCATTTTATCAGGGTAGTCTCAGTGTGTCAGAGGCCAGTCACAAAGCACTGCTGGGTGGTCGCCCTACTCAGATGTTTGTTTTTTGTGTGACGTGGTGTGACAGCCTAGGCCCAGTGGTACCTGAGGCTGGCTACGCTCGCTCGACTTGATTGAAGAATGCAGCCCATTGGCTGCAGCAGTGCCGATATAATTCGGAGTGAGCTATGAACTACATTGTCGGATGGATTTAATGATTAAACTGAGGCCAACAGCGTATAGAAAACAGGCTCAAATATCACAGGCAGCACTCTGCCAGTGCACTCACTGCTCTGCAGCTCCTTGATCACCGTGCCTCTATGCAGGATCAGGGCAGCGCTATATGTATGCATATTAATGCTTTTTAGTGCAGTGATACAACACCACACTAAAATGCGTTAGTCTAACTCCTGATGCGTGCTACTTGGCAGGGCTAGGCCAGAGACATAGCTAAAATGACAAAATATTCTTTAACTAATTTGATGGCTTTTCACCTAGAGTAAATATCATATCAACTATAATGCATACACTTTAAATAAAAAATTAACGCAAGTTACACTAATCTGTGTGAAATGCATTGTAGCTACTCCCACACTTAAAACAATCAAATTATCATTGATTACGCATTCCTCAGTCAGGGCCTGAGTGAAGCTGTCTCAGACAATCAAGTTGATTACCAGAAAGAGAGCGATCATGCAGCCCTGGTGATGCAATTGACCTTATCAGGAGGGAACCGTGCACGAGTTCCGGCATTAGGGAAATCAAAAGTTGAGGAACAGCATAAACTCCTTCGCAGGAAAAATTGGACACCATCATCTGCAACAAAGACAGAGGGATGGAAAAGTCAATTGGAGGGCTGGCCAACCCCGCCACAAAATGTGGATGTTATCAATGGCTGGTCTCATCTGGTTTTGGAATTGTGTGCTCTCCTGCAAGGAAAAAGTCAGCACAAACCCAACAAGGAAACAAGAGACCCAACAAAGAAGCAAGTTACACTATGGGTTTCAAACCAGAGATTAAAAAGAGCTCTTTGAAATTAAGGGCTGCAGTAAGGGCAAATACCAGCTTGCGGTCCACTATCTCGAGGGAGGAGCTAGCAAAAGCTTAACGGAAGCATAAACAAATGATATGGGAAAATAAAAGTAGAATGTATGAGGCTGAGTGGATAAAACTTTCTGACCTAATTACAGGTAATAAGCACCAACAATTCTGGCAATATGTCTCCACCATATGCCATGGGAAGTGCAAAAGGGGTAACTCAGTTTCAGCGAAAAACTGGGTAGCTCACGTAATGGCCCTTTATACTGAGTGCCAAAGACAACTGACACCCACCCCACAGCACGGAAAGGGCGTGAGAGAAGAGTTTCAACAAAAGAAGGGGAATCCCGCTGAAACAGACAAACTGGCGGTAACTAAGGTTCTTGAAGCACATTCGGAAGGATAACATCGTGGCCCTCTCTTATTTAGCCCAGCAAACCGTCACACAGAATACGGTGCCTGTCTTTGTCTGTTTCATTGACTATTCCGTGGCTTTTGACGGGGTAGTCTATAACATCAACTGACAGAAGCTTGCGAAGTGGAACATCCCCACCAAACTATTAAAAGCCATAATGTCACTCTACACCAGGACATGAGTCCGGGTCAAGCTTTCAGACGATGTAGCATCGAAAATCACAACGGACAAAGGGCTCAAACAAGGCTGTGTGCTTGCCCCCATCCTATTCAACTTAGATGCAGCAGACTTTGGGCCGGCCCTAGTAGGCGCAAACCTAGCAACCCCGATGATCGGAGAAAAGAAAATCTTTCTCATGCAATATGCGGATGCTCTTGTCCTATTAGATCACACCAGAGTTGGCCTCCAGAAGGTGTTGAACGCACTGAATATATGCAGTGGAAAAAACAAACTAATTGCCTGTGTGAGTAAATCCAAAGTTGTAGTCTTTCGGCACTACCCGAAAAAAAGGGTGAAGAAATGGTGGCTTGGGTCACAAAGGCTAGACTGTGTGCAGAACTAAAATTATCTGGGAGTATGGCTAAATGAAACTGCAAAACCGACTGTACATCTGCAAAGTATGAAGAACAAAGGGAAAATGACCATCCACGCTCTCAGGAAATTGAATAATTCTCTTGACAGCCGACGAATGCAGCCATCAGGAGGGTTCCTACAGCAAAACTCATGCCCTCCATTAACAGTGCACAGCAAGCGTTTCGGGGCATGCTGGCAGTCAAACTAGACAAGCTTCAATGTAAGGGCTGCAAGCACGTTTTCCAACTGCCCACCTATGCACGGAATACACTGATTAGACTAGAATTTGGCCTCATCAGTCAAAAACTGGAGTCCATGGCCGTTTTGGCGCAATGCTTCTACCTGACAACTGTTGCCGCCGAGAATACAATCAAAAAGGTCCTGAATACAATCTTCATAACCAAAGGCAATCCATGACACAGGCACCTACAAATGCCCATGGAGAAGCTCCAATTAGCTGTAGAAAACTGGGCTCACAGCCCCAACAGCTACCCAGCCATCAAAGCCGTAGTAAAAAGTCAACTGCACCTTTGTTCACAAGAAGCCAACATCAAGACCTTACGGGAACAGAGAATACATGCCTCACTTATATCATCCTATAATACCCAGTCAAGTTGCCTGCACCTGAAACAAGCACTGGGAAAACCCAGCTTAAAGCTAATACTGTGGGCTCCAATAAGAGATTTGAACCCTGGATGGAAATCACTTAGAAATATCGAACACTGGAGGCTGTGCATCTACAAAAAACAATTGTTGGTCCATTTGGTATGCTGTTGTCCCGTACTTCACAGTGCTCGCTGCGCATTCCTGAGGTCAATCGTTATACAACATGGCACACGAACAGTTACAGAGGCTCGAAACCTTTTATTTTCTCTGGAAATAGTCAGGCATGGCCAAATTTGGCAAATGTATGCATCTGGCTCGGACATTGCTAAAGGAAAAATTGCCAGGCCCCCTCCCTCACCTTCGGACTATGCCCCTCCCCTCGACAGCGACCTGGCCAATGCACATCAGCATAAGACTCAGATTTTATTTCCCATGAACTACCACATTTTAGCTCAATCTCAAAGGAATCGAAACTAAATCATGCACAGTTATACTTTTTGACTAATTTTTTGCTACTTGAGGTATTAAATTTGCTTTGCTACTTCTGTAACAGCACAGATTTTTTCTGTAACACAGTCAAGTATGGAACAATTCTTGATTGCTTGTTTTACTACACCAGAGTTTTTAATCTGTCTTGTTCTAAATCATTTGGGATTATTTTAAGTAATCAAACAATAAAAGTATTCATTCTTTCATACTGGAAAGCGTATGTGTTTATGTTTCTCTGTTGCCCTCCATCGGGGGCAAAGCCAGGTAAGCCCTTTTATTCCCACTGGAGAGGGTTGGACAGATTCAGGGGACCATCCCAGGGGAGGGTCTGGACAGTGAAGAGGTTACTTCCATGTCCTTTGTCCAGTTTTGCACCAGAGCAGGAGCCAACAGCTCCCAGGACTGGTTTGAACTGGACTATGCACAGGGACACCAAATGTGCCCCTCATGCAGACTTTCGGTCGCTGGCAAGCGACCCACCCAGCCCTAATACACTAAATCCTGTCTGGGAGGTGGTCACAGCTCCCTGTGACAGGATGCCTGTTGTTCTGCCTTCCCCTGCTTGAGCTTGGCTCAGCATCAGGAGGGCAGAAATGTGTCTCTGGTCGGCAGCAACCATTTTGTGCTGCCCGGGACTAGAAGGCTGGTACCGGGAACACCAGGGACCCAACGAAGCTCGCTTCTGAGGGGTTGAATCATACCTCCCACACCGGTTACGGTGTGGGGGTATGATTCCACAATGTTTGATACCAAACACGATAGGGTTTGATTTAGCCACTTTATAGTTAGTACACGGTTGCATAATGCCACTCTATATGTCGTATATGGCTATATCACTGACAACCCGGGAGAAGGGACTCTGTAGGCTGCAGGGGTGTCCAACTCATGCTAGGACACCCTCTCACTTAGAACCAAGCACCCTGCCTGCAGGATTGGTAAGGCCTGCTATAGGGGTGACTTATAGGTTTTAAGTGCAGTTACCCTTTAGATATAGGGAACCTATATCTAAAGTAAGTGGTGCATGCACCAACTTACACAGGCTGCAATGGCAGGCCTGTAGTTCCATTTTTCATGACCTCTCATGGGTGGCATAATACATGCTTCAGCCCATGGGAGGCCTCTGGGGTACCTATGCCCTGGGTACAAGGGTACCATATACTAGGGACTGACAAGGGTACCTCAGAATCCAATCTGGAGTGTACCTAAGTACAAAACATAATAGTTTAGGGAGAAAGCAGATAGACTGGGGTCCTGATTAGCAGGATCCCAGTCAGACTAGTCAAGAACAGTATCACATTTAGCAAAAAGTGGGGGTAACCATAAGAAGCAGATCCTACTTTCCTACACCCTCCACCCGGGGGCAATAGTGACCTGTATTTATTAGAGGTTAGCATTTCACTTTTAGTACATCAGATTATATCACTGCATTAAGAAGCTTTTATTAAAAGTGAGTTTTAAACATAAACTTAGAAGCATTCTTGATCCCTGTCCTGACGTCAGTGCCAATGGTGAACCAAAAGGCAAGACGGTTGTCATGTGTACCAATATGTAGTCTAGACTCTTATTACCATTACAGCCTATTAAACGCAAGGTTTTTGTAAAGCACTCATCTTTAACTCACGTATTTGAAGGTGCTCTCCTCTGTGATAATGAAGAACAAGCATTTACAATGCAATAGGTCTCGCAATTGCTAGATTTTGAGCTATTGGCATTGTAAATGGCAATGCCTTTAATAATACTAAAAGGCATTGTCATTTACAATACAAATAGTTCAAACTTTTGCAAAAGCGATACCTATTGTATTGCAGAGCGCGGTGTCCGTGTAGCGGGCGCCGCGCTCACCATCAAAGTAAAAAAAAAAAAAAAGAAACAGAGCGCGGTGTCCCTGAAGCAGGCGCCGCGCTCAACATGAAAGTTAGGAAAAAAAAAAAGAAACAGAGCTTGGTGTCACTGAAGCAGGTGCCGCCCTCAACATGAAAGTAAAAAAAAAAAATTGAAACTGAGCGTGATGTCTCTAAAGCGGGCGCCGAGCTCAGCATTCAAGTTAGAGCGGTATAGTGCTCCATAAGAAAAGCGGCTGCCATTGTCCTGTGTGGGCGCACTGCAAATACAAAAAGCAGCCGCCATTGTCCCCATCAGTGTCAATAAACAAAATAGTGCTCACCGACTTATAATGCAGACCGTGTAACAAGCCAAGCAAAGGTCCAGTCGTTATGGGAGGTAACAAATACAGACAAGGCGGTACCAAGGAGGGACTAACAAGCCTATTTACGAATCAGAGGCCAGCATTTACGAAGGACAATGACACAAGCCAATGACAAATATGGGCAGAGAGTGGCCGGGGCTTCCAGTGCATACACCAATACAGCATGCCTCGCAGAGCGAGCAGCGCATGTGCGCTGCCGCTAGGCTCGACCTAAAAAGGAAGGTCGGTGAAATAAAATATTTGCCAAGGATCAGACAATGCGGTCAAGTAGGGAAGCTGTAATTGGTCCCAGGTTTTCTGGTTTTACACTGTGCAATTCAGCCGCTAGATGGGTATCTCTCTGTCCTGTTTTAGATCACTGGTTAATGCTTTGCCTTTAATTCTAGGTGCATGAGGTAAGTGTGTGGATGGCTGGTAGAAACCACATGAAGGCTCTTGGCATCGAAGATCTAAGAGGGCCTCAAGCTGAACCAGAGCCAGGCATCTGTCTCGACCCTGGCTCAAGCTTTTAGTGCTTTCTGAGGCTTTGCTGTCTCTAGTAATTATAGTGCTATGAGATCCCAGCCTGTAACAGAAAGCACTGCGAATGTCGTTAGTTTAAAAATGTATTGCCCTCAGTATAAGATAGGCTGCCACAGTTAAAAAAAAAAGTACCATAAACAGTCTGCACAAGGTTAAAGATAAGCCGTGGCAAAATGTTTGCATGTATAAGTGCTTACAGAGCTCTCAAAAGTTACATTTTTAGTAATACGCCATGAGACAGTACCTAGTGCAAACCTTTTTTCTTTTGTAGGTTTCCATTAAAAGGATACTTTCCAGGTCAGGTAACTCCCTTAAGTACATCGGAAAAAAAAGATTAATTATTTTTCACCATGAAGCTTCACCTGATTCTGTCGACTAAAACTTCTGGCCCCCAAGCACTCTTTAGATTTCTGATTGACCATTTGAACACGTTTACATTTCTTTACGGTAGAAGGTAAAGTGGAGAGAATGCGTGTTTCTTCTTTTGCTGCCTGTTCCATCTTTCCCTTCACAGTACAGGAGACACCATTTAGACTAAGGCAACTCGAGGACGAATTAACCATTCAGGTATGGTTGTTTTTTTAACTAAAAGTCTGGGATTTGTTTTGGTAAAGTTAAAGAGGCTTTCCAATAGATCTTGCTCACTCCTACCTGTGTGTTTAAGACACAGCTCAACTTCATGATAACGTACAATGAAACTGTGGGGCATATTATCAAGGAAATGCGATATTTATCGCTAACCGCGCTTAGCGCGATTTTTTTTAACGCCGCCTATCGCTGGAAATTATCGCTGAGATAACACCCTATTAACAAGGTTTATCTCCATAGCGATAAAATTTCCAGCGATAAGCGGCAAAATGTGAGAATATCGCTGGAAAAGCAGCGATATTCTCGCATTAACGCAAGGATGGATTCAGCCTGACAATCCACCTCCTATACTTTAAACAGGTAAGTCATCCTCAGTAGCAGGTGTTAATTTCTAGCGATAAATGCGCTTAGCGCGAATTATTTTATCGCTTCGCCTGCCTTGCTAATAGGGGTTAGTTGTGTTAGCGACTGTTTTCCGTCGCTTTTAGTGGGGAACGCCTACCTTGCATGTCATTAGCGATAATTATCGCTGACATGCAAGGCGATAGAAATACCGGCCGCTAACGCCTAAAAGCTGTCGCTAAAGCCTGTTAGCGACAGCTTGCTAATAGGGCGATAAAAATATCGCCGCTTTAGCGGCAAAAAGTGCTGCTAAAGCGGCGATAAAGCACTTGATAATATGCCCCTGTATCTTTAAATAACAAGAGTTTTTAAATCTGGTGTTGTAACATATAGAATGATATATGTGGGAAATGTGCACAGTTTTGACATTGCTCACAGATATTCAGCGGTGCATTGCAACAAGCCTATCCTGAGACCACTATGTCAGAATTTGGGCCTTCTCAGACCTAGAAGTAAAAGCTGATGGCGACCTTGAAATAGAAGAACTACAAGGACGCATCTGAATAACATAGATGTAGGATGTCACCTGAGTAGTATTTTACCGACCTAGCCAGCGTTTTCACACTAAGACAGGTAAAAAAATATCAAGAAAATCATTAAAATCTGGTATTTTTTCAGCTTTGAAATATAAACTGACAGCAGTAAATATAAGATGAAAACATGTAAAAAGAAATGTAATGTTGCCTAAATAATTCCTAAATTGTTTTAAAGCGAACAGAGGCAGAATTGCTGTGTTAAAATGAATCTATGGGATTTTACACCAACTGTTATTCTATTGGAACCTCCAGTGCTTAATTTGAGCTGGTGGTATACGGTAGCACCGGCACTTAATGGTCAACACCGGCACTTGTGAAAGTCCACCACATGGTTGCACTGTCTGTCTAATTTAGAATTGAGCACAACCACAGACCTTTATTAATTCAATATACATGAAAAGGGACTAATACCTGCCACCCAAGCCATCCTTATAATGTTAGGCGCCTGGAATAGCCTGAATGGTCACACTTGCAGAGGTGTGAGGGTTAATAGTTGTGATGGTACTGTCATTGGCAATGCTGGCAGGGGCAATGGGTGGTGAAAGCGGCAGTGGCCTCCTGACGAGGGCCCTAGCACTTATTATTTTACAAATTAAGCACTGCTCCTTGCCCTTCTAGAACCTCAAAATGCTCACAAATGGCTGGTGTTTTTACTCTGGGAAAGGTGGCAACCTTGCATAGATGAGAGTCACCATTTGGACCCCATTCCAAAGAGAAAAGTGCAAACACAATTCTACTTCTGTGCAACTTTATGTCTTCGGCTGTGCATTATATTCTCAATTATTGACATTCATAAAGAATATGGACGCAAAATCCCGGGCACGTAGGTGTATGTTGTCACACCTCCATTTGCATA
Source organism: Calotriton arnoldi (assembly GCA_963921515.1). NCBI lineage: Eukaryota > Metazoa > Chordata > Amphibia > Caudata > Salamandridae > Calotriton > Calotriton arnoldi. Next base: position 1,220,325 of record CAWUFW010005522.1, on the reverse strand, counting down.
TGCAATTTGGGGCAGTGGCGGTGCGTCCATTAGGGCGCTGGGGCGTTGACCCACAAGTAATTTCTGGCCCCGAAAGAACGGTAATAATAGCCTATTATTACCTCCCGAGTCCCGGGCCGCGTCAGACTCCCGAGGCACTGGAGGCAGTCATTTACAGTCAGTTTTAGCAGACAGGCAGGGGGTGGGGCGGGGCAGCCAGCAGGTTGACTCCGGCGTCATGCTGACTGACATGTCATTGTCAGACTCAGCACTGCAGGAGGCCAGGGGGTGGTTGAGCGGAGCGCACAACTCACAAATGCGCATGTTGGGTTTGGGTCGGAGAATTTTTCCGACCAGCCCAGTCATGCGCACTAGTGTTTGCTCTGGCTGGCGGCTGCGCATTAGGAGAGCGAGGGTTGATCACCGCTGCAGCCCTCGGTCTCCTAATGGGCAGCGAGTATCCCTGCTAAGCCAATCCTGGCGCTGCTGGAGCACCGTCTGTATTGGCTGAGAGGGGTTGCCACACTGTGCCACCAGTGTGTTACCAGAGAGAGGCACTGGGACTCTGGATAGGGTGTTCTTAGCTGCAGATTGAGGGGCACTGGATCACTGCACGGCACTAGAGTGAGTGCCTGGCACAGAGAGTGGCATCTGGTCAGCGACATCACTGGAGGGGTACGGAGAGGCGTGCTCTCACACCCGATAGGGCACAGTGATCACAAGCAGCGGAGCCCCCGCGACACCACTGGAGTCGGATGTCGTGAGAGGCCCCAGAGAACAGCATTGGAGAGAGTCGTCGCAGACAGGGCGCCGTGCCAGTCACCGGATCACCAGGGCCAGTGGTGCAAGAATCAGTGTGACCCCGACCGAGCCATGCTCACCCTGGACCACATACAGTAAGAGTCTGCTTGTTACAGTCACAACAATGCTCGCAATGACACTACTATTAGCAGCAGTAATATGCCGATAATAATGAGATTGTGTGCAGTGCTCCATAACTCACGTCTAAAGTTTCAAAGCGCTGTAAATAGACCTATGGTGAAAAGAGCACATGAGAGTCTAGGGGCCGAGATCTGAAGGGGGTGTAGGGCGCAGGAGATGTACAGCGTGTGTATGAGTGAACGTGTGAAGTACATGTGTTCAGTTGGCGACGGAAGTGTAGATGTGCAGGGGTACAGGAGTGCAGAGAAGGTGTGTGCTTGTAGGAGTGCAGAAGAGGTGTGCGTATACATCTGGGTACAGGGGTGCCGGGGTGGAATGTGTGTGGGAGAGAGTGCAGGAGGAGTGCAGGGACACTGTATGCGAGCTTGTAGTGATACAGGAAGTGCACAGGAAATATGTGTGTGTGTGCGCCAGCGGCCTCTCGCAGTCCGGAGCGCACATGAGGTTGGGGGGTCTCTAACGGCGGAGCTCACCTGCAACAGGGCCTCGGAGGTGCTCCTGCAGACCGGGGCCTTCATTCAAAACCTGCCCTCTTTTTACCAGCTGCCACTTGGGGATACGGCTCTTCGCGCAACAGAGCTGGGCCCCTCTGTTTGTCCTGGGTCACACACACACACACACATATAAAATATAGTAACACCCAAAAAACAGCAATAATGATTTTGAGTTGAACGTTTTCCTACCTATTTGTTGCCAGTGACAGCAAAATACTTGCTTCCCTATACAGGACAAGGAGTGTCTGTGTAAGCTTTTTATGGAGGATACCTGATCTGTTCAGGGCTTTAAGTGGGATGAAAAAAACTGGGGGGGTCTCTCGTAGGGGCAGCCGGTGTAATTATGAGCATGGCTTAAAACTGTTAAGCTAAAAATCTGTACTTAGCATAGTGTGCTGCCCCACTGGTATTGTGCTTCTTCTGTCATTGCCTCCAGATATATAATATGAGTGACATTAAACCTACAACCAGCCAGGACTATAGGCTTTGTCAATGGTTGTAAGTTGCATAAGATAAATAAGAACAAAATGCAGCATTTTCATTATTATATACAATGAAAACATAGGTGGTTCAGAGATGTGTTACAGATGGGAAACACTTAGAGGGCCCGTTTCCGTTGGTTGCATGTGCTTGGCTTGGGGGTCATTTTACAAGCAGACCAGTTTGAGGATTGGGCACATTTTTGATTTGATTCTAATGTTTTCTTCACACTTGTGCTTCAAAATGCTATATTTGGATCCCCCTTTTTTCAACAATTTGCAGTAAATATGTGGTGTAAAACCCACCATTTGAATCAATTTTTTCAAAATTTTCTTGCGGGGGGTGAACCCCCCGCACCCTCCTTTTGCAGTTCGGGCTCGCTCGCTTATTACATTAGGTTACAATTTTTTTCGCACACCACTTTAAAAATCCACCGGCCGCCACTGATTTGGGGGGTATATTTAATGAACAAAAACACGAGACCGTCTCATAAAATTGTATTCGGAAATTCTGCAACTGCATTTGGCACTCCATGTCCATGTGCATGGATTAGACAGAATACTGTGCAAAGCAAGCCTACACTGCACACTATTTGTAATCGGGGAACTAGAAAGAGTCTCATCGCACCCGAACCATGCAGGTTAAAAACAATATGGCTTATAGATCACTTTACTGGAAAATGTATGCACGCTTGTTAAGTATCATTGGCAAGTGCCATTTTATTAAGTGCGAGCCAGGCCTCATGAGCGTTGGAGCGCTATACAGCAGGAGCACAGTACTCATGCCACGTTCGCGTCTGTAAATTATTTTGGTATCATAAATTACAATCATTTAATTGCGCTCACCAAATCCATTTTTGTTGACGCCATTCAATTACAAAAATCAAAATAAAAGCATTTTCATTACATATACAAGAATCTCCTTGTTGCCTTTTCAAAGGATAGTGGTTCAAACTGGTGTTTTGATTTGCCGTATGTTTCAATTTCTTTAAAAACGCAAGTCCCATTTTTAAAGAGGAACTTTAGGCAAGCTTTACTCAGAAGATTTGATAAATGTAGTGGGAAGTAATTCAGGTAAAGCACACAGTGACAGCAACACTGATAAGAACTCCGTTCAGCTTAAAGATGCCACATTACCTGTGGACGGCGGGCTTCATCAAGCATTGCTTTGAAAAAGTGCACTTTAACACACATTGGGATAGATAGTAAAAAATGTGCTGAACGTGAAATGATGATTGAAAGACACATATACTGCTGCGGTATCAATCAGGGTTTGTCCCCCAAAGGAATGGATGAGGAATTATATGTTAAATGTTGTTTTGAAAGCACATTAAATCTGTAGTTATGCACCATCTTTCATTCTTTCTCCCTGTCTGTACCAGCTCCTCATGCCACACATGCGAAGTGGTTGGTAAATTATAAGGGCATTTCTCTCCATAAAAACTTTGTAATATAAAAGAACAGACTGGGTTCCCTCACACAGTGACTTGGGGTTTAGAGCCCGGGATCGCTCCTAAGTTGATTGCAGGGGCGGCTCCTCCACTAGGGTGGAGGAGCGTCGCCCCACTGCTTTGTCGCATGCGAGAAGCAGAAACATAAATTGGTAATAACTAGCACTTTATGTTTCTGCTTCTCGCACTGCGAGAAAGCAGAAGTGTTTGGTAGGGGGTGGGCGGGTCTGCTCTTGGGCAGGGGAGGAGTGGTGTGCCCACTGCTGAGGACGCTGACTGTTTGGTTGGCCCTCTGGGGCCGCCCAAACCAGTCATGCGCACTCTGTAGTTCTCCATGCAGGCTGCAGTGCAGCCTACATGGAGAACATGGCCTCCCGGTAAGCCCCTTCCTGGGCGGCGTCCCGACCAATCACAACGCTCCACTGGAGCGTTGTGAATGGCGGAGGGGAGGGAGGCTGCCTGCTTCCGGAAAACGCGGGACCTGGCCTGCGAAAAGGTAGGTTTAAATATATATTTTTATTATTAATTAAATTAACACCCCCTGCGCGACTCCCCCTCCCCATGTGTCCCCCCCCACCCGCGAGACATGCCAACGCGACTGGTTAATTGTACTCTTAAGAGCACTGTTTGGATGTTTCAAGGCTAGACACTGTTTAGAAGTTGAGACTTAGGGCACATACAAACAGAGACTGCAAACACAAAACAAACATGAGGCAGGTGGGAAAATTGTGCCTCTTCCTCCACAACCTGCAAGTCTCAGGCATTCACTGTCTTCGTACAGCTGAGATCAGTGCCAAGTCAGAACCTTTGAGGGCCAAAGCCCACCATCAAACAGCCAGCAGCCCTGCCTACTTTTACTACTAAGTAGAGTGGTAGAAAGAATGTAAGGGTTGTACTTGAGTTGAATTTTGTGACATCACCACACCTTCTCCCAATTCACCCTAGCTCCCCTCATCTGTCCTTAGATGTTCTTTCCATCTTTAAGCCCACATCTGAGCAGGTCGTTCTCTTTCACCACAGCACTTCTTTCCCTCCTTTAGCCCCTGCTAAGCAGGCTCAATGGCATCCTTGTTCACTTTAACCCCAGCTTCTGTCATTCTCCTTGCGCTTCCTTCTATCCCTTTATTTCAGCTCCCTTCTTTCTCCTTTGTCTCTGCTCCCGTAGCCTTCCTTCACACAATCTCCCCTCTTTTCACATTGGTCTGCTTTTTTTTTCTGGCCATAACTTACCCTCTTTCAACTCTGCTTCCTTCTGATTTCTTTACTCCTGGCTTTTCTTTTCCTGCTCACCTTCAGCCTCTGCTGCTGTTTTCCTCCTTCACCCTAGTGTATCTTCCCCACTTTTACCTCCAACTGAGGTTCCTTCTTGTCAGATTCCATTTGGGGTTGGGGGCAAAGGGCAGGCAGAAGCTACTAGTTCCCAAATGTTGTGATTGTGGTCTTTGCCACTGGTGTCCTAAAGCCTGTCCTACTATGGGTCTGCAAACTGAGCCAAGCTCAACTCTTTTCAGCACTGAATTCACTGGGTAGCGTGGGCGAGTAGTCATAGGCTTTTCAGAGAGGTAGTGTGGGATGCAAGAGTCAAACAACAGGTACAGTAACATGATGTCCAGCCCATGGTTATTTTTCTGAACCAGAAAGTACTTTTAATTTCACAGTAACACCAAATATTGTACAATCAAATTGACATCATACAGGGTTGTCACAAGTTGCGCTCACAGTGAAGCACTACAATCCCCCTTCCTTCCTAGTAACTATACTCTCTCCCTACATGTCTAGTAACTGCTATTAGTGTTGCTTCTAAACTGTGGACTGAGGCAAGGATTAGGCTCAGGTGCAAAAGGTGTTGACTGCAGGTGACATTCCTTCACCTCTGGGTATCTGACTGCCAGGCAGATACCAACCAGATACCAGCCGTGGCAGGCAGATACCAACCAGATACCAGCCGTGGCAGGCAGATACCAACCAGATACCAGCCGTGGCAGGCAGATACCAACCAGATACCAGCTGTGGTTGCACAGCAGCTCTTCAAGTACTCTGCGGCACACTCCCTTCCTTGATCAAGAAGAACTTGTGAATGGAACAAAGTGGGGTTGATTGGATCCCAGTTTTATGCACATTTTCCAGATTGGGGATGTGGGTCCACAGTGTCATGCTTCAGACTAGCTTTGGGTTGTTGGCAGGGCCGGACTGGTAATACCGGGCACCGGGCAATCCCCCGGGAGGCCGGAAGGGGTGGGGGCCGGTTTCCTTACAGGGGGCCGATTTTTTAAAAATCGGCCCCCAGCAACAAAATCAGAAGGCCGTCCTGCTGCCAGGCCTGCGTGCGTCTGACGTCTGTGCTGCTCTGCACAGCGCCCTGAGCGCAGTGTGCACTCCTCCTGCCTCAAAAAGCACATCTGCTCTGTCATTGGTGAGGTGACCTCTCACTCACGAATGGCAGTGGTGTTGCTTTTTACCGAGAGGTGCTGCGGTGCAGTAGCTGGGTTGAATTTAGTAGTGCGTGTGCCTCGCACACGCATTACTAAATTCAACCCAAGTTACCATACCAGTAACCAGTCCACTGCACTGTGTGTGCGTGCGCAGGGACAGGGTGCGGCCGGGCGCCACACCCACTGTCTACCACCACCACAACTCGTGACCAGGAGGCACTGAGGCACCTGACCTGCCTTAATTGTAGGCAGTGACGTAAAGCGGGCGCAGATCATTGGTCTGACTCGCGCGTCGCGCAGCACAACGCGCAAGTCTGACCAATGATTCTGCGCCCCCAGAGAAGTTAGTTCCCGGACCCCGGGCCTGCGGCTGGTTCACTTGCAGGCCGCCTGACTGTTCATTTGAACGTTACGTGATATAGTTTGGAAGCCAGCGCAGCCGGGAGCCCGCCTCTGCTGCAGCTTCCACAGCATTGTGCCCGCGGCCGCATGGGACCCCAAGCGTGGTAATGAACACTTGCGACCAACCCCCGGCGGACTCGTGGCCGCCGCTAGAGTGGTGGCCTGGTGCATTAGCACCGCAGCGTGGCCCCCAGGTATGTAAAATTCAAAATTGAGTTCCATGGCAGTCAGAATGTATTTGCGTGCAAAATATAAACCTATGCATGGTTTCAAAGACTCTGCATCAAGGTATGGGTCCCTGGTGCAGTATACTCCACGGAATAAAATGTGCCAATGGGCCCTTTGCACCCTGGCCCAAAGCCACCCATTGCCTTACCCCCACAGGCCCGTCAATCCTGCAGTGCCGGCCCTCCGTGCAGCGCATGTATATTGGATCAACAGTGAGGGCTAGTCTTTTGTAGTGTGCATGCCATGCACTTTTGCTGTAGCTGCAGCTTCAGTAGGCCCCGCTTGTGAGTGCACCAAAAGTAGAAAAAAGATAGCAGTGTTCTCTTTTAAGTAAAGGACCTTAAACACCACACTAGACATGACAGGCACATACTCACATGCTGTCTGCTCTGACCGTACTCGATGTGTGTAAACGGCCATGACATGCTAGGGAGTCATAGGTCTCTGGGGACATCCCACCCTAATATTCCAATGCTGAGAGTTTCACTGCCTGAATGCGACAGCATTGCAAACAGAGAGTTTCATGTCACAGAGCACGGCCGGATGGGTGAGGGAATGAATGCCCCTACCTCATTTTTCATGAGGCTGTGACAAGACACTAAGACAAAGAGAGACTAGTCAAGATAGGAAGAGGAACTTTGTATAATAAGGCAGGGGAGTGCGAGGACGGTTGCAGAGGTATCGGAGAGAGAAAGGGTGAAGCTGAGAGGGAAAAGGGTGAGACTTGGGAGAGAAGATAGAGCAAGAGAAAGGAGGTGCTGAGCAGCAATGAGGATGAGACATGGGGCAGGGGAGAAACAGGCAGTTAAATATATAGGACAAATGAGGAGAAGTAGACACATGGTAGCAAAACGCTGACAACTGAAAAGAGACAAACTGTGCAAGATGAAAAGGGCCAGGAAAGAGCCAGAGAGCAGAGCAACAAAGATGAGAATAGCACTGATTAATTTAGCAGGAATCAGTTTATAATTGGACACATTATCATGTATACTTTTTCATAATATAATGGACGTAGTCACCTTTAGCTAAATATATCAGGCAAGCATTCTCCACTAATACTACATTTATTGGATTGCAAAATAAAAGGCACACATCCTAGTATGCATTATGATATGATATACAATTGTGGGTATAATCCTTATATGAATGAATAACTTTGTTTTCATTGCTTTTTATGTTTTGTTTTGGAAGAGCGCAGCGTGTCATCAATCAGCCTCTACTATAAGTAAAGTTACAGCTCGTCTGCATTAATTGCAGTCACTGTCTGTCAGTCTGTATCATGATTATACATTTGTTTAACAGTAAGATCAGTTTACAAGGGCACTAAGTTGGTGCCCTTTATTTTCTGGTGCTTTTCTGCAGTTGTAAGATCTTAGAGTTTCTTGTTGCTCAAATGGGTGTAATTTCTAATATTTTTATGTTTCCCTCGTCTTCATTGCTTGATTTTGCTCGCGAGAAAGTGTCACTCATAGTCGTTGAAATGTCACTCATAATTACTCTGAAATTATGAAAATGTCACACATAGCAATATGAAACCTTGGCAGCTATGCGTGACACGCAATTGGCAACTTTACATAAGGTAAGTAAGCAATTTAGTAAAAGACAACTGGATTTAGTGCTCAAGAAGCTAGAGATAATACGTTTCCTAACATTATTAAAAGAACGTTTTGAAATTATCAGACGTCATGGCCCATATTATGTTTTATTTTCTTGCTTTAATTAACAAGCAGCCAGTCACCATAAACTACCTTTACCACTGGGTAAAGAGAAAAAAGAACCAATGAAAGTCCTGTGTATTCCACCAATCATCTAAATATTGGTTATACATCCCTCCCCTTCCGCCAGCAGTGTCATGTGTTTATGAGGTTATGACGTATCTTGATTCCTATCCTGGTCTGAAGCTCCGTAGGAATTATTTTGTTTTTTCACAGCAGTACTTCATCAGAGTAATTCAAAAGAGCTTCCTCCTACCCCACTGTAATTGGAGAGCATTACCTGCACCCAAGGTTTCGGGTTGCCATGATGTGTGGCATTTTCATAATTTCAGCGTTTTATCATTGCCTCGGCCTGCCCCTTTAGATGCTGCAGACTGATTACCTGCGAGCAGGTGGTTCTGAAGTGTTCACTGGTTGTCACAGGGAAGTAGAGCGATCCTTTAGGAAGCTATCCCTAAAGATAGCATTCATTTCAAAGAGATTGTGCTTACACAAGGAGCTCAAAAGCCTCCCATTGGTTAGGATTTCACGGTACCCAGGAACGCTTTTTAATCACAAGTGCATGCTAAATATAGACATTTAGTTATAGAACACACTTTCATCTAGTCTCTCAAATGATTTTAAAGAACCGAAATAAAAAGTGCAAGGCCACATTAACCACAGTGATAGAGCCCCAGGGAGATTTCCAGAATGGCTTTGCAGTGACAGACAGGGTGTGTAGTAAACAGATACACAAACAGACAAAACTACTTATATGGTTGTTTGCAATGAAGGTGAATTACAGTTTTAACAAACAGTCTGTCACTCTTAAGAACCTTCAAGGCCTTCAGAGTGAGTAAACACGAAACCTAGGATTTGTGAAGATAGACTTTTGACTTTGATTGAGGGCACTGAAACCAGAGGATGGATCATTTAAACATTACATATGAGATAGGAACGATGTCCCACTTTGTCAAGAAACAATAAAAGCGGGATACATAACCTCCCAACTTCACCCCCAGTGGTGTAAATGTGCATTTCATTCTTCAGTCAAACCAAAAGTCTGCATCTTTTTTCAATTTACTAGGTCTACGATTTATCGCGACAGCTCCTGCTCCTTTTTTTAATGTCTTTTTCAAAATCGCCTATTTTATAAGTCTGCTGACCAGAGGAAAATCATACTCCCTAATGAGACATTAAGATCAAAAAGTATGAAAAGGGCCGGGAAGAAATTGCCCTCAGCGATGGGAGCTTGCCTCACTGAGCTGGTTCATATGGTCTGTTCACGGACACTGGTTATAGGTTCGGAGTGAGGTGTAAATAGGTTTAAATTAATTCGGAGTAAGCAACAGCTCTAAAGCATCAGGCAAAAAGGTCGTGAGTGAAAGAAAGGGATTTTAAGGGGCCTGATGGAATCTACAGCCACAGATTATTTACGAATGCAGCCCACCCTCTCTGCTCACAGCATAAATACTGACTGGGGGTCCATAGGAGACTGCGACCAGTCACAGGGCAGCAGAAACAGGCAGAGTCCAGGAGCACTTTGTTGAACTTTATTGGAATTTCTAAAGAAACACACAGGCTTTCGCCAAAAGTAATGAGGAACTTAATTGGGCCAGTCTACCAGCCTCATAGGTGCCAAGGTTTCAGGTTGCATATGTGTGACATTTTGATAATTTCAGTGGAATTATGAGTGACATTCAATGACTATGAGTGACACGTTCTCATGAGCAAAATCGAGCAATGAAGACGAGGGAAACATCGGAAATTGCACCCATTTGAGTAGTAGATTGTGAATTTTTAAATCTAGCTTTGAAGGAACAATATGCTTTTTTCAGAGCAGGGTGAGGATTTCTACATCTGTTTCAATGTCTAGTGCATTCACAGTTAAGCATTACTCTACCTATTTGGACCAGATTAATTAGGGAGAATGGTACACTGCCTCACAGCTAATGTTGCCCCATGCATGCTGTGTTTCTTCTACTGTAAAACATTTCTCAAAGACAAAACCCTGATTGCGCCATCCTGTTAATTTTGTATTTAAGTCTTTTATTAGCTGGTCTGCATTGAGGTTTGAGGACTGCTTTTTAGGCGCTATCCAAAGGTATTTATGAAACAATAAGGAGGCCATGGCAACAATTAGGACAATGGCTGAATGGAGAGCTCTTTTGTGACACAACAAGCGATGTCACCCTCCAGCCACCCTGCAGAGTTTGAGACGCATAGCTTCATTCTGCCTCTGACAGGCCACCTGAGATGACAGGGCTTCCTTAAGAATTTGAAGCCCAAGACTCCCTGGGCAGTAAGTTGAGGATTTTCCATCAGCCGAAGACCTCCATTTTCTGTGCTCTGCTGTGTCACATATTTGAAATGTCACTCATAATTACGCTGAAATTATAAAAATACTACACATGGCAACCTGAAACCTCTATTTCTGGTGCTCTCTGTAAGAATGTCTATGGGTACATATGACTGGATAACCTGGTGCTCTTTAAGGTCATCATCTACTATTTACTGTGCTTTAAAAGTGAATACAATTAAATATGTAATGAAAAATGTGCTGTAAAATGCACCATTTTGGTCTGTCTTTTTCCAAAATTTTCTTGGGGGGAGAAGCCCCCCAAACCCCCCTAAGAGTGGTCAGGCACGCGAGCTGTGCTCGCCCGCTACGCGCCAGATGGGGGCTGCTCTGGAAAAATTTGCCAGGGCTGCTTTCAGTTCCCAGTCCGGCCCTGGTTGTTGGTTCCCTTTCAGATGTCCATCTCAGACTGCTCTCCAGACAGTGATGCTGAAACGATTATCGGAGTAGGGGTGCTGTTGGAGGAATCATCAATAGTAGATTTACGCTTGCCAGGATTTCTTTTGTGAGTTCCTGGCAAGTGTAAATGAAGATATTTTAGCAGTAAATCTATGTTTTGGTCTGAAAATGCCTTTGAATTACCCCCAGCGAATTTTGGGTTTTGAAATTGTGTTAATTTTAAATGAAAATAGGACGTAATAAAAATGGCGAAATAATAAATAAAAGCAATAATTGACCTGTATGCATCACATACATTAACTTAAAAGTTATATCTTTTGGTTTATTTAAAACCTACTTATGTTTTCATAAATGGGGATCATAAACTTAGCATGCTGCTGGGATAATTGAAAATGTCTGCAAACTTTAGTTTTGAAACCAATGGTTTATTTACCTTGACGTTAAAAATAATCTGCCACGCTGGGGACACCTTTCTTACATGCCTGCATCCAAGGAACAGTGTCACTAGGTTGCTTGCAGTCCAGAGACAGTGCCAGTAGGTTCAAGGACTATAATTAGCAAGAGAAAGGAAACTAAAAGATAAGGATTCATGTTGAAATATATCACAACAGTGTGTAAGAAGAGCTCACCTGATATGTTAAGCCGTCTTTAAAACACAGCAAATGCTGCAGATGAAAACCACGTGAGGGGCCTCTTTATTGTTTTTTCATGAGCTGAAAAAATACCTGAAGTTCTTTAAGGTTATCCAAAATTCCAGCACCACTGTCTATAAAAAGTGATGCTTCTCACTGCAGGTAGAACCGGGGCTGACTCCAAGCAAGAGTATACACACCAGGGGCACAATGAAGTGTGAGATCTCTGCACGTGACTGCACCAGCCTTCGTGAAGCAGTAATCAGAGACTGATATAAGGACAGGTCTGGTATAAAAACGTCCTTACCTTGATCAACAGAAACTGGAGTCCTACACCTCACCCCTCCCAGCTGTCAAATAACAGTGGTGAGGAATCAGTAGCTCCTTCCTAACAAAGTCTTCCTGGGTTTCCAAAGGTAGCCTTGTTCCCTCTTCCTCGCATCAGTGTCTGGTCTCCACACTCCAGCCATAGGAATTCTGGCAATACTCTTCATGTAACCAGGCCAGGTAACATGAGAGCATATCTGCCTTACCAAAGTCTCAGCACCGACACACATGGTCAAGTACCACAAATAAGACAACAGACCCAGAAACATATCAAGTGTGTTGTTTGTGAAGCCACATCTTCGTTAAGAGGCATGATATGAGGTATTTCTCAATCATGTCATTTCCTTTTTCCAGACTCATTGTGTGTAGTGGCACCAGCAAATATTATTGCTGTGCATGCGGGCTAGCCTGACAGCCCATTCCCATCCCTGAGCTGGTTGGATTTACATTTTACATGTGTTTAGCCCAAAAGCAACAAAAGATTTAAATATGTTCCCGGGTATTACTACCTAGCCATATGTCGTGTGTACCTACCATCTTGTCTGTCTACATACATCAAACAACATCTGACATTGGTAATCCAGACCCAACTGCATGTTATGTCCCATTCACGTATTTATTTCTTCCATCATCATTAAGGACCTGTGTGACCAGCGCCTCTGCCATCACCTCTACTGATATGCAGTGGTGCACCAGGACCTGTCACACAGACTACCCAAATAACATGGGCTGGTAAGTGTTGTACATCATGTGTGATACTGAGCAACTTCACGTTAGAGATGGATCACTGTTGCCATCACCTTTATGTTTGTCAAACAAGTCCCCACAAACCCATCACACATGTTTCACCAGCCATGCAGTTGGTGGTCTCACAAATGTCGTGGCCATATTATCCTCCTACACCCTTGGATAAAGCATCACTTTTATGACTGATCCTTATAATCACGCCCAACAATTTTGTTGGATGTGATATTGAATCTATATGTACAGATTTTCCATTGAACTTTATGAGAGCCAGATCAAAGTTGTATATCAACCCAATTCTGTATATGTGTGCGTTTTCTGAATATACTGTAAGAGAAATCCAGTGAGGAGACGTCACCAAGATCTCTGAAGACTTCAGATAATGTGATGTCTGGTTATCTGCTGTTAAACGTTGTTAGGCATTGTTTAACAACTTGACTCTCTAATTTGTGACATTGTGCCTCCAAAGTGAGGGAATGGCATTACTGTACCGACAACAGCCAGGCGGAACACATGGTAGCATAATATAACCTAGCCCCAGTCCACATTGCACTCCCATCTGTGTGTTGCATGACATGTTCCAATCTACATCGATTTGCAACTGTAATTGATCACTGTCCCCTGGTGACACCGTTGAAACCCTTCCACCTTGGTGTGTCAGGTGATCCACTGCAAGCAGGACATCGCTCAAATGTCTGTTAGGTAGTTGCCCACATTCATTTCTGTAAAAATACTCTGTGAGCTCACGCTTGACAATGTGTCAAGCAACTTACACATTTATGGCATGAGTAAAGATGGTCAGTACTTGGGTCACATCAGTATCAATGTGTCAGGCCACATTTCTTCAAAATTATATGTCAAGCGTGTGAGCTAAGTTATATACTATGCCATGTAATATGCATTAATTCCGTATCAGCATCTGCAAATTTCCCAATCACAAAACCACCTTCCGCCATTCTGGGAGACCAATCCATGTCCTAGGATCGTACGCACTCTAACCACCTGTGACTCTGCCAGTTATATTTTTACAGTTATGTAGACTTGCAAAATCTTTCTATCAGTATAACATGGGTATTGTCTGTGAAATAATGACTGACTTTTACCCCATAAGTAGTCATCAAATCTCCTGACTTCACTAACGTTGAAGTGCCCATGTTGCTAGATTCACCCTGGTCCTGTCCATCAATTAATTAATTTGTCACCGTCTTTCAAAGCACTGTGGGACAGGAGCCCCACCCCAATGCATTTTTGATCAGTGGTGATCACTATGCAATTTTAAAGAGTAGACTGCAGGGTGAAGGGATACCATCTCAACAAGTACCACCAAGCAGCACAAAGAGGAGATCGTTGCGCTGTCCCACACCATTGATGAGGGCTATCATACCAGCAAGACCTCATCCCCCACCTGTGTCACCCATGGCACTTTGCTGGTGCACAGCCTTCGTGCAGAGCCTAACTGGAAACAAAAATCAGCTGTGGCAAAATCTTCAAGCTAGCCATACACAGCAAGAAGCTGCAATTATAAGAGGACTTCTGGGCTTTCATGATTGGTCACTTCGCCCATTCAGCTCTATAAGCCGCCCTCCTTGAGCCCATCAGGACAATGCTAGTCCGGTCGTATTTATTCCCAGCCCTAACTATGGAGTGCACGAAATGATTCCATCCAGTCTTTAACAAGCGGGAATTGTTGACCCGCACTAGTGCAGTTTTCAAGTGCATGATGGAAGAAACCCCCCGTTTAATGAGCAAATCTAAAAAAAAAAGTAACGATGCAGCAATAAAGATATTCCTGTAATATAAAACATTGGATCCACTTTTAGCTGTATTTGGAGTGTCATCTTTTGACGAACAATGTCTTTATAGTATTCTAAGGGCAAGCAAGATTGCCAGAAAACAATGCACTATACAGAAAATAATGCACTGCAATTTCTGTGGCTTCCTCCTGTTGACTTGTGGATTTTTACGTCTTGTTTACCAGACAGCGCAAGCTGTTTGTGAAAAGGCCTACTGTCAGCTTACATGGGGCTGAGACTCTGTCCGTTGTTTACCATTGATTGGCTTTATTGTCACTCTCATTTGCTTGTTTTTTGTTTGCCAAATTGTGTGGGCTTTGTTTCCTTTTCTTGTGTTTGCCCCTCTCATGGAGCCTGGACTTATTACTTGTGCCACTCCACTCCTTATTTTTCGGCCACATCTTTTTTCTTATTGGTTAAACACTCCTTTAGAGTGCATGTGTTTCCCAACTGTCTCCCTTATGTACTTCTCTTCTTCCTCTGCTGCACTCCATATTGCTCTTTCTCACCCGTGTGTTTCTTTCCCACCCACCGGCATGTTGTGGTCGCCCTCGTGTGAGTCTCACCCCTCCATCATTGCTTTTGCTCCCATGTGCTTCTTCACCCCAGCTCCATGTTCCTCTCTCTAGTGCGTTTGCTTCTCTTCCCCTCTGCCTTCCACGTTTCTCTCTCTTGCCCATGTTGCTTCCCCAGCCTCCGTGTAGCCCCCGTTGCTTCCTTCCCCCTACCTACATGTTACTTCCTCCCACCCATGTACATCCCCCCACCTGGAAAAATGGAAAAAAACTATTTTGCTCTACTTTTTTATTTTTTATTTACTGGTCCTACTTTGATTGATAAATACAAAGAAATAATAAAACACCTGCATCATCTTTAGGCACATGCATGCATAGTGCGTACCCTCACAAAATGACATTGCTGCATTAGGGCGTTGTGTTTTTTGTGTCCTCTTTAGCCATACTGCACAGAGTCAGAGAAGCTGTACAGTATCGCTAAAAACCATTGGCAAAGCCAACAGGTCCCACATGGAAGATCTACTGGCTTTGCCAATGCTTGTTTAGATTCTGCTTATAGGGCCAGGAGAACAAGGCTCTTTTAAATATTTGTTTTATTGCTCTCATTTTGCAGTGATTTTAATCAAAATAATCAAAATGTACTTATCATGTAGGAAGATTTGACATGTTCTAAGAAGAATTAATGCGTTGATCTTAAATATAAAATGTTAATAGACTTTAGCAAACCGAGGCAGAAAAACACACAAAGCAAGGGACTGTCTTAGGGGGAGTCAAATAGATTTTATATTTCCAGCGTAGAATTGATATCTAAATTTAGATTTGCTCAACTTCATTAGGTCTCCCATCTCCGTGAACGAAGTGGTGGTTCTCACGGTGTGCCTAAGTGACCAGTACGCCCTGGAAATATTTTTCTTCCCTAGTATCATTACCAGGGACAAAAGCAAATGAAATCTTCCAAGATCCAATTCAGTTAGAAATTAACTGCAAGCACATTACTTCTTTCGGATTTTCTAAAGATCCATGGACTTTTGATTTGTTCCAGGGTGACTAAAACTTTTAAGAAATGAAAAAGACACAGACTCCTCTTGGCAATGCAAAGACCGCTCTTACTGTCGCGACAAGGAGACAGACCCTCCTCGCACACAGGCAGGCAGCCGGTCTCAAATTAATACATCACAAACAGCTTCTTTTATGCATACAAACGTTCAGCAGTCGATTTATTACATCAGTTACAGATTAATAAATGGCGATCGTAAGGAACATGAAATCATACAGATTAATAAATGGCGGTCGTAAGGAACATGAAATCACCTCTGACCCTTGACTTTAACCTAATCAATACATATCCTTTTCTGCATTTTCTAACAATGCTTAACAAACCTAGCCATTCTTGTATGTGAGTGCATGTGTATTCACGGTAAATACAATTTTAGTGGAGTGTGTGCTTTTACCATTGTGCATCTAAGACCTCTGTGTGCTCTAAGCTAATTGAATTCCCTGCACCCATGTGCCAGTGAACCTGTGGGCTAAAATCATAAATATTTTCAACCTTGTTAAATATGAGTTAGCCTTTAACTGCAATCCTTTCAAGTTACCTATTCCATTGTGTCATCAAGTGAACTCCTAACCTTCCTCTTGCCAGCACAAGATTTGGGCCAACACTGGTCTTTAACTACTTACAGCTGTGCGCTTTCTGCTCGTGTTTGTTGTTGTGCTATATTTTCATTTTTTACATTTTCTACCGTGTGTTCATATTTTACATTTCCCATAACATTCCCCCCACTAGTTGATATTTCAACTACTTGATCTAAATCTTGGTCTAAACATGACGCTAAGGGATATAAGTTGCCCTGGGAATCTACTACATGTATTGGTGTCCTAACTGAAAACATCCCTCCTGCTTTGCACCCATTCTTCTACAGCATGCTAAGGTCAACTGTATAACACAATATATTGATAGTAGGACCACAATAGTTGGCAACAAGGCTCCCAACAGTCCCGACGTCCAGGATGGCAGTAATGATAACCACCCACTAAACCAATTATCTGTGGCACCTCCTTCATCTACCATCTTCTTTGTAGATTATGCAGTGTCTGTATGGTCTGATAGAGTTCCATTATCTGCATCATTTGCTGGAATGAAAGTACAGTACACAGTCCCAATTTTCTCACATACCCCTCCTTGCATGGCCATCATAAGGTCAAGTACACAGCGGTGTTACATTAACATCATTCTTATGGAACGCAGCTCTCCCTTTATGGCATTAAATCCATCGTTTGTTGTGTTGACAACCTTAAGAAGTTACCATCGAGTAATTTGAGGCTTTAGCCTGAACAAACGCAAGAATTCTCCCAAAGAACAGTTGCGCATCACTAAACAGGCGGTACTCTTGGGTAACATCATTCTAAGTGCTTGTACCATAAGAATCTGCAGTTTCAGAACTAAGAATGGCAGCAAGGCACAAATTACCGCACCACCCAGTATAGTCACACCTAAGTCACAAATTTTATATTGCCCACCTCAAATGACCAGCTGCCACATGGCCCTAAGTCAGATACAAATATAACAACAAAATGAGAGGTAATATGATCACAAATGAAGAGTCCAAGTTCCAACAGTTTCAATCCACAGTTCCCAATGTGAACAGGAAAATTATTTATTCAAAGTTCTTCTTTACCAGGCATGCAGGCGCAGCCAACGCGTTTTGCCCAACAACAAGGGCTTCTTCAGGGCTGCAAACACATATAAAAATACACATGTATACACCAATTTGGACTCAAATACATTAAAAAGACATATACATATCTAAACAATAAAGCACAACTCAAAAAACGCAAAACGAATAAAAACAAATTTCAACAAAGAAAGTGATGACATACCCAACAGTGAACAACACTAATAACTAACAAAAAACTAAATTATACAGACATATATTCATATACAAAGATCCATTTCTTTAAAAAATACACCCCAAGTGTATTTCAAAGTGTAATCTCACAGAATCCTGTGCCAGAATCATATACAATATAATTGTCAAAATAGTGCATGTATAAAAAATGCCCAAGGTGGGAAAAGAAAAAATGAACAGACAGTGGTATGCAGGATAGAAGTTAAAAAGAAACAATCCTAACTTCTGATGTGTCAGTTAATGACCAACCAGAGAGGGGTCCAAATCAAGAACACTTAAAGGTGCACTTATCCACCGTATAGCCTGAGTAGTGACATACGACAGTATACAAGTAGGCTTACCACTACAAAGTAGTATCAATAAATGTTGATCATGATAAAACACGCCAGATTCCTGCCACAAATCCTCAGTTCCTCTTTATATTTTCAAATCGGTCATCCTTCAAAAACTAATAATAGTAAGAATGCGAGATATAAGAACCCATACAAGATATAATAAATCAAATACTCTGCAAGTTTTTGGATGCTGGAAAGAGCAAGCTTCATAAGCCCATAGTGATAAGGAGGAAAAACCAGGCAGTATTCAAAGTGCGCATATGCGGAAAAGATTTATCCCGTAACCCAATGTGGGAAAGCATGTCATTCACCAAGTGATGAGGCTACACCAAGACCATGTAGCAGTCTTAAACAACAATTTCTATGTCCTTGAGTATGTGCCCATATGTTCAAGATGTCATGAGCAAGAAACACACCCCTTACCGAAAAACACCTCGTGTTTACGTGTATGACTTGAGTGACACGCATTTTATGGTACCTGTAGATGCGTAAGTGAAATAATTATATCTTGGTTTTGCACAATAACATCAGGTATTCACAAGAAACGGGTCAGCATAGGTGAGGGAGCAGCCATTGTTCAAAAGTTCATTATCCTGCACAAACCAGTAAGAATAGAAACGTAAGCTCACACATCTTTTCATTCAAATAGGACTTAACGTTCCACACAATCCATGTCAGTCCTAGTAGTGCGTGCGGCAACCCCACGAACATACCCTCTGCGCTCGGCTTTAAATAAACAGACAGTCTGCAGCCTCCATGCACAGACTGCCTGCAAACCACCACAACCGCCCGATAAGCCCACACAACCGTGGCCGGTGGACGCAACCACCCAATATACTCCCACATAACACCTAGCCTCAAATGGACACCTCACACAACGGTACTCTTTCAGACCATGTGTGAATCACAGAAAATGACGCCACAACGCAATTCAGCATGCAAAGCCCATTCCTTGAACCAATTAATCCAAACAATGCAATATCCAGGCTTCTTATTTGTACTTACAAGTGTCCTTTCAAAGTTTCTTTAAGCCGTATGAGTCATCCTGCTCCTCCCGCATCTCCTCATTTACTGAGAGGAATCCGGCTTCCGGAAGTTAAAGCGGCTAGGTACGAGACATCCCCGCAACACTAGACCGCTAACCGAAGAACTGTAACTCATTCCCAATGATACTGACCAACTCCACTTCCGCCTCCCATTACGTATTGCTATGACCCGACTTCTCAAAGAGCGGCACACTGGCCCCTCAGCGTCTGTTGGATTAAATCAGTAATAGAGCTCAAAAAGCCCTACACGCGAACACAATAGTGTTCTGACAATTATTTAACCAAGTAGGTGCTATGTGCAAATGTAGTACAGGGCTCATTAATTCATATGATCAATAGTGATCCAGTTACTGAATCCACCCTTATCTCAATACAAAGGATGGCAAAGTAAAAAACAAACTGCCACTACATGTTTGAATTCACTCAGCGCCATATATACTGAAGTAATCAGGGCACCAAACAAATAATACGTAAGACGTATAGCACGTATAGCGCAGATAACTCGTATGTTATTACTATTCCCACTTACGCCCGAAAGATTTGTATTCTGAAAGATACTATAACGAGCTTATGGAATATTTACTTGTATAACCCAAAATGCTCTTTAGTCCACAAGATGTGATACAACCAAGGCAAAAGATCCAGTTCATGTCCAAACATAGTCAACAATACACACGTTGTAGCAAACCATATGTCAAATGCATAAAGGAAGCAGTGTAAGAAAGGCGGGCAAGAATAAAGTTCTTTGTTGAAATTTGTTTTATACATCGTTTTGCTTTTTTGTTGTGCTTGATTGTTTAGATATGTATATGTCTTTTTAATGTATTTGAGTCCAAATTGGTGTATACATGTGTATTTTTGTGTTTGCAGCCCTGAAGAAGCCCTTGTTGTTGGGCGAAACGTGTTGCACCTGCATGCCTGATAAAGAAGAACCTTGAATAAAGAATTTTCCTGTTCCCATTGGGAACTGTGGATTGAAACTGTTGGAACTTGGACTCTTCGTTTGTGATCATATTGCCTCTCATTTTGTTGTTATAATTTTAATCTGCAGTTCTCTTCCTTCATCTATGATGTAGCATGGTCGTTGGACGGCTCATGGGGTGATCATGCAAAGCTGTCAAATTAATTCCAGGAATTTCCAAAACTGGAGCGTGCAAGGTCACAATGGAGCAGATTCCATCCCAGTTTGGTAGTGACTGGGCACACAGTAGTTCTCCACACTGCCAGAAATAGTGCATGAGGCTGGAGGTGCCCACCTGAATGTCAGTGTTATCTATTGTGGTCTCACAACCAACATTTCGACCTACATCAACAGTGCCATTTCCCATGAAACATAAGGAAACAGAAGTTAGTCTCATGACAGTCTGAGGACTTAATGTGCTATCTCACCAAGTGTTACGTGCTTTGGTCTCATCCCTGATATGTGCACTCTTCCCTATTGCATCTTGACTAACATTAGTGCCATTCCATAAAGATCTAACCCTACAGGAAAATTCGACATTGGGATGCCATTAATCTAGGGCAAAGACTGACCCGGTGATTCAAAATCTTGGAATACGGGCACAATCTGGGGGGGAAAGAGAAATACAGATACGTTCTTTTTTGTGCGATTATTTAAAATCATTACAATAAAAGCCACAGATGCATATTTACATATACACTACATAGCAAATACTTATGGTAGCCTAATAGAAGGCCTAAAACCTACACAAATTGGAGATTGCTCAAATTTGGGAGAAATGATTAAAAAATGATTGTGCCTTTTTAATAATACATAAATGTAAGTTGCAAATATTTAAAAAACACTTAAAAATCTAAAGTGCAAATTTTTGCCCCTGGATGGATTGCAAAACTGACCCCATAACAGATCATGTGGTCTTGCCAGTGGCATGTCTGTGTGCAGTGCATCTAGACTAGCCCCAAAAACCAAACATGTGGTCTAGTCGATAAGGTACATATCCATGTACAGTACATCTTAACAAAGGCCTGAATAAAAGTGCAATTAGTAAACCGTTTCTCAAAAGCATGGGGGCTAATTTTATCGCAGTTAGGCCTTACGTGGAACAGACACAGCTTGGACCCCCTAAAAGAGCTGAGCATTTAGAGCTTGTAGTGCCTTTTGTAGTCTATTGGGGCACAGTATTTGGTGCACATATGAGTAACGCCCAAGCCGCTTTTAGGAGCTTCAGTAATCGTGCTGCCAGCTGTGAGGACTCACTTTTCAGGCGTGCTTCAATGGCTGCATGGCAAGTTCTGATATTTAAGACACGCCATTTTGGGCATAGCCAGAATGTTCTTAGATGGAGCAGCTTTTCGCAAACACAAAGGATGTGAATTAGTGATTCCTCCTGCGTTGCACACAATCGGCAGCATCTGTCATGCTCATCGAAGTTTCTCCGGCCATACCAGTACAATTTCAACAGGATTAGCCCCAATTGCAGCCTCATTAGCTCCGGCTTTAGGACCAGGCTGAAGGGCAAAGAAAGATAGATCAGCAGGGCCCCTGGCTTGTACAGTGTAGACGCCCAACTGCCGCCGGTCAGTTTCTTAATGGTCAAAGCATCCTATTCCCTTGAGATTGCTTTTGCTTGCTTGGTTGTCAGTCTGGAGACTGGTGGCACTAGGAGACCACTAAACCAAATCCCTGGATCCTCTAGTGTGTCCAATGCAAAGTTGAGGTATTTGTGCCAGTCAGGGGATTTTCTTTATTAGTTCCCAAATTATGCTTTTCACCGTGTTTTCTTTTGCTTGTTTGTCTTTCACACAATGCATTAAGAACTTGGCTTTGAGTGCCCAGTGCTGTGAGACCAAGCAGAACTCCTGTCGAATTTAGGCATATGCCGTGCAATTGGGAAGGAAAAAGGATCTTTGGTAGCAGATAGATTGAACCTTTTTGTTTTGTTTTTAAACTCTTTTTATTGGTACTTATATGATGATGGTATAAACATGGAGTAAGCATATCAATGCATCATTCCGTTTTACATTTCTGCATTCTGTTCACTTTACATTAAACTTTAATCATGAAAGGCAAAAATACTGTTACATCACAGTTTCTAGATTACAGTCCTCTGTAATCCTGCCAAACCCCCCAGATTTTCTCCCCTTTTTGGGGGCACCCTCTGCTCTTATATATCTGCTTGCCAACACCAGTCTAGATCAGTTACCCACTCCTCCAATGTCGGGACAGTGACCGCCCCCCCCACTTTCTTGCCAGATTCCTTTTCGCTACCACCGTTGCCAGGGCCAGCCAGCTCTTTATGTGCCTCGGCCAGTCCTCGTTCCCTGAGGTTGCCAGCAGGAACCACTTAGGCTCTAATGGGACCTCGAGGCCGACAACTGTCGCCATAGTGTCGGCGATTGTCCGCCAATAAACCTGCAGGATCAGACAGTCCCATATAAGGTGATTAAAGGTACCTTCTGAACCACATCCCCTATGACACAGTGCATGTTCACATCTCCCCATTCGATGCAACACTGTCCTGGGGTAATATCCCTGTGCAACACTTTCAGCTGTTGCCAAATAGGGAGACTGAACCACCAGTCACACGCGGGACTGACCACGAGCCACACGCGGGACTGATGGCTACAGCCACATAGAAAAATTGAACCGGCAGCCGGACGTTGCAACTGGCATACCTTTACCCATTTGGGACTGACTAACTGCCCGGGCTGCCCAGCAGCGTGCAGCAGAATCCACCATCGGAAATCCCTTCATCGGCATAGTTAGGGGCTATGCTGCCTTTTATTCGCCAATTGTGACTGGTGCCCGTCAACATAATCGACACTGGTCTTTTAATTACCTGCATTACGCTACATATTTGGTCAATTACATCAGTCAGCTCTTTATTCAAGGATTCACATCAAACATGGCTTCCTGATGAAGGCTCCAAGCGGAAACGCGCGTAGGACAGTACCGATTCAGCCATGATGATATTGATTGTATTTCCTGATTAAAACAGACATCGCATATCTACTTTTGAGAACCTATCCTTAGCACTTTGTTTATATAAATCCCATATTAGGTGGTAATGTAAATCATGTACAATCCTAGCCATCATTGATATATACGCAGTAAAGAGACAAATATTGTTTTATCTCTCAATCGAGCACATGCTATATAAATTCTGCATTTGTAGACATTTTTAGATTTATAGTTCATGAATGTAGAATGAAAGTGTGAAATGGAATAGGTTAAGATAGGACCATACAAATGGAATGAAATGAGATGTACTGTATTTAAATCCTGTATGTGAATACTGAAATATACATATTTATTGTTTAGCATTAAATCCTGAAAAAATGAGAAAGGGGAAAATAAATTTTTTATATTGTTAAATAAATAATAAATAAAAAAATATTTTTGTACAGCAATTGCATCTGTCATACATATTGTTGCAGGGAAAAATTCCTTTAAGGTCCACTTGATAATTTGTTTTCCTAAATGTTTTTCACTCAATTGTTACTTTTTCCCTGATTTAGGATACGTATTCTCATTTTCAGGGGTACCCCCTTTTTTGTTCAAAACCACATCCCCTATGACACAGTGCATGTTCACATCTCCCCATTCGATGCAACACCGTCCTGGGGTAATATACCCTGTGCAACACTTTCAGCTGTATGAGCCTGAAACAAAACCTTATTGCCACTTCCCTCGGGCTCTGGAGCACCTCCATCCATTCCTCTTCTTCCAAGGGGCCTACATCTTGTTTCCAAGGCACTCTTAGCGTGCCCAGGGGGTCCGGGCATTATTTGTATTTTTTTTTATAGAAAAGGGAAACCGTTTTAACTTGCAGGTGTTCTGTCAGGATCATATCCTCCAGAGGTGAGGAGACCTCCAGTACGTCGCCCTCTCATGTGTTTCTTCAAGGCATGGCCCAGTTGGAGGTATCTAAGACACTCCCCCTTCCCTAGATCATATTCAGCAAACGTGATGTATGCCCCCCCTCTCCATATGTCTCCCAGCGTCTCTAGTCCCAACAGGTCCCACTTGGCAAAGCCCCCTAGCTGGCTTATTTCTTTAAGGCAGTTTCCCGCCCAAACGGGTGTCATCCCTGTGAGTTTGTCCTCCCAACCCAAATACTTTGTCGCTGCTCTCCATATTTTAACTACTGTCTTCGTGTGATGCAGGAGGGTTTTATCTACTTGTTTGTGGTACAGTATTGCCCTTGGACCCTTCTCACCCATGGCCTCTCAGTCAACCGTGTACGCCTGGTCTGCTCTGACTTCAAACACCCACCCATTTACGCTGACCAACTGTGCCGCCCAATAGTAACTACGGACATCGGGTACTGCCAGGCCTCCGTCGTATATTCGCCTCCGAAGTTTAGCCAGCGCAATTCGCGGGGCTGCCCCACTCCACAACAACGTGCGGAGTTCTGAGTCTACTCGTTTGAAAAATGAGGGTGACACCTCGTAAGGGGTATTTTGCAGTGCATATAACAATCTGGGGAGTGCCATCATTTTAAACATAACGTCCCGGTCTATCATGGTTAGGGGGAGGGTCTGCCAGTGTTTTGCGTCTGTTAAGAGTCTGTCGAGTTGTCGGCCCACATTCTTTCAGTGGAATTCTTGGGTGTCTCTCGTTATGTGGATACCGAGGTATTTAAAACCATTTTCTTCTATGGGCACAGTACATCTGGACGTAAGGGTGGGTACTTCTCCCGATAGGGGGTATAGCAGTGTCTTCTCCCAATTAATACAGTACCCAGAATATTCCCCGTATATGCAAAAGATCTGCAATATTCTGTCTACTGACTGTCTCGGTTTTTTTCACATATAAAAGAATATCGTCCGCATAGAGCGATATTCGGTCTTCCCACTCCCTCCCTATTGGTATTCCCCATATAAGGGGGTCCTGATGCACCCAAGCTGCCAGTGGCTCCAGTGCCAGTGCAAACAAAATAGGGGACAGCGGGCAACCCAGTCTAGTTCCTCTTCTTAGGGCAAACTCCTGGGACACCGTGGCGTTGACCCGCACTCTAGCCATCGGCTGTTCATAGAGAAGCTTAATCCAATTTATAAATTTAGGGCCAATTCCTAATCGCTCAAGAACAGCGAACAGGTAAGTCCACTCCACACTATCAAAAGCCATTCTGGCATTTAGGGATAGGAGGGCTGATTGTCCTACTAGGCATTTTTCTGTCATATGAAATATGGCGAACATTCTACGGAGGTTCAGTCTGGTGCTCCGATGGGGCATAAACCCAGACTGGTCCGGGTGTATTAGGGTGGTAATCACGCCGGACAGACGCATGGACAGGAGTTTGTCCAGCACTTTGACCTCATAATTGAGTAATGAGATCGGTTGGTATGACCTGCATTCCGTTGGCGGTTTGTCTGCTTTCGGTATTACCGCAATGACGGCCGTCCTTTGATCCAGGGGCAGTACTTTATCTCGCTGTGCTTGTTCGAACATATTCAACAAGTGCTCTGCTGTTATGTCTAACATGGTTTTTTACATTTCTACCGGGAGGCCGTTGGGCCCTGTTGCTTTCACTGATTGCAATGAACGGGATGCAATTTTAATCTCGTCGACAGTGAGGTCTCCCTCTAACACCTTTCTTTCCTCCTGGGTAATGCTCGGTAACGAAATGTCACGCAGGAAGTCTACACAGGCCTCCACCATGTGTGTGGAGCGGGATGCGTAGATCCCTTCGTAGTAGTTAGCGAATTTCTCTGCTATCTCGGCCCCGTCTCATATTTTTCACCTCCCTCGCCTACCAACACAGGCACCCATCCTCTACTCGTCCGACTCTTATCCAATCAGGCCAGTAGCTTGCCTTGTCCCCTACATCATACAGTTTGTGTTGCGTGGCTAGCACCTGCGTCCTAGCACTGTCTTCTAGCAGATCTCGTAATACTTTTTGCTTCACCTTTAGACGTTGTCTATCGGACCTTGCCTGGGGATCTAAGCCTAACGCCTGGCACTCCAATTGTGCTATTTCACTTACTAGTGCGGCACACTTAGTGTTTTTTTCCTTCCTGAGAGCCCCAATTTTCGCCAGTGCGCTACCTCTAATAACTGCTTTAAATGCTACCCACAGGGTCACTGGAGAGGTGACCATGCCTACATTGTCTGTGAAATAGTGTTCTGCCTCCTCCCTCATGTTGTCTACGAAATCCTCCTCTTTGAGAAACCACGGGTCCATGCGCTGCTGTAGCGTGTGGTCCCTAACTGGGCCCGCAAGCGGGGCCTCGACCGGGGACTGGTTCGACACCCCACGGGCCATATGTTTAGCGTCCTAGAATTCTCCCAGCCACAAGCACTGCGTAATTAGGTAGTCAAGCCTGGAAAGGCCTCCCGCCGCAGCGGATAAGTGGGTATATTGCTTCTTATCTGGGTGCTGGTGTCCCCAAATGTCACCCAGGCCCATGGCGTCGAGGAATCCCCCTAGTTGACCTCTCTGTCTAGTGGTGCTTGTCCCCAAGGGGCCCCCACCTGTCACATCAAGCTCAGATGATATGATGTCATTCATGTCACCACCAAGCATCAGTCTGCCCTCTGACAATTTGAGCAAAAGTGAACCCAGCGCCTCCAGTGATGCCGCTTGTAGGCCCAGGGGGGGAGTATACTGAACATATATTAAGTCTTTTTCCCTCCCACGTCCCACTTACTACTGCGTAGCGGCCAAGTGGGTCTGTCCAGGTCTTGTTCTGTATGAAGGGAAATGCCTTCCTTATTAAAACTCCCACTCCCATGGAACTGGAGGTATAATCTGCGTGTGACATCAGAGCATAACCAAATCTATCAAGACCTTTACAATAATTACCTTTAAGATGTGTTTCCTGCAAGAGGACCACATCCGGTGCATGCCTCTTTATAAATTGCAAGACTGTTGTCCTTTTGAGTTTGCCATTGAGTCCGTTAACATTCCATGACCAGACCTTCAGTAAGGACTGTGTGCGTTTTTAGTTAATCATTTGGATTAGGGCTTTTATCCGGTGCCCCTATCGGGGCAGGCCACATCGGTGTAGCAGACTTCCGAACTCTCCCTTTGAATACAGCTATTGTTTCATACCTAACTAAGAACTCCCCCCAACCTCCTTCCCACCCCCCACCCTGCAACCCTGCGTTTAATGTTATGAAGACCCCAACTTTCTAACCTACAGAGCGCCTGCCGCCCTTTCACTAGCATAACGGTTCTAACTATTGACTTATATGAGGGGTGTTCAGCCCAACCTGACCCAATCTGTAAGCTTTATCCTACTCCGTCCCGACCAAGCCCGACATTTAATTGTAGCCTATTATAAATCTCATCAGGGTTAATCTTACAAATGTTCCAATCAGGCTGAAGTCAATGTCTCAATGTTCCACCTGCGTCGCAGGGATGTATATGGGCGGCAGAGTCCAGTCTCCCATCTTACCTTCGCCCCGGTATCACCTTTTCACTCTCGCGCCACTTCTGCGCCTGGCTGACCCTCGGGTACCGGGGATATGGCCTGCTGGTCTTCTACAGCTCCAGGAACTTTATCTCCCCTGGCTCGCCCTCCTCTGCAATGTGCCTCCTTGCCACTCCCACGCTTCCTCTGGCGTAGTCAAGTGCCATGTTTTCCCTTCGGCTATTACTCGCAGTTTGGCTGGAAAGAGCATGATGTACTTTAAGTCTTTGGACCTTAATTCTTTTTTCACAGGCTCAAAGCTTCTTCTTTGCCTCTGAACTTGCAGGGTAAAGTCTGGGAAGAACCTTATCCGGGTGTTTTCGTATTGCAGGTCTCCTTTCGATCTCGCTGCTTGTAGTATAGTGTCCCTGTCCCGGTGGTTGAATATTCTGGCTATGATTCTGCACGGTGGTGCTCCAGGTTTTGGGAGCGGCACCTGTGCTCTGTGCCCCCTTTCGACGGAGAAAAACTGATAGACGGCAGGGCTGTAATTTATTGGTTATGAGACCTTCTATGAACAGGTCAACACTGGGTCCCTCCGCCCCCTCCGGGACCCCCACCACACGTATGTTGTTTCTTATTGCCCGTCCCTCCTGGTCTTCTAGCCGCGCCACCATGTGCACTGTCTGCAGCGTAAGTTTGTGCACTAGTTCTTCCAGGTGCTTCGTTTTGGACTGGAGTTGGGTGATTTGGGTCTCGGCAGTTGACACCTTCTCACTTAGTTTGGAGAGGTCCGCCCTGATCAAAGTGACCTCCGTGGACCCCGCGTCTATTTTTGGCTCTAGGGAGCCCTTGACGTCCCTAATCGCGGCCATTATGGCAGTCAGTGAAGGTTCCTCCGCCCCTCCTTCCTCCTCCATATTCAATGGGGGCTTCGTAAAGGCGTACTTGTCCAGTTTATTGGATTGAACGGTACGGTACCCGTTCCTCTGGGTTTCCCCATTCTTACTTTGTCTGCCGCCAGAATGACGTGTGTGGGTCTGTCTCCCCTTACTCGCTGAGTGCACTGCAAATGGAGGACTCCTCTTCCAACAGTTGATTCTAGACTAGAACTGCTGATGGGTCGCTGATGTTGGCCCGGCTTGGCCGTAAGTCCGGACCCCACTACTTGTCGTGGACCCTTGCGCTCTCCAAACTTCCCTGCCTCCGGACAAATTAATCAAGGAGGGGGGGGAGGGTTCGGTGTGTCGGAAGAGCCGATGGGCCCCCAGCCCGCCGGCTGCTCAGGCTCCGGTCCAAATGCACCCATTAACGTGCCACCCTTTGTGCGGACCAGCTCCTGTTCTAGGCTGTCTTTCCTCCTCTTGTTCGGGAGGGCAGGAAAGAAGAAATGTCTCTCTGGGGCAGCTATGATGCCAATCACACTCCTCTGTTAGGCCTCAGCCCCCTCCTTTTTTTTTCCAACCAGATTTTATTGATTATTCAAGACATAGTTGATACACATACATATTGTTCATTGTGCACGTCATATTCAGCATTTGTTGCACTTATTACACGTAATCATTACTCTCTGGCATGTTTAGCTTAACATTCCCTTGTAACATAACGAACCCCCCACCCCCTTGAGTTGCGCTTGAGTGGATATTTGCCATCCCTGTGTGTTATTGGGTTCTCATGGGTCAGGCTTCCAGTCTCAGTGTGTGTTGCCATGCTGGCCAAATTCAGATTAGGTGTTCTCCTCATTCGCTCCCTTGTTCTAGTGCCTCTGGCCGTGGAGTACTTGCCCCACTACCATTGTCCTGCCTGCTGGCTATTAGCTCGCTCACCAGTCTCTCCCACACTCTGGCCCTGTCTATTTTACCTGTCCCCCTGCTGGCTTCCCTGAGCAGTAACCTGCCTTCTGCTCCTGCCCATTTCTCAAGTTCTTTTTTCCAGGAAACAATCCTGGGCCCTCCTGGTGCCTTCCAGTTTCTGGCTATCTCTCTCTTAGCCAGCACATAGGCCAGGTCCTGGAACTTCCCTGTTGTCCTATTTTTGGCAGTATGGGGGAACCACCCTAACAGGAAGTGCTCTGGGGTGCGCGGGAGCTCTTTATCGATGAGATCGCCTACTACTTGCCCTATCTCCTCCCAAAAGGGTTGTAGCATGGGGCAGCTCCAGAAAATATGAATTATGTGTGCCTCCCTCTCTCCACATCGTGGACAAGCTGCCGTGTCCGTGCCAAAGTATCTCCTGATTCGGGACGGGGTGAGGTACGCTCTATGTAATACGTAGAAATTAATTAATTTAAAACGCGCATTTCTGGATGCTTTCGGGGTTCGCTCTAGGATCCTATTCCACTCCACCTCTGGTATCTGCTTACCCAAGTCTTCCTCCCATTGTAATCGCAAGCGCTCTAGTGGCTGTTGCATGTCTTGCCTCATTGCCTTGTAGAGGCTAGACACTGTCTTAATCCTCCCCGCTGATAGCGCCACATACCTGCACCCTGCTAGTGCTCGCGGCTCTGTACCTCCCACTCCCCAATGGCGTCCAATCCTTCTAGTGAGGGCCCCGTGTTTCAGGAAGTGACCTCCCGGCAAGTCGTATGCAGCTTGTAGTTCTTGGAATGGGAGTAGTGTGGAGTCTAGGTACAGGTCCCCCATCACTTCCAGTCCTGCTTCTGCCCAATCCTCTAGCCCTGCCCAATGCTCTCCCTGTGGCAGATAGCGCAGCAGCATGATGGGTATATCTGGGGAATAGGGAGTCTTGGCGCCCACTCGTCTCAAGTATCTAGCCCAGCAGCGCATCACCATCCTGGTCTCCATTGTGTCTTCGGACGTGTTCCGCCGCACTCGTAGCAGGATCTTCGCGAGGGTTGCAGCATCCGGCGCGGCCTGGCACTGCTCCCGTCCTGGGTCGCGATCCGCCGCCAACCACTGGATCAGCCAGTACAGCTGAGCGGCTATGTAATAGCCCTCAAAATCAGGGATCGCCAAGCCCCCCTCTGCTGTGGAGCGCCGCAAGGAGGTCAAGGCTACTCTCCTACGTACCACCCCCCAGAGGAATGACGTGATCGTTGAGTTAAGATCTTTGAACGTGGCTCGTGGGATCCACACCAGGAGGGCCCCAAAGTAGTATAATAGGGAGCGCTACCATCTTCAAAACGGCTACCCGCCCAGCCACAGACAGCGGCAGCGTTCCCCAGAAGTCCATTGCAGTCTTCACTGATCTGATCGCTCTACCCACATTGCCTTCGAGTAAATCTGCCGATTTGTGGTATATTTTGACTCCAAGGTACTGCAGGCAACTAGGCTCCCATTTCATGTGCTCTAGTTCAGGCGGTGGGGGGGTGTTGGACGTCAGAGGGTATAAACTGGATTTTCGCCAGTTAACCTTGAGGCCGGACACTGCACCACATCGGGCCAGCATGTTCCTCGCTCCTCTCAGTTCGTCCGCCGAATTGCTGAGGAATAGTAAGAGGTTGTCTGCGTACAAAGCTATAAAGGCCTGCCCTGCACCTACCCTCAGGCCACCAAAGTCCTGTCCGCTCTTGGCCCTGCACGCCAGTGGCTCCATGGCTAATGCAAACAGGAGCAGGGAGAGGGGGCATCCCTGCCTCGTGCCTCTCTCCACTCTCTGCCTGGGTGAGATGGTCCTACCGGTGCGCACCCAGGCCATGGGGGACGTGTACAGTAACCATACCCACGCCAGAAAACCTCCTCCCAAACCCATCTTAGCAAGGACTTCATAGAGATAGGGCCACTCAAGGCTGTCAAAGGCCTTCTCAATGTCCTCTGCAAACACTGCTGCCTCTGGCTTGTCGTACCCATCAGAGGCCATTATAGCCAGGAGTCGCCTAATGTTTATGGCCGTGTTCCGCCCCGGGATGAACCCTGCCTGGTCTGCGTGGACCATACCCGGCATGTGGGGGGGGAGGCACATCACGAGAATTTTGCTTAGGATTTTATAATCCATGTTCAGCATGGACAGTGGCCTGTACGCCGTATAGTCGTGCGGTTCTTTCCCAGGCTTGGGCACTGGTACAATAAGGGCCTCCCTAACACTCTCCGGCAATATGCCCGCATCCCGGGCCTCCTGGTACATTGTGACCAGTCGGGGTGCCAACGCTTCCAAATAAGTTGCGTAGAACTGGGCCGGCAGACTGTCTGTACCCGGGGTCTTATTCCTAGCCATACCCCCAATGGCGACTCGCACCTTCCGTTATGTAATGTCCATTCCCAACTCCTCCTCCTCCTCTGGATTTAGCCGCGCCAACCGCAGGTCTGCAAGGTATTCCCTTGCATCTGTGGAATCGTCTTCTCGCGATTTTTTGTATAGCTTCACGTAATAACTGGCAAAGACTTCGTTAATCATTGCCTGCGTGTAATGCCTGACCCCGCCTCAGCCCCCTCCTGATCACCAATTCAGGCCCGCGTTTACTGCGTTGTTCTGTCGTTGGGCCTTCTTCCAGTCTTCCGGAGGCCCCCCTGTTCACCTCTCTCGTTCCGGTCCGCCCTCCGCCCCGGCAATGATCCGGATAAGGGCCACTTCCTCCACCGTGTCACGAGTCCACAGCCAGGGTCATTCCACGGCTCCGGCGACTCGGCGCCCGTTTGCCGTGGCTCAGCAGCTACCGCGGCCTACCCTCGCCGCTCTGGCCCGCATACGGGGCCGCGTATGGGTCCTTCCGTTGCTCCACCCGGTCACAGGCTCCGCTTCTCCAGGCGGTAACACCACCTTTATGGCTGTTTTTCCGCTCGTTTATCCCCGACCAGCCTGCAGGCACTACCTCCGGCGCTCGGCTGCGATTGACTCTGCCTCCCTTCTCGATCCTAATGGCTGCCGCCCACTGCGCACACAGCCGGCCTCCGTCGCTGCGCTCCGTTCCCCAGTGCTGATACCGGCCAACGGGATAGCGACTGTTTCTCCCCATTAGTGGACACTATTTCTGCCGTTGGGATAAGGCTGAAGTACGGAGTTAGATCGGATTACTGGGGCTTGGTCCGGAGCTCTGCTAGTTTGCGGCTATCTTGGTCGGTGGCTAAACCACGCCCCTAGATTGAACCTTATCTAGCCAATCTGCTATTCTTTCTCTAAAGGGGATTGCGCCATGCATTATTGTTGGAAGTAATCACCTTTAGCAGGGGCCTTAAATCAGGCCTTAAATCAGGATTCACCAATGACTTTCGTAATTTGCGAAAGGCCCATTCCAATGAGTCAGCAGCTGCCTGTTGCATGTGGATGTGGGGTGAAATGCGGCCCCTATGGTCTAGCCATACTCTCAGGTATTTGTGTGCTTTCACGACTTCAACAGTGCTCCCCTCAATGGACCAGGTCCCACTTTTTTTCAATTTAGATGAAATATATCAGAAATTTTGTTTTTGTTACATTTATCTTCAGGCTGTTGCTTTTGCAGTAAGCTGCAAGTGCTTTGAGGAGTCACTGCAACCCAACAGGCATCAAGTCGAGGAGCACGTTCTCATCTGCATATTGTAACAATTGTACTCTGGTCCCTGCCATTTTTGGTGGAAAGGCCCCCACTGTCTCCAGGTGGGTTGGCAGGTCAGACACATACAGGTTAAACAGTAGAGGTGCCAATATGCATCCATGTTTTAGGCCCTTGTCTGCCTCGATTTTAGCCATGGTAGCCCATCTGGCACTTAAATTTATTTTGATCCACATGTCAGAGTAGAGCACGGTGATAGCTTTTAGTAGGTTAGTTGGAATTCCCCAGGCATTCAGTTTTGACTAAAACCTTGATTTTGAGACGCTATCGAAAGCTGTTTGAAAGTCTATAAATCCAGCGTATGGGGCGTTGCCCATTGTGGCCATGGTTACTTCGCTCAAGTGGGACAGGGAGATAAGATTGTTCTCAATAGGACAGCCCTTTTGGAAACCTATTTGGCTAATCAGAATAAAATTGTTGTCCTCTGCCTAGACTTGGACTACCCTGTTTAAAATATCAGGATAGTCTTGAAATAAGGGGGCCATGACCGTGGCCCATCTGGTTGGAGCCCATTTGTATACTGCTGTCGGGATACCATTTGGTCCTGGAACTTCACTTGTGCGTATTGCCTTAATGGCCGTCGTTACTTGAGCCGGGCTTATTGTTGTCAGATCGCCAATCACTGGGCTAGATGGTCTTGGAAGTTGGCTGATGATCTGGCCATGCGCCCTGCTTTCGTTTTTCTCCTCCACCTGTTCCCTGTATAGACTTATAATATACGATTCCCAATCGGTGGGAGCGACATTACCATCCGTCGCCAGGGGCTTTGGAGTGACACTTTTGTTGATCTCCCTCCAGAATTTTCTTTGTTGCTTTGATTTTATGATCTTATGTGATTTGGCCCATTTTCTGGCTCCCTCCTTTCTTCTTTGAGTGTAGAGGGCTCTTATATATTTTAGCCTAATCTTGGTGATCTGGAGTTGCAGCCATTTGTTCTCCCCCTTGTTGCTGCTAAGGGTCTTTAGGGCATTGTTTAATTATTATTTTCAGGTGCCGATTTGCTACTTGTTGTGGGCATGAACTGGCCTGATTTCCTGCTGCTGGCATTTCTTGTTTGAATATCGTCTGCCTCCTTTAAATGTGCAGCGAGGCGCCCCCAAAGATTTGAGTTAAGGTGATCATTGTCTGCATTCAAGATTGCCTCTAAGAACTTGTCCGCTCGCATACCATGCCCCTCTTGGTTTTCCATGTTCCACCTCACCCTATTAATGGATTCAAGGCCATCTTGCTTTCTGATAAGGCCCGCTTTAGGACGGCAGGTGTGCAGTATTGTGGCTTCAGAGCTAGGAATAGCATGATCGCTGGCTAGGGTCGCAGTGACTTCAAATTTGCCTATAAGTTGGAGGTGTGCTAGAAACACCCACATATAATGTAGGGTAGCCATCCTCAAGCAAGATGTGTGTGTATAGGCTGCCGAAATGTCCAGTGGTACTCTGTCATTTATGATGCGGAGGCCCAGTTGGTTTAATGATGCTGCAAGCGCTTTGCCTTGCATATCGCTCCTTTCATATTGCGCATTGATTGGCGCTATGTCCTAAATCTCATCGTTAAAACCTGTTGAACTGTTGTTCAAATTGTCCTGCATTAAGTTGATGTTAAAATCACCCTATAATTATCCACATGTCCTCTGGATTTAATGCAATGAGATCCGCTATAAGCTGTGTCCTGGAACAGGGCCCGAAGACGGCTGCGCGACTCTGGCCAGAGCGGTGTACCCCAAATTGGAAGCCCCCAGACCTGCTTACGGACACGGAGCCCGAAGTCGCTGGAACCCCCCAAGATGGCCATAGGACGGGCAAAAAAGGATAGTTTCATAAAGGATCTACTAGGGAAATCGGGTGCCAAGAAAAATGAAATGCCCTAAATCCCCCACAAGAGTTGTGATCGACTTGGCCCCAACAGCAGACACGGCAGCGGGCGCAGAGCCAGTAACTCGTCAATTTATGGAACAGCTGTTCGGCGCCCTGCGGAACGACTTTGCAGCCTTCCGCCAGGAGGTGGCCATGGACATCAGAGCCCTAAAAACTGATGTGGGGGACAGGGTGGATGCCCTCGAAAGAACAGGGGATGGTAGAGAAGAGAAACTGCAGGAACACGCACGAGAACTCCTGGAATTGAGAGATCGGAACGAGGAGCTGTGCTACCGGTTAGAAGCTTTGGAGAACAGATCCAGGCACTCCAACATTCGAATTAAGGGAGTTCCACTTCAAGCAGATGCAGGCAAACTGGAAGACCTCGTGGTTCGGCTCTTCAAACAGGTGGCACCGGAGTTGCGAGACAAAGATATTCCCTTGGACTGCACACATAGGGCAGGGCGACTGGCGACCGGACCGGGCCGGCCACGGACATCCTCACTTGTCTCCATTCCTACACACAAAAGGAGAAAATCAAGATGGCGACACGAGATACTGCTGTCATATCTTTCGAGGGGATGCTGGTGGGCATCTTTCAGGACCTGTCTCCATTCACTCTTCAGAGGCGCAGGGCGCTGCGACTAGCCACCGCCTTCCTGAGGGAAAAGGGGGTTCGCTACAAATGGGTTCACCCATTCCGACTGACCATTGTCTGGAACCAGGAAACGCATGTAGTTCGCACACTGGAGGAGGCAAGATCGTTCTTGGGCTCAGATATAATATCGGGAGACGCATCTGGGGACATTCAGAAGAAACAGAGGGGGCGGGCTGGGAACAGGTCACGATGCTGGCACCGGACCGGGAAGGAACTCACGGCGAAACCCACAGTATCTGAAAACACCAAAGAAAGAGAGGCACTCCTTAGACAACTTGAGCAACGGGAAGAAGGGTCAAGCACGGGAGGATCATAGACTTGTGCTGGAACTGGCCCACGGGTTTTCTCATCACTGCGACGGCGAGGAAAATGAAGGCTCTCATTCGGATGACCCTCGCCCGGCGGGGCTCCCTTTCTCACCTTGAGCCTGAAACATGGTGAGGGCTGAATGCCAGTCTCACGGACCCACCTTACTTGGAGATACTCTCTCCCGGTTATGGGAGCATTCTTTTCTAAGTTGCTTATTTGTTACTGTTTGCTTTTACTGGGACTTTTACCTTTGTTCAGTATACCCTATTGGGAGAATAACAGCCATTCCAATAGGGGAATAAGTCAGCAGACTATAGCGCGGGCCTTTCACCGCGTGCCCGGAGGACACGGAGGGGCGTTTGCCCGCAGGACTCTCGCTTACCAATGTTCATTTCTCCTTCTTATTGACTTACAGCTCTACGGGCGGGAGAGGCTCCACAGTGGGATCGGTGCCTGGGGCGTCACTTCCTCACTGGGGTCTGCGGGCATCCTCCCCTTCTATTTCTAATACACCCTCACGGGACCCTGCTTTGAGTTGGACCCCGGTAGGTTATTCCCTTTATGTTGGCTCGACAAACCCCCTTCTTTTCCTAACAAGTCTACCACTGGCCGCTTACTTGGGTCTATTAGGCTGGGAGCGTCTAACGCTCTATACACAGGCTTGCTACACATATGGTGATCCCGCACGCACACACTTTAAAATATTGAGCCTCAATGTTCGAGGCCTTAACGCACCCACGAAGTGATTCGCCCTGCTCACATTTCTCAGGGACATTAAATGCGATGTATGTTTTCTGCAGGAAACGCACCTAATGCGTTCAGATTGTCGGTGTCAGGCAACCACACACTCTCTTACCTGTTTAGGCACGTGGTTGTGTTTTCGCAGAGACGCAATGGGCCAACTTCCCTGATCCCTATACTATAACTTGTGATATGTTTATTCCACTAAAGTTATGTGATAGAAACTGGGGAGGAGGGCCGGATACTGGACGTTTTTGGTGGATTCTTGCTGTCGACCTGCGAAGCAACAAGGAACGAGTCTCAATAAATATGATAAAGAGAACTTTTGCGCCTTCCTATTAACTAACGCGTGTGTGAAAAAAAACTCTTGCAAGTAAACTTATTCAAAGCCTACCTGCGATCTGAAGTTGAAAGGCCTAACGTCCGAGTATGTCTTGATGAACTGGTTAGCGGAACAGGAGAAGGATGTGCGTGTGTCTTTGCTTCTTCTATAAGTGTTCGTCAATTCTTTAAGAAGGAGGTAAAAATACCAATATGAGTAACTCTTCACCTCTATGAATTATCAGTAAAAACACACATATCGTTTTTTGGTTAACAATTAAACCTACACTTTGTTCTTATTGTACATCTCTTGCATCCTGCTCCTATGGAAATTTGGACATAAGAAAACTATACAACATGCATTCAAATGTTATTCAGTTAACCTTTCTTTTTTTAGCACCCCATGAACCTTTAGTAATGATGCTTTCAAAAACTCTGATGCGCAAAAACAAATAATTGTAGGAATCAACTATTGAGAGTCCAAAACGGGTATAAGTCCTTCTATTAAGCGTTGCTTGCAGTCGCTGTGCTTTTTCAAAAGGTTCCAAAAATTAGTCTTTACTTTTTAGAAGGAAAATGTATCTTTCTTGCATAGGGCGCCAAAAGTAAATCTTTACTTAGCTTTTGTTTGTTTTGCAGATCCTGATGTCGTCGAGGAGAACAGAAGATTCAGCAATTGGAAGCAGGATAACCGAAGTCCATCGCGCAGGTTCCCAGGTAAGTAGGAGAGAGTCCGCGCGAGCTCCATCTCAGCAAACAAACGGAAGGCTAAGCGCCTTCTAGAACACGGGTGTGGTCTTTTATAGTCAGACCACACCCAAACCGCCTCACGCTCATTCACGTTACAACTTGAAGATGCGTGCGGTTAAAGTTTCTCGGCTCTGGCAGCGAGCAGCTGCTCTGCCGGGACCGCGACAATGCTGGCATTTAAAACGTCTTTGTCAAACGCGCTCCTTTCTTCATGAAATGAAAGCGCATGCCGCATGTACTGTGAAGTCTTACGTCCAGGCAAACAATAAAATATCAAAGCTTTCTGCAACATTATGTCACAACATCTCAATCAGTTACATAAGCCAAATAGATGCATGCAAATTGTACTCCCTACAAACACCCTTACCACTTAAACATAGTGAACAAACATATTACACAAAACTTTAAGGAGTGCTGGTGCACGGGATAGGGGTGTTTTTTTTTTATGAAACCATAATTGATCTTACAAGGATATTGTTGCGCATGGATGTGGCTCCATGTTGTGCACTTTGCCATAATCATGACAGGCGGCGCCTTAGATCAAGATGGTTTGACCGACAGTATTTATCCACTACTCCAGGTAAGCGGGCGGGGGTGGCCATCCTATTTACAACACACTTCTCCGGCAGGGTTCTGTCAACCCAGGCTGAGCTTCCGGGCAGGATGTTATACTTGCGGGTGGAGGTTGGGTGCCGCACCTGCACTCTGGCCTCCATATACTCTCCAAATGACTCACAGGAGACCTTTCTTAGGAATGCCCTGGGTGATACTGACCTCCCTGGATGAAGATTTAGTAATCGGAGGGGACTATAGCATAGTGCAAGACCCTAAACTAGATAGATCGACACTAGGGGCAGGGCGAATGGGGGCACTCTTGAGTACCATGCAGTATTGGCTCAAGGAGGTCGGCCTGGTAGACATATGGTGCGTGCGTAACCCCTCCGCTAGAGAATATATTTTTTTATTCGGCAGTGCACCAGACTTATGCGCGATTAGACCTTTTCCTGACCTCCCCGCGTATGGCCCAGGCCACGGGGGCAGTGGAGATATGGGTTGTCGGACCATTCCCCTGTTACGCTCTCACTGAGGATGCGAGGGGGCCTGGCTTCCCAGAGGGGGTGGTGATTGAACCACAGGCTCCTCACGCATGAGCCCAACGTGGAGCAGATCCAGCAGTCCATCCAGGACTTCCTTGAAATAAACGGCAACGGATGTACGTCAATCGCACTACTATGGGACACATTAAAGGAGGTCCCCGAGGGCAGTTTCTGGCTATCGCAGCTGGGCTAAATAGGGAGAGGAAGGCCAAATGGGAGAAATTGGAAAGCACAGTTAAAGAACTAGAAGAGGTCCACCAACGCACTGGCTCCATCCAGGCCAGGAGACAGCTTATGGTGGCACGCAAAGAACGGAAAGCATTGGATATAGAGCGAGCCAAACTCACACTGCTGCGCACTAAGCAGACATATTACAAAGGGGGAAATAAAGCAGGGAGACTGCTAGCACATAAACTACGCGCGCAGGTGGAGCAGCGTTGGGTCGTGGATATTGAGGACCAAGGGGTGAAAGGTTTAAGGGCTGACGACCTTATAGCAGGCACATTTGAACGCTTCTATTCCGCGCTGCACGCAGCGGAAGCACTGGATGAGGAGGCAGCGGCAGCTTATGTTGCAGGAGCCCCAGTGACCCATCTGCCAATGCCTGAGGCAGCAAAGTTGGACGTCGGCATTAGCTCCGAAGAAATACTTCAGGCCATCACGAATTTACCCTATTGGCAAGGCTCCGGGAGACGATGGCTTCACCCCTGAATTTTATAAATTATTCGCACTGGCTCTCACCCCCCTCCTTGTTAGCCTTTACAACTCATTTAGCGACTCCGGGAGGGTCACACCATCCATGCAACTGGCATCTATCATAGTTTTACCGAAACCCGGTAAAGACCCAAGGAGTTGTGTATCATATCGGCCCATCTCTCTGTTAAATGTTGACTTGAAAATCTTTACTAGTGTGCTGGTGGTACGCCTAGCACCTTATATGCAGGGTCTAATAGACCCGGATCAGTCAGGGTTCATACCTGAGAGGAGCTGTAGTGACGGCACCAAAAGACTCTGCCACATTCTTGATAAGTCACAGCGTACACAGGTGCCGACCATAGTCCTGTCGGTCGACGCGGAAAAAGCCTTTGACAGGGTTCACTGGCCCTACCTACTAGATTTGGGCTCGGGGAACGGTTTCAACGTTGGGTGAACTGCAGCTACGCTCTCTTGCAGGCCAGGGCCTGAGCAGAACAGAATTACAAGGGGCATTGTTGTTCGACCTTGTTCACAATGTTCAGACTAAATCCCAGGAGCGAGCAAAGTGCAAAAACAACAGCATGTTCTATGTGAAAGTTTCAGTGTGGCACAAGCAAAATAAATTTGTGTAGTAACGTGTGCAAAGCAGTGGACAGTAAGCAATGTGCTCATGCTAACATAGGGAAGACGACAATGCCTATATGGGCCACGTGACAACTCGCCCACTACCGCCATAGGTACCGGAAGTGGAGGTAAACCATTTCTTTCATACAGAAGTTGGACTTATCCTTCCCGATCCATTGCTCTTCTGTCTACCATCACTGAAGGTTCCTACTGAGAGGAGAAGGACCAGTCATTAGCTGTCTGCAATTGGAATGCCCAATAATACAAACCTAGGTCGCCACCGTCCAGCGGTTTCCTCATAAGGAATGTCCAGGCTATTCTCTGGCTCCCGCACCCCTCACAATAAGCCCTGTGTGACCTCTGCCACCACCCGAAGAACTCTTCGGGGTTTGGGAATGGTGTGTTTTGTAGGACATAAAGAAACTTTGGGAGGTAGATCATTTTGTGGAGGGTTGCTCTACCCATTAGTGGTAGGGGGAGCTTTTTCCATCTTTCCGCAGCACTTTTATAAGAGTCCCGGATTTTCCCCAGATTTTCCACCAGGAATAGTTCTTGATCCTTCGTACTGAATATTCCCAAGTAATTAAAGCCCTTGGGCTGCCACGCCGGGGCACAGGACCAGGCCGTGGCTGTCAGTGTCCCAGACAGCAGGAACGCTATGGATTTGTGCCGGTTAATTTGTAGCCCTAAAACTGAGCCAAACACCACCAGAATCTCCAACACCCAGGGTATCGATTGATCTGTATTTATATAACAGTGTGTCATCTGCATACAGAGACATGACATCTTCCCCGTCAGGGTCCCATCTCAAAACGCAGTAGCGCATCCATTCGCAACTAGCATGCCAGAGGTTCGATTGCTAGCGCGAGCAGTAGAGGGGAGAGCGGGCACCCCTGCCTGGTGCTTCTGCCCAGGGGAAACTCTCTGGAGAAGGCTCTGTTCACTTTGACTCTAGCCAACTGGTCTTTAACATAGTAAGCCCACCCATGACAATAACCACCTACCTATCCCCATTCTGCAATGAAAGCCATAAGATATGGCCATTCAAGGGACTCAAATGCCTTCTCGGTGTCTAGGGAAATAAGGATTGTTGGCTCTTTAATCTGGTCACACCGCGCCAGGCAGCCCACCAGCCTGCATAGATTATTCCTAGTCGCCCTGTAGGGCATGGAGCCCAACTGATCTGGGGCCACCAGTGTGTTGTTTACCTGTAGGAGGCGGTTAGCAAGGGCTTTCACCAGAATTTGGGCAGGTAAGGTTGGGCACGTAATAAGCCTCCCACCGAGCCAGTTGCGACTCAAGTTCTTCAACCTCTTTCTCTTTCTCTTTAGTTTTACCAGAGATGTGTGCTGTGAGACATCTCCCATACTGTGACCTCCTAGTTCACAATCCCTGTATTTTCCTTAAAGTATTGTGTCATCATGTACACAACCAGCTTCCTAGTTTTCTCTTATGTTAATTCTCATGGTTCAGTTTCCACTCTCCCCTGTGATCTCTGGATATCCGTCTGTAGGAGTGCAGTCAGTGGTGAGTGATCCGATATGTACCGTGCGAGCATATTGGCATGCCCAAAGCAGCCTAATTGGTATCCTGGCCTCAGGAAATAGTCCAGCCTAGACATGGACCCATCTGATTAGAGTTGTAGGTATATTTTTGGGTCCCTGGGTGTTCCTCTCACCACAGGTCCACCAGTCCCATGATGTCCAGAAAGGCCGCCAGGTGTATATCTCATCTTGGCCTTTCCCCAGATTTCATCAACCTGTCCAGGTCCCATTGATGGGTCAGATTAAGGTCCCCCCCAATCAGCAGTAGGGACTCCGGCACTTCAGCCAGCCACCATCCCATTTTGCCTAGCCTCATAGTCTGTAGAACGGGAGGAAAGTACCAAGTAGCGAGAGTCTGGTTCACCCCATTCCACTGACCAGTCACCGAGGTCTGACAACCCATGCTTGGGTCACCTGTAGGGGGGAGTGATTGGCCAGCCAGTATGCCCACCCCTCTTGAGCCTGGCAAGCAGTCAGCATGTACTAGCAGGTTGTATCTACCATGGTGAAGTATTCCTCAAGTGTTCCCCGCAAGATGCTTCTCAAGAAGGAGAATGATATCTGGGTTCTGTCTCACCAGGTTGTTAGATTAGGCCCGTTGATGCTTACGTAATGCCATGTATAAGTTAGCATTCGCTGCACCATTTTCTTCTGCGACTCCATTTTGCATGATGATCAAAACTAATCTTTCCTTAATTCTGAGAAATGCCCTTTGCTAAGTTTCGTTTCTGCAATGAAGACTGTTAGTGCCAGCGCATAGCTTTCCCACTAGATAAAGGCCCTCTCCCACCTGTCTGACAGTTTGATCGCAGCCCAGGGTGAAACAGCCTTGGACTGTGCTGAGTTGTGCAAGATACGAGAGCAGAAACCTTTTTTTGTCTTTCACTGTCCAGTTACATCTGCCTGGAAAATTCCACTGTGGGCTTGTTCTTAACTAACCATGAAATGTACATAATGTATCTCGATGCTTGCTGTTTTTTAGTTCCCTCTGTAGCACTCTCACGAGACTGTGCAGATGGGGCCCCGCTCTGAGCGTATATGAATAAACAGTTATTGGTATATATTCTCCACTGTCTCTTCGACTCTTCATTTGGTACGGAAGGCTGAGAGGTGGTCAGTGGTGACCCGGGTGGCCCTAAACGGGTTATTTCCTTCAATTGGCGCCCGAATAGGGACTCCTTCGGGCTATGACCCATCCATTTTCCACAGACGGAAGGGAGAACGAGGACATCATGAGGTCGGACTGACGGCTCAGGGATACCTGCACGAAGAGCTTTGTTTCTCGCAGCTGCTGCATCTGTCCCACCGGAGGGTGCCTCGCCCAGTAGTCATCCCGACTGGGGTCCTGAATGGCGAAACTCTTGATCTGACTGTTTGGTCCGAAGAGTCGGCAGTGGAGAACTGGTTTATCTGTACTTCTGATATCAGGTGAGTTTGTTTTGGTTCTATGTGTATGTGGTACCACTGTGATTTGGGTTTGTTTCAGTCTAAGGGCTGTTATGATGAAAAGTGTTTGCAAACATTTTGCCAGGTAAAATACCAATTTTCTTTTCTTTTCCTTTGCAATGCCTGGTTTTAGTAAGATTTGGAGTTTGTTTTGTCATTGTTGTTCTACACATGCACGGTTGGAAGAATCTCAGCCTGCACCTCCTGAAGGTAGTCCTAATTTTGATATGTATGTAAAACATGGCCTTGGCCCTATTATGTTTAGTACATTATGGCACAAATATACGAGGGACAGTGGCCTTTGACGGGCTCTTTTGACGAACAGAAGATCGGATTTCTTCAGGAACAGTTGTTTAAAAGACGTAGTACACAGTCTATGTTTGACTCTCTTCAGACTTGGCATAAAGAGGCCAAACAGAGGCGGTTAAAAATGGAGAGAGATGCTAGAAAAGGAAAGATGCAAACGCTTACACAAAAAGCTGTAGCTTATGACAAAGATAAGCAAGAGACAGGAATAGAACGTGAGGATCGGAGATTTCGGTTGCAAATTGATAAGTCTTATATGGTTCAGGAAGATGGGGATACTTTTATGGAGGCTTTGTTAGATACCCGACCCCCGCCACCATAGGTCCCGAAACGGATATATCCAGTTGTTCCCCATCAGCAACAACAACCTGCTCAGGGTGCATCTGTCTCTACGGCTGTCACACCTATTGCTCTGGTTAATGTACCCCCTACTCCTTCCCTTTCGTTACAATCTCTGACTACCGCAATACCTGTTACCCCCGTTCCAGTTATTCATCCTCCATTGTCACCGATTATTGATACACCGGTACGTGGTTCAGAAGATAGATATCTGGCCAAATTTAGAGAACGATTAGGTCTGTTAATGTGATCTGGGGAGGGGGAGGAAGAGAAGAAAGTAATAGCGGATCAGGCAAAACGGTGGACTCGTAATATAAAATATAGTCTTAAGGATATCTGGCAGGTCATGCGAGATTTTGACCCTTTCATACAGCAGCATACCCTTAAGTATATGTCTGCTGCACTGATTGACCTTTGGCACACACATATCAAAACGGAGGCTCCTCAAATATTATTTGATGTTAGAGATCGCGTTTATGTAACTGACATGGCGCCGGACCAAGTGTTCGGAAACATTTCAACTTTGATTACTTATAGAGGCAGATTACATGACAAAAGTCCCACTCAAATAACTCAGTTCCCAATGTGTGAAGTTCACCCAATTTACCACCTGAAAATTCCTGCAGTGACGGATCAACATGGAGTAGTTACTAGACCGGCTGTGGCTGCCAGCTTTCAGGAACAATGGGTTTATACTCCGTGGAAAAGGAGTGAAGTTTTGGCCCTTAAGGTTACTTTGCCCGATCCTAGGAAAAATCCTACTGCCTACTATAAAGAATTGACAGAGGCTGCCTTCTCCACTGTGATGAGTCTTGCCTATATTGAAATGTTTTTTGGCCTACTAGTTCCAGTTGATATTTGGTGGCAAGTGCATACCCAAGACCATGTCGCCGAGTTGGGCGGCACATGGGATGCGATTAAGGGTTGGGACCGGGCTAGGAAGCCAGGAGATAAACCATGCGCTGAGTTACTTGCCTTGCCCGGCCGTATAATAGCATACATGCACAAGCTTATTCCGCCCAAGAAAGTTAGTTGGGACAGATTGACTGCCTGTCGGCAGAAGAAAGATGAAAGTGTGTCTGATTTCTTCACTAGGTTTGAAGAAATGTTTCTGGATTACAGTGGGCAGGATATGTCTACGGAAGGGGGAGTCCGTTTGTTTGTTGACAGGTTTGTCACTGATCTCCTCCCCGAAATAATGTCTAGACTTCAGGCATCTGAAAGCACATGGTCCACGTC
The DNA here is from genome assembly GCA_963921515.1 of Calotriton arnoldi. Taxonomy (NCBI): domain Eukaryota; kingdom Metazoa; phylum Chordata; class Amphibia; order Caudata; family Salamandridae; genus Calotriton; species Calotriton arnoldi. The sequence continues at coordinate 1,175,441 of CAWUFW010005522.1, read as the reverse complement.
CTCTCCCTCTATTATCTTAAATATGGCCCAATATTACGAGCACAGAGACAATGAAGAAAAAGACAAAAATGTCAAGAAACATAAGGATCTGAAGACAAAGGTAATATTGCAACAGGCATATTGGGGTAATACTAGAGGACGGGAACCCCAACATCCACTTCCTCGTACTAGCAAACCTCCAACTATACCTTTGGGGCAGAATCAGTGTGCTTATTGCAAGGAAGGTCACTGGCGCAGCCAGTGCCCTGTACTTTGCAAAAAGTGTTGTCCACTCGAGGTAGGGGTTCTGGGAATAGAGGTTGTGGAGCTGATAGACAGCAAAACACTACGGCCTCAGTGAGCCGTTCTGATAATTATTTTGATGACCCTAGGGACGGACAGTACTATATTGACGACTATGACTTTGATGGTGCGACAGGCATGTCTTACGGCTAGGACAGCCAGGGACAGGGTGAGGGACCAGTTCACATACCTGTAGATCAGCGTGGCCCTTATGTCAAGGCGGATATGCAAGGATCGACTAAGGAATTTTTGGTGGACACAGGTGCTACAAAGAGCTCTGTTTCCCGACATCTGGTCCCTGGGGTGGCCCTGTCTGGCCATAATAATGTTTCGGTGGGTTTTTCAGGAGTACCGGTTGTAAGCCCCATCTCATGCCCCTTTGCCCTTACCATTGGTCCTTTTACTGTGGATTCTCCATTTCTTTTGACTTCTAACTGTGGTGAGAATCTGATGGGTTTGGGCTTATTAAAGAAGTTGCACGCTACTATTTATTGTTCCCCTGACAGTGTTTATAATAACATGGGTCCAGACGTTGGTACTAGACAGTGTCTATCTAAAGATGCCCCCTTCCACCTGAATTTGATCAAGTACCGCCCACGTTATGGGCCACTGGTGACACTGACGTAGGTCTATTGCATATATCCCTAGTTTCTATACAGGTCAAGGACAATGCTATATTGCCCCGCATTCCTCAGTATAAAATACCACAGGCAGGAGAACGAGCCCTTCTTCAGATAGTTCAGGATCTAATATGTAAGAGAGTTGTCGAAGAGACTACGGGCAACGTGTGTAATAGTCCTATTCTTCCGGTCCTAAAAAGGGCACTCTCGGATTCTTCTGATGAAGCTGATGATGTATATCGTTTTGTGATTGCTTTACGAGAGATCAATAAAATAGTAGTTCAGCATTTCCAGTGGTTCCTGATATCACTACACTTTTAACAATGATTCCATCTACCGCTAAGTTTTTCTCTGTTATTGATTTGAAAAATGCATTCTTTAGCATTCCTATACATCCGGATAGCAGGTATCTGTTTGGATTTACACTAGCTGGGAGAAGATTTCGATTTTGTTGTGCTCCTCAAGGCTATACTGAAAGTCCTAGTATCTATAGTCAAGCATTAAAAGGTCAATTGGATTCACTCTCGCTTCCTCCAGGTAATGTATTGGTGCAGTATGTCGATGATTTGTTAATTGCTTCTGATACGGAACAAGGTTGCACGGATAGTACGGTGAAATTATTGTTGCATTTGGCACATCATGGACATAAGGTCTCCCTTTCGAAGTTCCAGTACTGTCAACAGGAGGTCACCTATTTAGGTCACCTACTGTCGAAGGAGGGTAGAAGGTTAATGCCAGAATGCATCAGTACTATCACTAAAATGCCCCTTCCACAAACTCAAAAAGATGTGCGTGCTTTTATAGGCATTACTTCCTACTGTCGTCAGTGGATCCCTAATTATTCCTTACTAATCAAACCTCTGCTTGCATCAACAATGAAAGCAGTGCATGAGCCCTTGCCTTGGACGCCAGATTGTCAGCAATCTTTTGAGCAATTAAAAGCTGCGCTTTGCTCTGCTCCAGTGCTATATACTAGACAAATGGTCACAGTAGCAGCAAATTTAACAAAAATAATAATTAATGACATTCACAACGTGAATTATGCATACTCTGCATTTAGTGCAATTAAGTTTCAAAGCATTAGTCACATTTTCTTAGGCAACGCAGTTGCTCTACTTTCTAGTATCAAAAAATGCATTCGTAATAAAGGTGCTCTAGTGTAGGGCAAGGAAGGGTGAGTGTTGGGTTCAAAGTGATAGGGTAAAGGTAAGGGACACAGGAGAGGTGTAGTGACATATGTACATTAGATTCACATAATAAAACCTATCCTGCCTATTACAGGTCAATTGTTCCAGTAAATATACATAGCACCGGGGGACATTGATAGTAAATCTCAATCGTCAGGGCTTGTTTAATAGTGTTGGTAGTCAACGTTTCGACCCCTCGAATGTACAAGGTGAGTGGATCCTTAGGGCGGGGTCTTCATCAGGACATAATGAAAGGAGCACCTAATAAGACCAACAGCACGTTGACTCCGGCTGTGTAGTTAGAGAGTGGGCTTAACATGAGCTCAAATTAATCAAAGGTAGTACGGCCAGCAGTGCACATACGGGCATCCAAAATACAACTGGTGGGTTAGAACATCCCGCTCAGTATGGAGATAAATCTCACCCGGAGCATCCTCACAAATCCAACTCCTCTGAACAGTCTAGGCACACCTAATTATAGGAAACCGTTTGTGCTGTATGTTCACGAGATGGCTGGTTGTGCGCTTTCTGTCTTGACCCAAAAATTTGGTGATAGGCAGCGACCTTGTGCTTATTTTTCTGCTGTGCTTGACCCTGTCGCAAGAGCCCTCCCGAGCTGTCTGCGAGCGGTTGCGGCTGTGGCCACTTCAATCAGACAATCGGCTGGACTCCTACTCAATACAGACCTCACAGTTATGGTACCTCATGCTGTGGATACACTTTTGAATAAGACAAGGACACAGCACCTCACCAGTGCGCGTCTTACCGTCTATGAATTGACATTGTTTGCTAAGCATATCACGATCAAAAGATGTGCCACTCTGAATCCAGCCACGTTACTACCCCTCCCTTCTGAGTATGATGCGGTCGACAAACATGACTGTATTTTCAGAACAGAGGAAGAGACGAAAGGACGGGTAGACTTGACTGATGTTCCCTTATCTGACCCCCAAGGAGAACTATATGTCGATGGCTCTTGTTATAAATTACCAGATGGCACCACTACTGCAGCTTATGCTATCACTACGTTGCGCTCAGTGGTAGAGACATCATGAGTCCCCTATCAGTCAGCCCAAGCCGCAGAACTTGTTGCCCTTATACGAGCTTGTGAATTGAGTGAAGGATTGGTTGTCAACATTTATATAGATAGCCAATATGCATTCGGGGTCGCACATAATTTTGGGCGATTGTGGGCAGAGAGAGGGTTCCTCACTTCCCATGACACTAAGATACAACATGGACATCTCATACTGCGATTGTTATCTGCACTAACACTCCCTAAGAAAATGGCGATTGTGAAGTGTAGCGCCCACCAGAAAGTGACTGACGATGTAGGCAGAGGGAATGCGTTTGCAGATCAGACAGCCAAAGAGACTGCTCGAAGCAAGATGAAAAGAATGTTTTTTGCAGGGCCAGCCAGATGGGTTCCTGAGAACACCATGTTTGAAAATACTTTTGAAAGTGTGAAAGAGATACAAAGTGAGGCCACGATGGAAGAATTAGCGGTATGGCAGGAAAGTACAGCACAGTTAAACGAAAAAGGATGTTGGATTGACAAGTCTGGAGAGCAGAAATGGATGTTACCCGATGCATATGTGCTCTCAGTGGTTACTATGGCTCATGGTCCAGCTCATATTAGTGCAAAAGGCATTTGTAAACTATTGGCCCCGGTTTGTGGTAATGATAATATTTCCAAAACTGCTGTGCATTTAGTGAAAAGTTGTATGATTTGCATGAAGCATAATTCAGGAAAGGGTAACCCTATACCATCCGGTAACTTTGCACCACCTACATTCCCATTCGAAGTCCTTCAAATGGACTTTATTGAGCTGGAACGAAGTAACAATCTCAAGTATGTCTTAGTGGTTATATGCACGTTCAGTAAATAGGTTGAAGCTTACCCTACTAAAGACAATACGGCCACCACAACTGCGAAAGTACTCCTTAAAGAGTATTTTCCTCACTTCGGAATGCCCCGAATTATGTGGAGTGATAACGGGTCTCATTTTAATGGGAAAGTGATTAGGTTAATCTGTGAAGGTTTGCACATTAAACAAAAATTTCATGCTGCCAATCACCAGCAGTCAGCGGGTCTTGTTGAGAAGTACAATGGTACGCTCAAACTGAAATTTGCAAAGATTCAGGAAACGACAGGGTTAAAATGGCCAGATGCTCTTCCGTTAGCTCTTTTGTCAACTAGAACTACAGCACATTCTAAAACTGGTTTATCACCATTTGAAGTCGTGTTTGGACGCCTAGCGAATGTCTGGGGCGTCCCTTGGCCGAAAAAGTTCTCGAATATTGAATATCCTGTGTTGCTTGATTACCTTGGGCAGTTAACGGAAAGTTTGCATTCTATTCACCAACAGGTGCGAGACTCCTTACCTCCTAAACCAGAGGGACCTGGCCACAACATCCAGCCTGAGGACTACATCCTGATTAAAAACTTTCAGAGGAAGAAAAGTTTGGAGCCCAGATGGAAAGGTCCTGAGCAGGTCCTGTTGGTTACACAGACAGCTGTAAAGGTTGCTGGTCGAAAGAACTCGGTCCATGCGATCCACTGTAAGAGGATACCTTTGTCGTTGCCTTATAACCAGTGGGACAAGGAGGGAATAGGAGACATTGAATGTGAGCAAGTGCCTAGATTTGTACCTTTTAGTGATCCACAACTAATTTGGACCCAAACAGACAAGGAGAACAGCGATGTTCTGAACAAGGCTGTACCACCAGAAATACGAGCTATCCCGGAGCCTCTGTTCTCTGATCATACAGTGTCTGGGGCTGCTAGGTACAATTTACGTCCTCGGATGAGGATCACCGAGCCTAAGTAGAAAAAAGATTAGGGATGGACTGTACAAGGTAGGAAAGTACTGAGTAGCCGTACCAACGAGGGATCGGAACAAGTGAAAAATCTGCATTTGCTTTGCTTTTGTTGTTTGAACATTAGTTAGGAAAGTATACTCTGAGGGTATACCACCTTTATCAGCGTGGGATAGATAAGGAAAGAGCTTAGGACAGAGCAAGCTCCACCGCCGGTGCTCAAGCGCGCCAACTAATTGATGGACAATAAGAGCCTGTACCAGTGAGGCTCTGACGGACACTGGGAACATTCCTATTTCTCTTTGCATTTTCTTCCTTTAATTCACTATGCATCCTTTTGGCAGGAAAATTAATGAGGAGGAGCAGCCAATTGCCACTATACAACACAGTGTGACTTGGTCAATCCGGAGTAAAATTGCATGTGTCATTTTTTTGATAATGATGATATGTGGGGTATCGGGGTTTTTGGAGGATGTACATAGTGTACCCACACGTAGTAAAGATGAAGCCATTTCCCCGAGTCGCAATAAAAGGGCTGTCCCGAGTAATGTGTTTGTGGAGACCCATAAGAGGTTCTTTGGGAAAGGGACCGCCTATTACCCCACCCTATCTGTCACTAGCCTTTGGACAGCATACCCATTGTAACTTGTGAATTACACGTACACTCGGCCACTTGCAGAAGTAAAGGGAATGTTTGGATTTGGTTATCCTTGACCATGTCTGTATCATAAGAAGCCACAGGGGATGGGTTATCCGGGTTGTGATAATACATATTGTGATAATTTCTATATGGAAGAACAGAATATAACGCTGGTGGGTTGGCATTACAAGGAGTTAACAGTACCTCGAAAGGCTGATTATTATCCTGCTTTTTGCCCCATAGTGAACAGTACAGATACTTCTTTGTACATTAATTGTTCATGGTAATATTGTTTAAACATACAGTCCCTTTGGTGAATAAAAAGGATTCGAGTACTTTGGGAATGAACTCCAGATACTCTGCGGTGAACTATCAGGGGCCAATATATGCGCACCCATGGTTTTTCTTTCTGTCTAATGGGACTTATTCCAATGTCCATAATGGTACCAATGGCGTGGCTCTTGGGATGGTACTGCCTTTGGTTGTTCCATGTGAATATGCTCGACTCAAAACAAGATGGGTAAAAAGGACATTAACGAAAGAATTCTGTGAAGGTGTAACAGATTAAGAAGTCAATAACTATAATAATGGTATTACATTTGGATACATTCTCTCCTCCATTTTTACACTGGGTGGTACTGCCATGGCCAGGGGTGAGAAAGCTAGAGAATATTTTGGATGTAAGCTGCAAATTCTATCCAATACCACAGTGGCGGCTTTGCTCGACATCACTACTCAGTTAGAAAGCAAGCGGGTGTATGCGGAACAGACTAGATATGCAGGGGATTTTATCTTGGCTAAAAGTGGTGGTGTTTTCGCAGTGGTCGGCGACCAGTGTGTGGCTGGTATCAAAAATCTGGAAAAGAATATAACGCAACACATCATGGATATCATTGACAATGTTAAAGGGATGGAAAGTGGGAATTGGAATTGGTCCCTTTTCGGCAGCTGGGGTTGGATTCTTAAGGAAATGATTTATCTTATAGTGGTGTTGGTGCTCTGTTGCATCCTCATTCAAAGTCTTCCTCTCTGTTGTTCCTATTGTGCCACTGTTTTCACACCTAAACAGAAAATATCAGCCCATGTTACAAATGCCGCTATGATGCTCCAAGAGATATTGATGACCGTATGAAAATTGATGAGGGAATATTCGAGGATTCCTCCCTTCTTGCTGTTCCTCTTTCTAATGTTGATTGTAAGGAGTGCCCATGATTTTGATGCTTTGTTGACTTCTGATGTGTTGATGCCATTATAGTAGTGCTGCCTCTGTATCACTTTCCCTCGTTTGCTTTTGCATATTAGAAAATGTTTTTAGCTCATGCTAAAAGGAGGGTCTGTTAGAATAGGCCCGTTGATGCTTACGTAATGCCATGTATAAGTTAGCATTTGCTGCACCATTTTCTTCTGCGACTCCATTTTGCATGATGATCAAAACTAATCTTTCCTTAATTCTGAGAAATGCCCTTTGCTAAGTTTCGTTTCTGCAATGAAGACTGTTAGTGCCAGCGCATAGCTTTCCCACTAGATAAAGGCCCTCTCCCACCTGTCTGACAGTTTGATCGCATGCCCAGGGTGAAACAGCCTTGGAATGTGCTGAGTTGTTCAAGATACGAGAGCAGAAACCCTTTTTTGTCTTACACTGTCCAGTTACATCTGCCTGGAAAATTCCACTGTGGGCGTGTTCTTAACTAACCATGAAATGTACATAATGTATCTCTATGCTTGCTGTTTTTTAGTTCCCTCTGTAGCACTCTCTGGAGACTGTGCAGACGGGGCCCTGCTCGGAGCGTATATGAATATACAGTTATTGGTATATATTCTCCACTGTCTCTTCGACTCTTCATTTGGTAGGGAAGGTTAAGCGGTGGTCAGTGGTGACCCAGGTGGCCCTAAACGGGTCACTTCCTTCAAGGTACTCCCACACAACCCCCCTCTTCAGTATACAATCCAGTCCATTATTGTTCCAGGATAAAACCTTAAGAGTGAGACCAGAGTATTTTAAGTGATGTGTGGCCATTGTCCATGTTGTCTGGCCTGAGCCCATGTCTGTCTATTGTGATACCTCAGTGTGCCTCTAACAATTCCCTGAACCCTCTCCTCCCCCCACCCAACCCCCTCATGGTGTGAATTCAAAACTACCCACCCCCAAGCCTAAGGTGTCTGTAGCCCCAACATCAACAACAACAACATTATATACTGACTTGTAAGTCTCTTCTCAGAGATATGCATCTGAAAGTGATCGAGGGTGGACCTGGCCCCATATGTTTGTTGTGGCTACTGTCTTTCCGGTCTGCCATCTACTGTCGCTGGTGAGGCCTCGCCTACATTCTTCACTCAGCCATCTCAAACCGTTGCCAACCTCAGATAATCGTATCTGCTGTCATTGGGCTGACCGCCGGCCTGTCGTTCTCATCTGATCCCACTCTTGAGCCCCCGGAGTCGCTAGCATTCTCTTCCAAGTGTTTTATCAGAGCCTTCCATTTTTTACCGGACCCCTAATATCAATGCTGTTGAATATCTGTAACTACTTTGGCACTTTCTGTCCCTGCCTGGGCTCTCATTGGCAAAAGACACACAAATGATGGATGGAATCGGAACAAATCAAACATTCACCCCAGTCAAGATATCTGGGTTAAATCCATCGTTCTTTTGCTCACGTGCCACCCCAGTTTAGACCCAGCCATATGAAAATCCGTCTTCACCCTGTTTCTCATTAGAGCAGAACATCCCTAACTCCCAAGCCAGGTCCTCCTTTGATCAGAAACAAGCATCCTGCTACCAGTTTCGGTTTATCATCCCTCATCAGCCAGGCTAGCTTGAATCCAGTGGCACAGTGAGCCCAGGACCCACATCTGAGCATACCCGGTGCATTTTGGGCAAGAAAGCAAAAGATACACAAATGATGGATGGAATGCAGAACAAATCAAACATTCACCCCGTTGTCGCAGACTTCATCGGGCTCTGGCGTCTTCTTTGTAATGATTCTGCTGCCACCACTCCTTCTTTGGATGCTTCTTCCCTAGGTCCAGGAGAGGATACCCTTTCTGCTCCAGCCACTCCCAGGCATCCCCGGCCGCACGGTAAAAATGTGTCTCCCCACCTGCGCACACTTGCAGTTTCACCAGAAAGAATAGGGCATATTTAAGGTTCAGTGTGTGGAAGTGGTGCTTTACTGGGTGGAATGTTTCCTGTTGCTTTTGGACAGCAGTGGTGTAGTCTGGGTAGATGTTCACTGCAGTCTCCCATATTTGCCAGGGTCTGTGGGCCTGTGCCACTTGCAGGATGTGATCTCAGTCACAGAAGTTGAGTAGTCTTGCAACTTTTGCCCAGGGTTGCATTCCAGGTGCCGGGGGCCTGTCTAGCACTCTGTGCGCTCGCTTGATTGTGAACATCTTAGATGCCTTGCCCCCCAGCACCGCAGTGAGGAGCCAGTCTAACAAGAGCAGTTACTTACTGGGTCCCTCCGATGATTCCGGGACCCTCACTATTTGCACATTGTTCCGTCATGAGCACGCCTCAGTCTCCTCAACCTTTTCCTTAAGTTGGGTAACTGTCTGATGGAGGGCTCAGATCATCTCATCACCCCCATTGACCCTGGGCCCCAGATCAGCCAGGACTTGCCCAGTCTCACCCATTCTCTTTGCCAATTTCTTATGGTCAGTCTGCAAGAGCCCGAGGTCAAGGGCCACCGCATCGATTTTTGACTCCGGGTGGTTTTTGTATCACTAATGGCTGCTAAGATGGTGGCTGTGTGGTTATCTAGGCCCTGGGCATCCGCCGAGAGGCCCCGGCCACCATCCTCATTGGGTATTCTTGGGGGGTTCACTGTCAGATCCATCTTCTGCACTTTGGGGTGAACCATCCTCCTCCAGGCACTCTGAGTTGCCACTGGGTTATCCAATGTTCAAGAATGGCAGTGGCACACAGCCTGATACTCTGAAGGTCACCACGGCAGGGCCACCATACGCGGGGGGAATATGGGCTTCCTCCCTCCAGCCAGGACCACCCCTCCGAGACATCAAAGAACAGCAGCTTGCCAGCCCGGTCCATGGGTGGACCCCAGCCAGACGTTGGCCCATTTCACCCCACAGGCACAAGCACCCTCTGCTTACCTCTGGGCCCCGGGCAGTTGGCACAGTCTGTGAGATAGCAGCTCCTCTGCTCTTGGGTCCCACCTATCTGATGGACTGCGCGGTTCTTACTCATTTTGTGGATAGACCGGGGGCGCACTTATTCTCTCCACGGTTGTGAATAACCCAGCATGGCTGCTTCACATGAGTTTCCTAGTCCAGGGCAGGGGCCAACTCAACCTAGCCCTGTGCACCAACCAGTGTCCTGTAGGGCCTAGCACTCACTGTGCCTCTGGGGGGGGGGGGGCAGCAGCATCCCTGTGTCCAAGGGGTATCACTGGCCCCTTCGACCTCCTTTCTAAGGGCACTTGGGCCAATTCTGATGTAGCCTGGGCCCAAAGCTGTGCAGCTTAGTCCTCCCGCCAAGGTTATCCATGTTGCCTGATGTTAGACCTGTCAGCCTTATTGGTGGTCTTCCCCAAGACATTTTGCCTTCCTACCTACCCTTTTTGCTGATTATTTTTGTTGGACTTAGGACTCTGAGCACTTTACCACTGCTGGCCAGTGCTAAAGTACATGTGCTTCATCCCCATACATGGTTACATTTGGTATATAAACAATTGGGATATTTAATTTATCTATAAGTACCTAGTAGAGTGCTCTGCCTTTCCCCAGGGCCTGTAAATTACCTGCTACTAGTTGGCCTGCAGCACTAATTTTGCCACCCACACAAGTAGACATTTAAATAGGTGTCAGGCTTGCCACTGCAGAGCTTGTGCGCGCAGTTTTACTGCCAATTCAACTTTGCATTTAAAAGCCTTTGCCAAGTCTGAAACTCCCCTTTTATTACACATAAGTCACCCCTAAGGTAGGTCATAGGTAGCCCATAGGGTAGAATGCTGTGTAAAAGGTAGGACATGTACATTTACGTTTTGCATGAAATGGTAGTGAAAAACACCTAAATTAGTTTTTTACTGCTGTGAGGCCTACCTCTCTCATAGGTTAACTTTGGGAATTCCTTATTACACTTTTAAGCTGTAATTCCCTCTTTCATGTCATTGGAATGGTAATGATAAATCACCTTTGCTGACAAAGCTGGATTCAACATTACTATTTTAGAAATGCCACTTTTAGAAAGTTAAAAGAACAATTGATGTATGGAATGCTGGACAATGTCAAACATTCACCTCCAGTACAGAGATCTGGGCCTAAATCCATTGTTTGTTTGCTTCCTATGTCATTCCAGTTTAGACCCAGCCATATGCAAATCAGTCTTGACCCTGCATAGATTGGAAACAGTCCAGCTGGAACTTCCAGGCAAGGTCCCCCCTGGACCGGAAACAGGCATCCTGGGACTGGTTTTTGGGGTATCACACCTCATCAGCCAGGCTAGCTTTACTCCAGTGGCATGGAGAGCACAGGACCCACATCTGGGCATATCCGTCCCACTTATGGAGAGCAAAAAAACAATGGATAGAGTCCAGATCTCTGTACTGTGGGTGAGTGTATGACATTGTTCAGCATTCCGTCCATCAATTGTTCTTTTTATTTTTAGACAGTTGGCATTTCTCTTCTCTTAAAACTCTGGGTACCTGTACCCTGTTTCCAAAACACATCTGTGGAGGTTGACAGCTTGACTTTGTGCATTCCCTCTAGACAGCCGCACACAAAGGTAGGTTAGGTGTGTCTTAGTGTCCATCTGCATCCTGGACAGGATGGAAGGGAGGAGCTGACACTGACACCTGAATGAGCAGTGTCCTGTCTACACATAAAGGGCTGATTACCCCCCTGTAGTAAGTCTGGAGCTAGGGCTAAGAAGAAAGGGCCGCTGTACACTTCAAAGACCCTTCTTTGAAGTATCCCCCACTTCAAAGTCTCTGACTCCACCAAATCAGACACTTCTGGACCTGTAAAGAACCTCTGTCAGAAGGACTGCTGTGCTGCTACAAGGACTGTTACTCTGCTGGACTGTTGCCCTGGAAGGATTGCTTTTCTGCTCTGCTACCCTGCTGCCTGCTGCTCTCTGACCCTCCTGAGTGAGAGCTGGACTCTGCTTTAAACCCAGAATGATCTCAAAGGGTTTGTTTGCTTGATTTCTGTTTTTGAGAGTCAGGGATATCAAAGTCTTATCATTTGCTCCTATGCCTGGTCCATTGGAAGTAGACCCAGGTGCTTACTCCAGTCAATCTGTCGCATCCTCTACTTGCGGGAAGCAAAACTGATGCATCTCCCCCGTTGTGGTAGTGGACCGTTTGTATCACACTCAGGAACCAGCACATCGCCTCCAGAAACCAATGCATCAGAGCCATGCATCGGCACCGCAACAGTGTGGGAAGAATGACACATGCCCTCAGCTGTGTGGAGAAACCTGGCGCATCGCACTCGGAAACTATGCGTTTCAGCTTCAGTGCTTTGTCTTTGGAACTGACATATCGCTGCCACTGCATAAAGAAAATCGACGCATCACCTTGACTGCAGGATCAACACCAGCACATCGCTCGGCTACACCGGGCCTGCGTGGCTCCTGTATACGGCCCACGCTCAATGGTGGTGTGCCCGAACTCTGAACTTTGCCTGGTCCAGCGTGACCAGATAACCTCCATTGGCGCTTATTGCTTCTAAACTGCTGCTACAGACATTGTTATTCTTTAAAAATTCATATCGTTAAGAGGCTTCAGGTATTGCAAAACACAGCAGCTCGCTTCCTTTGTAAAATTCCGAAGCATGAGTCAGCAAGAGAAGCAATTAGGAAACTGCATTGGCTGCCAGTCAAACAAAGATGCAGCTTTAAGGCTCTCTGCTTGGCCTATAAATCCTTGCATGGACTTGGGCCAGACCATTTAAAAAATAAACTAAAATGGTATGTTCCAGCAAGGATGCTCCGATCAGGTCATGCAAGGAACCTGATCGTCCCCCCTTTTAGAAAAGCTACTTGGGGTGGAAAAAGCTTTTTTAGGGCCACTGCTATACTTTGGAACAATCTCCCATTAGCATTAAAAACTGCCCCCTCCTTACTCTCCTTTAGAAAAGCCTTAAAAACCTGGCTTTTTAATCAGGAATAGAAGTCTTTTTCTATGCATTTCTGCCTATTCCAACTAAATTACCCTCTTAGTCTAATCAGATTTTCGATAGCGCCAAGACGCCCCAGGGCAGGAGATTGCGCTTTATAAGTTATATTACATTACATTACTCTTTGGATTTTTGTTGTTTTCTTTATAAAAATGATATATATTTTTCTAACCTGGTGTTGAGCCTTTTTGTAGTGTTTTCAATGTGTTACTGTGTGTTGTGTTGCACAAATACTTTACATATTGCCTCCAAACTTAGGCCTGCCTGCTAAGTGCCAACCTACCAGAGGGTAAACACAGGATAATATATGGTGTGTAACTGACTTACCCTGACTAGGACTGTGGTCCCTACTTGGACAGGGTGCATACCTCTGCCAACTAGAGACCCAATTTCTAACACCTGAGATTGGGCCCCCCACACCCTCTACTCACCTTGCCAGTCTGCCAGGAGGCCTCAGCCCTAAAGGATCCTCCTCTTTGTTGCTCTAGGACACCGTCCACATATACAATTGCGCATCCCCGCGGTTATCACCGGGCCTCTATTTCCTTGGCATTCCGGGCCCTCCTGTTCATCCTGCTGCTCACATTCATGGGAGGGGACCCTCGTAGCCTCTTGCCACCTTGTCGTGGTCTGCGTCTTCTGCGGCAGCGACCCTCCGCCCGTGACCACAACAGCTCGTCTCAGTCATGGCTCAGATAACTCGCTCCTCTTTGGTTGTAGGGGCTGCCAGATTGGCACCTGTGTGGTCCCTAGCACCAGTCTGTGACTTCCACAGCCTTGCCGTCACTAACCCAGTGTCCTGAGGGGCATGCACACTGGGGGGGATGGATGGATCAGGATATTTTGACCAGGCCTCAGACGGAGCTCTTTAGGACTACCCTGTCTCGGCTGCCATCTTGGCCACACACCTGTCAGGTGGTTGTCTTGGTTGGAGATGAGCAGGTTGGGGATGAGATCGCTGGTGTGTGAAGTTGCTGTAGATCTTTGCAAATTTGCTTTGGAAGAAATTTGGTAAGTCGTGGCAGAGTTCTTGGTAGGGCATGATACAGAGGACGGAGGCTGATGGTATGGTGAATTCCTTGACGAGCCATAGGATCTCCTTGTAGCTCCCTTGGATGCATTTAGCTAGCGTTATTCTCTTGGTGTCTCTCAGTTGTTGATGGTAGCATCTGATGGGAGACATGTAGGTGGTTCCGTTGGTGGTTTTATGGATGGGTTTCCATTTCTTTCTATTTGTTTGCAGTGTAATTTGGAATCTTGAAGGTCCTCTGTTTACCACCTGGCCTACTTGTTAGTTCTGCTTTGCTTGTTGGGTTTGATGGATTCGAGGGAGAATACACAGTTCTTGATCCAGTTGTTGAAGTTGGTGATGTCCTTGTTGAGGTTATCTGTGGGGTTAGGTTGGTCCATGCTGAGGTATTGAGCAGCCTGCTTCTGAGATTTTGCCCCAGCTGTGGCTGGGTCGGCTAACACTGGTGGGTGCATTGACTTGTGGTGTGTTGATTTGGAAGTGGATGATGGAGTGATGCACCAATGTGAGCAGCGAAGTGGAGTTGTATTTGATGCGTTCGCTGGTGATGAAGATAGGGTCTAGTTTATGTCCTGCGATGTGTGTTAGTTTTGTGACGAGTTGGGTTAGTCCTGTATTGTTCTGGCTTTTGCTGTGTGTCAAAGTAAAACACTATACGTCATGAAGTCTAAATTGCATTTAAAGCAGGATTGCTGTGGAACAGGGGTCGGGTCTGTCTTCCAGGTGAAAGTTGAGGTCACTAAGGAGTATTAAGGCTCTGCAGTCGAAAGTGAGAGGGGTGATGAAGTGAGTGAGGAGGTTGGTGAAGTCAGCTTGCATGTGAGTAGTTGGTAGATGAGGGTTCCATTTATGGTGAAGTTTTGGAGATTTTCAGATTGAAGTGCAGGTGTCCATGAATGAGGTGGCACTCTCCAAGGACGATGAGCATTTGATGAAGTCTTTGTAGATGACTGAGAGTTCGCCTCCTGGCTTGTGAGGGAGGTCCTGTCTTGCGATCTTTCAGCCCACTGGGATTGCTGCGGCAATGTCTGGTGCCGATGTGGAGTTGAGCCAGGTTTTCATGAGGAAGAGGAGGTCCAGTGTGTCGCTGCTCAGCAGGTCTTGGATTTCGGTTGTGTGTTTGCAGAACGATCGTGTGTTGAGTAGCATGCATGTGAATGAGTGTTGTGGTGCTGTACTGTGTGATGCTAGGTTAGTGGTGTTACTGGTGCTTGCATGGGATGTGTAGGTGGGCTGCTGCAGGAGAACCAGCAGTGGGTGCAGTTGAAGGCTTCTACTGTGGTGTGTGGCATGACGAGACAGCAGCGGGAGGAGAGGCGACTCGGGTGAAGCTATCAAAGGAATGCTGTGGGATATCGCTGGGGGGTGATTGGGCCAGGGTTTGTGGTGCTGGGTGCGGTCCACGCACATAAGGGCGCAGACAGGCCGACTTTGGTGCACCAGCAGCACGTCTGCTGCATGGACACACAAAGGCTGGAGGGGAGTGTGAGGGGGCAGTGGGCGAGGTTGCAGAGACCCAGGAAGAAGAGGCATTTAGGAGATGCAGCAGGAAGAGAAGGAGCGGAGCAGGGCTGGAGGCTGGAAAAGGCTCAGGAGAGATGTGGGGGCTGTGGCGAGTGCAACAAAGGGGGCAGAAGGCATGGAATGCAGGGAAAAACACACAAAATCAAGTGAGAAAAAGAAAACAATGGGTGAAAACAAGTGAAAGCAGGCGCATAAAACTGGTGAAAATAGGCAAGAAAAACAGCCGGAGAGCAAAAGGCACTAAGGGATGAGAGAGAAAACAGACACAGGAAAACCAGTGAGATCCGAAAAGGCACAGAAGGGTGCAAGAGATGGCAGAAGCCAAGGAGCGGATGAAAGAGAAAGGGAAGAGAAAGCAGCTGGTCGAAAGAGAGCAACAGAAGAGAGAGAGAGTAGAAGAGTGAGGCAGGAGCCTCGAGGCGAGTGAGCCAGGTTTGAAAGGGTCTGGACTGGTAGGAGGACTGATTACAAGTAAGTGGGAGCTGGGCCTAGGCGCCTGCAAAGCAATAAGAATACAAGATTATGTTTTCACAACTCCTCCTTTTTGCTTGGAGGCAACATTTCTTTACAACAATTTAATCCCAAAAAGTCTCAAAATGTCTGCTTTTCCATCTTCCTTATTACTGTTTTCATCATCCTCAAAAGTAGCAAGTCGAAAATGTTTCGGCAGTGCCTTTATTTGTGCAAATCCATAGAAAGATGCACATTATCAATTTTATTAATACATAGAGCAACCACAATTAAAATGATTCAATGATTATTGCAATTCCCAGTTCACAAATATTCTCTCTAACCATGTCCAGAATTAACTGAGATTAAATTCTAGCCCATTCTGTATCTCATAGAGTTTACTAGTGCTGTGCCTGATGTGGTCTATTTGTTCATTTATGCTGAGTGAGGTGTTGGTAGGGTGAGTGCAGCATTCAGAACCTGTAACGGCACAAACCCCTTCCCCTCACCTGCTTGGCTGCTAAAAGATCTAAAGCCATCCTATTCTGAAGCAGCATCTTGGTATGTACATCTAATTGATTTCTGTCAGACCAAGAGGCTTCACTAACCTGAGCAGGCAGAATCCACAGGAGCGAAGATGGACCCTTAATCTCCCAAAAGGTAGTGCCTCAATGAGCATATATATTAACTCAAACACAGGCTACTCCCTCTCAGGAGAGAAGAGACATGAACGTAAAAAGGACCACCAGAAGGAAGAGGAGACTGCAACACTTTCTTCAATGCATGGACTTTGTCGCTACATTAAACTGAACTCTGCACAAACAAAAAATAATAAAAAAGAAGAACAAACAAACAACTATTAGTTGGTCCCCAATATTTATGAGCAGTTTAAACTATCGTCTTGTTTTCTTTCCTCCACCTACACGTTCCCTGTGTATGACCAAATACTCACAATTCATGTATTCTCCCAGAAGCTAGGAGTTTTCAGGAGTTGATTTCACTCCCAGCCATTTAGTGGCATCGTAACTAAAGGGCATCAATGAAGTATTAGTATTGTCTCTTCAGTAGCTTATATCCACACGAATGTACAAAATAAAAAAATAAAAAAATATATCTTCATCAGTGCACTGACCAATTCCTTAAATAACTGCAGCTTCTTTCAGCCACAGCCGTGACCTGCTTCTTGGTTAAAAATGTGTTACTGAGCAAGCAAAAGAGGTAAAGGGTTGTAGTGGTGCACGAACAGCTCGTTCCAGCAGGAGCGTTCGGCACGAAGGAAGACGCGAGTCAGCTGACTCAATTCGTCGTAGAGCAAACGTTGGTGGGGTTCAATACACTTCCCACTGTGCAGAGGGAAAGAGACACGTATTCGTCGGCTTTGACGCCAAACAAGTAACTGACATCCAGCCGATGGCGAACAAGAACTTCCTGTACACAGGATAGGACGGATAATTCACCAGGAAGGGCGTGGTCCACTTTCCAAACCGAAAAGGTAGGCCAAGCACCAGTGTTAGATTGAAATGCCTATTTATGCTCTTCTCTAAGCACGTGGGCAACAGTGTCATGCTTCCGCTACCGGCGTTTGAGTCTGTGGTCGATACACAAAGAAGGTGCTCGTCTATTTACCTAGCGTTGCGGAAAACCAAATAGTGCATCATAAGTGAGTTAGTTCTGTGTGTATCTGCTCCAAGTGACCGAACATGCAGCTCGAGGTGTGACAATTTGCCACTTATCCTAAAGTAATCCCGTGGAGTTATTAATCTTGTCAATCTCTGCATTCCTTCTCATTTCATCTAAAACAACTGCCATTCGTTATGTTGAAATTAAAACAGAAAGGAATCTAGAAGTAGTAGAGGTAGCTTGGCTGTTCATCCTCCACTGCAAAGGGTGACCACCAAAGAGTGTCATAGGTGAAATAATATATACTGGATAACATGACCAAGTCCAGTCTAAGGACATCCAGGGCCATGAATAGGCTCAGGATCCAGAAATAAGGTATGCATACTCCCCTGCTGATGGCAGTTGCGAAACAGTCCATGAGGAAGATGCAGTTCATAGGGGGGCAGTTCAAAAGAAATGTTCTCTACAACAAGGTCAGCTTTTCTATTTCCCACAAAACATTGGAAACCTTTGCTTTTCAGGGCTAACACATAAATTGTGGCTTAGTCCATCCAAGATCACTTGTATTTGTCATGGTCAGGTTGAAAGGATTATTAAACCTTTCAAAGCCCTGAGAAGGTGTAGGGGAAATGGTAGCACATTCTAACAGTCAGGGCCCAAAGTAGAAGAGTTCAAGGCAAGTGTCATTATAACTGATGGGCATCCCAAAGGAATGCTACTCCATACATCCACATGCAAGTCCATCCAAATCCAGCATGAAGAAAGATTAATCATTTGTCTGTATTTCTCCAGCAACAGTAAGTAGGTGATGTTCCCATAGCTCCGTTTCCATGCAAGAAGAGGTTCAGTATGATTAGGCCTTGGAATGAGTCTCCATTCAGCTGCGAGAATGTACTCCATGACCAACTAAACACTCTATGCATCAGCAAAGATAGCAGGCCATACCCACAGAAGTAAACAATAAAGTGATGGGTGAGATGCTTGAATCTCAGCCCCTGGTAATTATTCTTGGTCGTAGCTCAGTCGTCTCTTTTTTTGGTTCAGGGAAGACCTGGCATGGCAGCTCAGGCTGTACTGTTCCTATTGGAACAGGATCAAGATTGATTTGCATATGGGTGGGTCCAAACTGAGATAGCATGGTGGCAGAAGAATGATGGGTTGGAATGCTATTCCAAACGCTTGCAAGTGGTTAGATTTATTGCAAGCAATCCTATCATAACCTTTTGTGTGTTTGATGTACAGACCCACATAGACATTGGGTGTCCAAAAATAGGCCGCTTACCTCAGACAGAGAAGGTAACTATGAGAGACTGCAGGGGCAGCATTGCACTGTGGCAGTAGAGCAAGGAGAGAAGAAGGACCGGTAGGACTCGTTCTACCACAGACAGCAGGATAGCAGTAGAAACAGCTCCGACAGGGGGCCCAGGCACAGGTCCAGAAGCAGGAACATTGTCAACGCTAGGAGGAGCAGTTCATTTGCAGTGAGATGAGTAGATCCATGTTACCAGATCTTGACATTTAATGGCTGTGTTAGTGATGATCAGGACCTGGTAGGGTCCACACCAGTGATTCTACAGTGCGGTCCTACTCTGGTGCATGTAGATATGTATACCTACTCACCAGGCTCGAGGGAGTGGCAGGCATTGGTCAGACACTCCGGTAAGGTTTGTTGAACCTAATCACAGAAACTGTAGAGACATTGTATAAGTTAGTAGTTCTCAAAGGAGGGAAAGAGAAGCATCAAGTGATTCTGACCCCACTCAGCTTCCAGGTGTATTACAACAAAAATCAAAAGAGAGTGGGACCGTGTGATCAGGAGAGATCTCAATATACAAAAATCTGTAGGACTCTCAACAGCTATTTTCGGTCGATGTTATATGCTTTGCCATTGACGTACTAATAGTTGGTAGCATCATCATTGGGTCTTATTTCCTCCATCAGGAAGTAATCCCTCTGATTTGAGAGATTAATTGGGATCCACATATGAAAAGGTGATCTAAAATGACCTCTTATCTAGAGAGAAATTATTCAATAAAAAATGAGATAATTATATGGTAAAACGAAAGTGGATATGAAATTGGGATATATAATGTGTCTCTCACATCATATAGTAAAAATGGTCTACATTTTTCAGTCCACCTGCGCCCTCACCAAGTTGATGGCTTTCGTCAGGACCAATAGTTAAAGGGATCCCGTTTGTTTCCCACGTCAGATGGAAGACTGTCCCCTAAATTATGTTATGCTTCGGTTTAATTTGTTCCGGATAGAGACGGACGGGAGGGACTGGACCATAGAGGATGAGCTGCACCATATGAGGGCGGCCCCACCTTCCCCTCCCCCCCCCCCGGGACCTGTGGGCCCCTTTTTAACAATAACACGCTGAGAACAGTGTTTACTCTCCATCAGGAATTCATTAAACTGGAACATAAAAACATTATCCAGGGGACAGTGTTCCACCTGACGTGGTACCTATTCCAGGCCCAAGAATTAGTTGAAGAGCCAAGTCTTTCGTTTCTTGTCAAATTCAAGAACTGAGGTGGAGGCTCTGGTGTGTAAAGTTAGGTTGTTCCAGGCTTTAGGAGCGAGGTAGGAGGAGGCGCAGCCACCAGATCCGGTTCTGCGTATGCAGGAATGTATGCGCGTAGGAGTCCAGAAGAGCCGGGGAGTCTGGTAGGTTTGGTGATTGTTGAGGTAGGTGGGACTAATGTTGTGCAAGGCTCTGTATGTATGCATGAGGAGGTTGAAAAGAGACAGTTTGCAGATGAGGAGTCAATGGAGGTTTTTAAGGTGTGGGTTTATGTAAGATCAGTGTGGGGTCTGAGTGTCAGTCTGGCTGCTATGTTTTGTATGGTGTGAAGTCAAATGGTTATTAGTGCATTGATTCCTACATGTAGTGCATTCCTGTAGTCCAGCTTGCTGGTGATGAGGACCTGGGTGAAGGTTCTGAAGGTGTTAAGAGGAATCCACTTGAAGACTTTCTTGAGGATCTTGAAGGTTTGGAAGAAGCAGGCATAGACTGCGTTCACTTGACTTGCCAAAGAGAGCCGATGATCAACCACTATTCTGAGGTTCTTTGCATGGATGGTGTGGTTGGGAGTGGGTCTGAGAATCTGATTAGGAGCTGAACTAGAGAAATGACAATTCTTGACATCCCATAAGATTATATGTATGCATATTGAAACTTGTCATGTATGTTTTACCCCAGTTTGATACATTGCTGGACTGTATAAGGCTTAAATGGATCAAAAGGGCACTCTAAGGCAGATTTCACCTATATGTTTAATACAGTGAAAGTACTACAGATTTTCCTATCAAACCTACTGATCTATCTATGAATGCCCATTAATAATATAAGGTCAAACCCAGGTCAGCACATATCCTTATAGAGTCCCTTTTGCCACAGTCTACCTGAGAGCAATTACCGGGCTGCGTGTGGCTGTAGTCTCACACATGCAGCCCACACACATTCCCCCATGCGTGAGCACGTGTTCACATGTGACCAGCCCAGCGCCATTTACACTAGCTGCCCTACAATGGCATTATCGTAAAAGGCAGACACTGGTGGTAAACATTCTCTGTCCAATTAACATGGAATTTCCATGAGTGAGATTCAGACAGTGTGACCCACTCACAGCATAGGTCCAAAAAACAGGTAAGTAAAAGCATAAAATCCTTTCAAACTAAATAGGCAGAACCCATTTGCAACAGCCCAGGATCCACTGTCTGAAATTCTCAGTCATGCCCGGAAAGGTACTTACCTTGGAGACAGTTACAGGGTGGGGCAACTTACGAATGGTTACAACTTGATCAAAGGACAGATGGTGCTTGCCAGCAGAGAATTCATTACCAAGGTATTACACTTAGGTGAGGCCGCACTGCAGTTTTTACTTTGAAGGCTTATAACCTTTATTAGCCTGCTCGGAAAATAAATAGATGCTGTCCTCCTTGCAATAATCTAGAGCGAAAGACACCAAAAGCAAATCCTCAACATATGGATTAAGGTAGAGCTCTGGGGAGAAAGCAACGTGTCTAGATCATTCTTTAGGGCCTGGGATAAGATTGCAAGGAACTGCATTAATCCTTGAGGAAGCTGAGTCCACAAAAGTTGAGATCCCTGGAAGAGATAGTGGCTCTCCTAAATGTATGAGGCTAGAGAAGAAAGTGGAAAAGAGATACGCCAAAGTAAATCATTGGCCATTTGTGGGGATGCAAGAAACGATGGTTGCAGGGCTAGGGACAAATAGGAAGCTTGGGATTATCACATTGTTTATAACCTTCAGGTCCTGCTGAACCTGGACACCTTGGTTTTTGCGACCTTTCGTATCAAGAAAATCGGGTTTTACATCCACTAAAGTGAAGCAGTAAAACCTCTTGCTTGATCAAATTTGCTATCACAGGGAGGATCCCTTCCTCACCTTGGGTTTTAAAGGGTACTGGGCAGGGCCGGACTGGGAACTGAAACTGGCCCTGGCAAACTGCTCGGCCCGCCCCGCGGAGGGGGGGGGGGTGAGGCCGAGTTGTTTGCTAGGGCCGGTTTCGGACAATTTTGTTACAGGAGGCCGATATTGCCGGCCCCCGGTAACAAAAACAGCCCCCCATGGGCCCAAAACTGGCCCCCACCCTGGAGGCCCGCCGGGGAAACACCCGGTGCCCGCTACGGCCAGTCCGGCCCTGGTACTGGGCTAGTCTGTGTAGCTTCTTCTGAGGGCTGACCTTCACCTTCACTAGTCCCATCAGTGATATGAACCCAGGAAGGGATCTGCCGGCCTTGTGCTTGCAGCTCATCCCGTGGAGGGAGGTAGGGAAGGAGATGGAAAATGAATAGGGCTCCCTAAGTTATATTTCTTCTAACTAATATCATGAAGGGGGAAGGGAAGGTGTTGTGTACTCACATCCAAAGATCCCCTTGTATTCGACAAACCTTCAGTCAGCACCAAAACAGTCTCATGAAGGGTTCTGAGTGTCTGAATCAGAGTGCCTTTTTCTCAAGCGCTTTTATCCTTCAGTGGTCTGTGATTCCAACTATGGTGATCCTGTCTATTTTCCCCATTGCAAAACGATATCTAGAGTCTGCTTGCTCTGAACCATGGATTTGCACTCATTCATGTTTCTGTTCACTGAATTGCTCCCAATCCTACCTGCCCCCAACTTGTTTTACCAGTTGTCTCCTACACCACCACCAATCGTGTGGCCCCTTTTTTAACAGCACGTTTAGAATCACAAAGTAAATCAGACCATGCTAAGCATGCAAGTAAACAAATATATTGTAAACTTCGTTAGATTTTACCTAACTTTTTATTAAATCGTGCACATGCGTTTAGCCAATACTTCGGGTTCAGTGCGGGGCTGTGCTCCAGGACCCCTAGAGAAATTTCTCTTTTACCTCTGGCTCTTGTGGAGTCATTCCAGTGCTCTCCTGTACATTGGCTTCGGAGTGGATTTCTGGCCAATTCACCATCTGTTAAAATAAAGCACAACTCATCGGAAGGCAAAAGTCTAACATATGTTTAATGCAAAAAGCCAAACAGAACAATAAATAGTCAAGACAATTGTCTTTTCAGCTGATCAGAGCCCTCAACCAAAATAGCCAGTTAGAGCAGTAATGCTAAAATGCCTGCAAATGTTAACGTTTTTTATACACTCTTCCCTCAATACAATTCTATGAAGCATAAGAGCATTGACATGTGAAAGAAACTTGTTACTTTTAGTGAAACCTATCCAATGAGCAGGATCTTCTCAAGACCAAAATGCAAGTCTCATTAAAACCGAGATACAATGTATGAACCCACTGAAGGAAGTGCCCCGATTAGGGCCACCCGGGTCACTCGCGACCACCTCTCAGCCTTCCATACAAATGAAGAGTCGGTCAGACAGTAGAGAATACAAACCAAGTATATTTTATTCAAGTACATTCGAATGGAGTCCAGTCTGACCAGCCTCCTTGGATTGCTGCAGAGGGACTGGCCTTAGCAAGCATGGTGATACATTATGTACAGTTCAGAACCAATAAAGACATGCCCTGACTGGAAATTTCCAGTTGGTAGCTGGTGAACAAAGGAGATACAGAAGGATGGGTTTCGATCCTGAGACTGGGCACATGCTATCTCAGTGCCAAGGTCACTCTGCCTGCACCCGCCGCTCTAAGGGTGGGAGCAGGCCTATCTAGTGGGAAAGGTATGTACAGACAAGGACAGTGTATACATTAGTACAGCGAAGCTCAACCTTGGAGAAATGAAGACTTTCGCAGCTGCTTTCAGCTGGGGCAGAGAGAGTGTGAGACAGAAGTTAGTTTCGATCATGGCTCAAAATGGCGGCTGAATATAAAATGGTGCCGCGAATGCTAATTAAGGCATACAATGTATGGATAACTCAGCTAAAACACTTTTATTCCAACAGACCCTCCTTTAAGCAGTCGCTAAATCATTTATTACTACCTAGAAACAGATATACGCATTGTCAATATTCAAAGATACCTTCATCAATCAACATAATGTCGTTAATATCTTTCAGCATCATGATCGTGGCATTAGTGTCATGGACTGATATCTTTGGCTTAGGCGTCAGAGTACTTACACAATAAGCGCAACAAGCAGGGAGGCAGTGTATGCAAAGACAACATGTAAAGATAATACCAGCAACTGCAACCAGAAAGTTAAGAATCTTCCAACCCCAGGATGTGAACATACCCCAGAACCATCCAGAGAGAGTCCAAGTACCATTTTTTGGTGTATGTCAGATGAAAGTCTAATCAACTTTTGTATGGTAGCATATACATTGGGGGCGTGGTCAGGAATGTACACACGGCAGCTACTGCCATTAACGCGACAGGCCCCTCCCCGATCGGCAAGGATGACGTCTAACACCATCCGATTTTGTAAAGTAACGAGCCTCGTAGCCTGAAGCTCAGCAGTAATATTGGTCAGTATCCCTGCTGTTGTATTAATAACCCCTTCCACCACTCTTGTGAGCCGACGAAGCTGGAGGCTATTGGCCATGGGGCCCCAGAAAGGTACAATACCCTTCATGGCATCCTCTGTTATGTTATGTTAAAAAAGGACTTGTAGAGCGCGCAGCTACTCAACAGAGTGTCCCGGCGCTGAGACAGAAGATACGTGAACCAGAAAGGGAGACTCTAATACTGGGGTGTCGGCCATTATACTGATTGTTGGAACAACCAGGTTTTCAGTTGTTTCCTGAAAGCTAGTATGTTCGTGGCCTGCCTGAGCGGAAGTGGCAGCTTGTTCCAAAATCTAGCCACTTGCACTTGAAACGAGCGGCCGCCGCGGCGGGCTCTGAGACAGTTGGGTATGGCAATTAGATGTTGGTGTGCTGACCTAAGGGATCTGCCTGGCACATAGTGAGAGACTCTCCTACGGATGTAATGGGCCCCCATGCCATGCAGAGCTTTGAAAGCCAGGACTAATGCTTTGAAGAGAATTCTGCATCGGACAGGCAGCCAATGCAGATTTTTCAGGTGGTGGGAGATCCGGTCTCTAGGTCCGAGTCTCAGGACTGCCCTGGCAGCCGCGTTCTGTACTACTTGAAGTCTATTCAGTAAGAACTCTGGCAGGCCCAAGTAAAGGACGTTGGCATAGTCCAATCTGGAGGTAATGAGGGCCTGAACGACCGTCTTTCTGTGAGAGGTCGGCAGCAGAAAGAGAAACCTACGGAGTATTTTCAGGAGACCAAAACACGTACCTGCTACCGACTGTACTTGAGATGTCATAGATAAAGCGTCGTCCATTTTCACTCCCAGGTTTTTTACAATCTTAACTGCTGACTGGGGAGGAGACATATCAGTTGGCCACCATTGTTTCCAGGCGTCCAGGGGTGGGGTGCTAAAGAAGATGATTTCAGACTTTTCCGGGTTACATTTAAGGTGGTTATGTGTGAACCATGCAAAGACTTCTCTCAGACATTTATTTATCTTCTCCCCGTTAAACTCCTCCCCTTTTTACATGTGAACAGCAACTGAGTGTCGTCGGCGTAAGATATAATCATTGCCTCACCCGCTTCTGCCAGGGTGGCCAGGGGAGCCATGTACAGATTAAAAAGTACTGGGCTCAAAATAGACTCCTGTGGCACTCCGACGTTCAAGGGAGACGTTCTAACTGTTGTAAGGTGGTATCTGTCTGATCTATATCTTTCGTGTCAATAACCCTTCTGACTCGGAACAAGTATACACTTCTACCCTGTGGCTGATGATTTTTATGATAATTGGACGGGGCTATATACACAGGGGGGAGGAGAAAAGAGAGATAACACCTGCCCGACCATCCCTCCGGGAGCCAGACATAAGCTCAGGATCCACAGACAAAATAGACATTAGGGGGTGGTATTAAGGGTGGACTATCGGTCATTCTCAACTCATATGTGGAATTGCACCTGCTCTCCCCTACTTTTATCCTCCCGGCCCCCTGAACACAGAAACTAGCTGTTGTGTTGACAACTGACACTGGTATTGGCTTGTCCTCAGTAACATTACGAGCCTGGAAAGACTGGAAGTACTCGGACGTGTTGAACCCTCGGAAATCAGCTATCTCCATTCGAGACCATGTCCCGTTCTTTACACTTTTGTATGCAATCATGCAGGTCCTTAAAAACAATTTATCAAATGCCTCTTGGCCTGTCGGGCCACCGGGAGGGACCCTATGATGGAAATGCACATTCTGCACCACAGTGCTAGAATCAGCAGGTGTCCTATCCAGAGTATCGAATTGGGGATGGGGACGCACCATACTGAGCAATGCAAACCAACCCTCGCAACTACTGATGTATGACAGTGACATGGACAACAAGTTATCACTTTTATGAGTCACTGAAGGAAGTAATCCACAAACCCAATATTTAGTTGTATTCGACACCTCTTGAGCCTGATGCAACATTTGTATAAATACATTATCCTTATAAGACTTTCAATGCTCTCCCTTGTGAGGGGCCAAAGTGACAAAAATGTGTTCAGGAGGAATCGGTGTTGTACCAACCAAAGAGTGCACAGGATACTTCTCTTCCAGGAACCAGGATATCCCTAATACTATTATTAGTGCAATTGCAACTATTGATGCAAAAACTATTTTACTTTTCGTAGACCAACCCCGCACTGGGCGCGGAGGTGCAAATGGCTGTTCTTCCTCAGTAATAGGCTGACCAAATGGATACATTATGGAGCAAGGAAAAGGGAATGCAATAAAACTGATGGCAAGGGGCAAGTGTTCCCAGTGTCTGTTTGAGCCTCACTGGTAGACTCCTATTGTTCATCAACGTTGGCGCTCTTGAGCACCGGTGGTGGAGCTGCTCAATCCTAGCTCGCGATGAATCCCACGTCGTCCAGGATAATGTACCCCCCTCAAGGGGAGCACATTCAATTTATCCTATCCAATGTCAGAACAATGCACCAATCTTGCCTCACCCTAAACTAACACCGTTGGTACTACTGACAAAGTACACCCTGACTTCGGCAGTCCACCCTAGCTAATCTGACTTCTCCTTTGGTGCACTGTTCCTCCGTCGGGGGCGCAAATTGTACCTAGTGACTCCAGGCACAGAAGGGTCGGTGAAAAGGGGCTCAGGCACAGAGGGGTCAGTGGAAAGGGGCTCCTTAATTGCTTTGATCTCCGGGGGAACTGCCGCATTTAGTACTTCATTATTTTCGGCATCCGTTTGGGTCCACGTGAGCTTGGCATCGGAAAAAGGGACAAATCGTGGAACTCTCTCACACTCCGAGTCCCCAATACCATCCCTCACCCATTGATCATAGGGCAAGGGCAGGGGTATCTGTTGGTGAATAGAATGCAGACTTTTGGTTAACTCACACAGGTAATCTATCAGCAAAGGATACTTGATTTCCGAAAACGTACGCGGCCGCAGGACGCCCCAGACATTCGCCGGGCACCCGAACACGACTTCGTAAGGGGACAATACTGTCCTAGAATGTGCTGTTGTTCTGGTGGACCAAAGGGCTAATGGTGAAGCATCTGGCCAGTGCAACCCTGTGGTCTCCTGAATCTTTGCCAATTTCAGTTTGAGAGTACCATTGTACTTCTCAACCAATCCTGCTGACTGGGGGTGATTCGCAGCATGAAACTTCTGTCTAATGTGTAGTCCCTCGCAAACTAGCTGAATAACCTTGGCATTGAAATTACTTCCGTTATCACTCCAGATCAAACGGGGCAAGCCGAAGCGAGGAAAGAACTCCTTCAGGAGTATCTTTGCAGTCGCAATGGCTGTATTCTCTTTAGTAGGGTAAGCCTCAACCCATTTACTGAACACACAAACAACCACCAACACATACTTCAAATTATTGACCCTGTCCATTTCAATGAAATCCATTTGAAGGACCTCAAAAGGGAAAGTGGGAGGTGCAAAATTACCAGGTGGTGTAGGGGTACCCTTGCCAGGATTGTGCATCATGCACACCATGCAGTATTTTACTAAATGGGCAGCTGTCTTAGAGATATTTTCATTCTGCCATACGGGGACTAACAACGTGCAAATACCCTTAGCACTGATATGAGCTGGGCCATGGGCCATTGTCACTACAGGAAGAACATATGCATCTGGCAACATCCATCTCTGCTTCCCTGACTTGTCAATCCAACATCCTTCATCATTTAAATTCGCTGTACTTTCTTGCCACACCGCTAATTCCTCTACCGTGGCCTCACTCTGGATCTCCTTCACGTTTTCTAGTGTATCCTCAAACATGGAGAACTCGGGCACCCACCTGGCGGGACCTGCTACGAACATTCTTTTCATCTTTGTTCGGGGTGTTTCCTTAGTTGTCTGATCCACAAAAGCGCTCCCCTCACCCACCTTGTCAGTAACCTTCTTATGAGCGCTGCACTTCACAATCGCCAATTTCTTTTTTTTTCTTTCCTTAAAATATTTTTTATTGTCATCATAAAGGGCAAGTAGCAATGTACATAAAGGGAGAAAAAGGCAAATAAGACAGCACTTTCAAATCACGGATAAAAAGAAAAGCAAGATCATTTACAAGAAGCAATCGCATATGATCCCGACATATCAAAATATTAGCATAGTGTATACAATACAGATCTCCTTATTTAGTTAATTAGTGTGATGTCTCCAGACCCATGGGTCCCCATATTGCTTCTAGCTTAACCAAGGAACAAACACCCCTAGCTTTAGCCAGAGCAGTTTCTAAGCCAAACGTTTCCCTAACAATAGTCCACCACTCGCCGATAGATGGTGGTGTCGGGGAGACCCATGCACGAGCAATAGCCAATCGAGCGGCGACCATCAAAATTGAGAAAAGTCGTGCTAGTGCTGGTTTGTCTCCCTTATAGCCTAACATTATTTCTGGGACTGTTAATGAGGGATCTAGTCCTAGTTTAAGATGTAACACCTGGCCTATCTTCTGCCAGTAAGCCTTCAATTCTGGGCACTCTATGAACATGTGTATGAGATTAGCAGCATGCAATCCGCATTTAGGGCATTTTGTCTTATCACCAAAATTGTTCCCTTGGGCCCATTTGGCTATCTTTTCCGGAGTATAGTACAGCATGCATATCGTACGAAATTGTTGTAGTTGTAAGCTCACAGAGTGGACGGTATCGCCTACGTTTCCTAAGGCCTGTTTTATCACGCCAGGTGTTATATCTATCCCCAGTACTTGACTCCAACGCATCGCCAATTTTTCGCTGCCGTCCATTCTAAAATTACACATATGTTTATACATGTCGCCAATTAGGGACTTAGTTTTTTCGCCCCCGTACAGGCAGTCCCAAATCGTAGAATGAGTTATCACGTTCAAAGCCAAGTTTTTCCCCAGGTAATCCCTGATCTGCATGTACTTGAAAAAGAAATGGGCGGGTATTTTATAACTAAGTCGTAAACCTTCAAATGACATAAGTCCGCTCCCATCATACAAATCGCCTAAGAATGTAATCCCATATTTAGACCAGGATTTACTGGCCTGGTCATGGAAAACCTCAGGAAACATGGGATTCCCCACAGCGGGAGCTTATCATGAAATAACGATAGTTTGCCTCTGGCAGCCATAGCCCGCCAAATGTAAATACTGTCCCTTACTGTCTTAAATCTTACTCGCTTAAAGTAATTTGGGTCATTAGTACGATATAGAAATAATTGGCTATCGTTTCCTAAAATCAACCGGTAAAAGAATCTTTCTGGTCAAGACTGAGAAGGCTGCGAAAACGTCCAGCAAACACAGCCCAAAAATAAATGTTAAAGTCTGGTAGGCCTAATCCACCTTGATTATAAGGAGATTTGAGCGAATCAATCGCCCGTCTAGGCTTCTTATACCCCCATATAAAGCTACTAAGAGCCCCTTCGAGTTTTTAAAAAAATGTATTGGGGACCCGCAGGGGAATTGAGCGAAACAAATATAAAAATTTCGGGAGTATTTTCATTTTTATTATGTTACATCGCCCTAGAATCCCGATGGGAAGCTTATGCCAGTTCTTTAGTAGTTTGATAGTATCGTTCAGCAATGGTATGTAGTTTAAGGTTACAATCTGACCAGTTTTAGCTGAGATCTTAACCCCCAGATACATAGCTATAGTACAAACCCCCATAATTGGAGATTCGGGTTTAAAATTGACAAGCACTTGCGTTTTATTAACGTTTAATTTGTATCCGGAGACAGCGCCAAACTTCATTGCTTCTGTCTCAATAGCTATTACGGCCTTGGCTGGATTAATTGTGAAATTCGCAATATCATCTGCATATGCCGCAATCTTGAGTTTAGTTATCTCAGACACTAACGGTTTTATATGTATACAAGATTGCAACATACGGATGAATGGCTCTATGTACAAAGCAAATAATAGTGGGGAGAGGGGGCATCCCTGTCTAGTGCCGCGACAAATTCCAAATGGAGTTGAATAAAATCCTGAATAGGACAGTTTAGCTTGAGGTTTGTAATATAGTGCTTGGACCCACTGCCTAAACTGCCCCCCAAAGCCGAGCGTAGTTAGTGTGACCCACAGGAAGTCCCACCCGACCCTGTCAAAGGCCTTTTCGGCGTCCAAAAGAATCATACCAAGACCTACCATCTCCTTCTCAGCAAAGTCAAAAGCCCCAATGGCCGTGTTAACGTGGGCAGTAGTGTCTCTGTCAGGGATAAACCCATGTTGGTTTTCAGATACTAGTCCTGACATCATTGGGGCAGAGCGATTTGCCAAGATTTTCGAAAAAATCTTGGCATCCGCGTTTATAAGAGAGATAGGGCGGTATGATCCGCACTCTGTAGGAGGTTTGCCTTTTTTGAGAAAAAATACTATCTGTGTCATATTCCATGACTCTGGTGTCCTCCCACTTGTGCCAACATAGTGTATAACCATGCTAAATGGTCCAAGCAATACCCTTTTAAAAACCTTGTAAAATTCTAGGGGTATGGAGTCTTCCCCTGCGGTTTTCCCCGAGGGCAGTGCCAATATAGCCATCTCAATCTCTTCCAGTGATACCATATTATCTAATACAGCTGCATCCTCCTCACTCAAAACTGGGAGGCTACTATCTACTAAGTACTGTACTATGTCAACTTTGTCAGGTACTGAAGTGCATGCATAAAGTTCCCGATAAAATAGAGAAAACTGTTCTAGAATAGCTGAAGAATGCGTATGTATAGTACCATCTGCGCCCTTTATAGTGCTTATCTTAGTTTTAGCCTTTGCTTCTGCCGCCCGGTAAGCCAGGACCTTACCAATTTGCTCACCATATTCGTATTGCTCTCTACGATATTTATTATATCTAGCCACTATTTTTTCCCTGAAAGACTTTTTTACTGCCATTCTTGCGTCTATCAGGGAAAAGAGCAAATGGCCCTGAGCCCTCTGGTCTTGTGCTACAGCCTCAGCATGTTGTTTTTCGGTGTCGCGTAAGGCGCGGATCAGTATCTCCATATCGCTTTTTCTTTGTTTGTTCTGCCGCCATATATATTGCTGGGTAATGCCTCTGATATAAGCTTTCATCGTATCCCAGACAATCAGTGGGGATGCTGTCCCAGTATTTTCCCTGAAGAATACCTCTAGCTGTTGTAGAGTATTAGACACATATTCGCTATCTGTAAGCAGGTATCTAGGAAAAGAGAATGGTCTGGCTACTTTACGCTCAGCTGTGGCCAAAAATGATAGTAGAATAGGGTTGTGGTCTGATGTGACCCGGGGCATATTTCCATGTCTAAGTCTAAGATTAAGCTATCAGAGACCCAAGCCATATCGATTCTAGAATATGACTTATGGGGGGCTGAATAGTACGTATATCCCGGGATGACTGGATATACTTGTCTCCATGCGTCTTTTAAAGACTGAAGTCTCGCCATTTCTATTATTGCCGCCCGGGTCTTTCGCATTCTTGGAGTGCCCCCCTTTCTCGTTGAGTCAATGTTATAGTCCATGACGCAGTTGAAGTCTCCCATGAGCAGCCGCTCCCCATCCCAATTCAACAGTTCAAGATTAAGAGAATCGAAAATGGCAGGGTCATCTGAATTAGGCCCATAAACTGAACATAATACATATTTTTGGCCACGTATTTCAAGCTGAGCCAATACCCAGCGCCCTCTCTGATCAGCCAATGTCCTAACTATTCTACAAACGAACCTCTTATCCTTTAATATGGCAGCTCCTTTTATAGATATAGGGGCATATTAGCAAGGGCACTATCGCCGCTTTAGCGGCACTTTTTGCCACTAAAGCGGCGATATTTATATCGCCCTATCAGCAAACTGTCTCTAACAGCAGTTAGCGACAGTTTGCGGGCATTAGCTCCCATTTTTTTACCGCTTTGCATGTCAGCGATATTTATCGCTAATGACATGCAAAGTGGGCGTTCCCGACGAAGAAACCTGGGAAACACTCGCTAACAGGCCTATCGCCTATTAGCAAGGTGGCCATGGCCCCAGTTAGCGACGTGAAAAGTCGCGCTAACCGGGGTCATCGGCATTTATTTAACACCTGCAATTAGCAGGTGTTAGCCATACCTAACATGGGGGTGGATTATGCTGATACGACCACAGGGTCGTATCAGCAAGGTGTTCTCCCTTCTCCATGCAACATCGCTGGTTTTTCAGCGATGTTGGCCTATTTCCCCGCTATCGCTGTAATATTCATCGCCATAGCGCTAATCGTTGCTAATACAGCGTTAGCGTGGCGATATATTCCAGCGATAGCCGGCGGTAAAAAAAATCACGCTAAGCAGGGTTAGCGATGATTATCGCCTCTTCTTGCTAATATGCCCCATAGTTTGTGTAGTGCAGGCTATTGTTTCATATCCCAAATGTTTAAGCAGATTTCGATCTTTATAGGCCAAATGAGTCTCTGTTATTAAGACTATATGTGGTTGATACATTTTTAACTCCTCCCGCACTAATTGGCGTTTATTTGCACTGTTGAGGCCAGCTACATTCCATGATATGCATTTAACCCTCGCCATAATAAGTTTTATTCCTTTCCTGCAAGTTCCCTTTACCTACGTTGAATGATACCATTTGACCTCTTGTGCAGAAATACAAAACACACAATCTAATAGCTGTCCCTATGCCATAACCCTGAAGTGCCCCAATGATGACTTTTTTTGCCCCATTAAATACCTCCCATACCTCCCTCTGTCCCAAAGGACACCTGAAGACCCACCCCCCTCCCTGTCCCAAAAAGGAGGAATCCTCCCCTTTAACCTGCTGCCGCTGGTTGGGCAGCCCATCAGAGCCGTAGCCGCTGCGGTGGCCGCCCCCACACCCAAACCCCACACCATCAAATTCCTTAAATAATAAAACCACAGTGAAAACAGTGGAAGAATAAAAAAGAAAAAAATAGTAGTATAGGGAGCACTCTCTTTTAGGTTTGGGCTAGTGAAGCATATTCTGTCTCTTTATACTAGGTCTTCTTAGCTGCTTCTGACCAAGTCCAAATTCAGATCTGTGCTCTCTTTTAAACTTAGACTAGTAGAGCATATACTGTTATTTTTTTTGTGCTAGATCTTCTTAGTAGCTTCAGTTTGCCATTTAGCGATTACTTGTTTAGCCTCCTGATCATCCGTAAGGAAGTAAGTGCGTCCATTTTTGAAAACCTTTAAACGTGCTGGTTCTTGAAGGTAAACTTGTACCCCGAGAGTCTTTAGCAAGCAAAAAGTTCCCAAAAAAAATCAGGAACGGACGGGGATACTGACCCCCCTGGTTTTGCTGACCCAGTGGTAGTCTATGCACTCTTTGCAACTGAGAGTCCCAGTCGGACAGGTCAGGGAAGGCTTTCTGAAACAGACGCACCATGTAAGTCCTAGGATCTGTGCCTTCCGTGCCTTCTGGAATGCCGAATAACCGAAGGTTATGTCGGCGTTGGCGATTTTCCAGATCTTCTAGCTTGGCCTGGATACTTGAGATCTGAGTATCATGTTTCTGTACCAAAGTATCTGTGAGAGTAGCCAATTGCTCAGTATCCCCAACTCTCTGTTGCAGCTCTGAAACATCCCTTGTAAGTACCCCGATTTTTGCTGTCATTTCTTGCAGTGTCTGTTGCATCAAATTGTTGTCTGATCTGACCTGCATATAGTGTTCCTGTGCTTCTAATCTTTGATCCTTCAAGGACTGTAATATCAGACCTAGAGAAGGCTCAGTACTTGCTAGAGAACTAGCTACTGGTTGCTTGGTTAGCTGGTCCCTTGCATTAGCAGAATTTAATACAGGCATTGAAGATTGTTCTGCCCCTGCAGAAGCACCCTGTTTATGCCCCTGTTTAGAGCTGTCTTCACTCTCCACCCTGTTCTCTCTGGAATACCCATTTATCATACAGCTCTCTGTTGGGCTATTGCCTGTTATTCGAGATACCATGGTCTTGACCCCCCCTTCGCTTGCACCCACATGCGAAGGGGGCTGTTATCTGAATTGCCTTTCCCATGTGTAGGCACCATATTCTGCCGTGTCGTGTTCTGCCGTGGTTTGTTAGGCCCTTGGGGTGTTTTCTTTGTTTTTACTTTGGCCTTCGCTTTTCTCCCAGGAGATGTTTTAGAGGATTTATCGAAAGACTCTACTATTTCCTCATTATCAATGGAAGATACAGGTTCTTCACTCTCCTCATCACCTGCCTCAGCATCCGTAGCCGTCAAATTATCAGCTCTCGATCCAACACCCGCATCCGCACCCGCATCCGCCAGAGCCAGGGACCGCTGAATATCACCTTCGCTATTCAGCCTTACAGTGCTTGCAGTGCTTAAGTGAGCCTCTCCACCGCCTTCACAATCACCCATACAACCCAAGTTATTGTCGTCGGGCAGAGTGTCTACCCGCTCCGTCAAATCCGCTAATTTATTAACCACCAGGGGCTGACTCGCAGCGTTCGTCGATGTCGTAAGCGCCTGAGCCTGAACCTGAGCCTGCGTCTGATCTGTGAGCACCTTCACTTGTACGCCTTGCTCACCACAGCCCTTCTCAGTGCCGTCATCAACATTGCCAGTGACCATTGCCAGTAAAGAAGTTTCTCCACCAACACTGCAGCGAGCTGGGATAGCCTCCAATAGCGCTTCAACTAAGCCGCTGCCAGTCAATTGCTCGCTAGTAACTCCAATAGAGAGAAGCTCCGCTGCTTTTCCCGATTGAAGCAATCGCAGGAGCGGCTTACCCACTGCTAATGAGTTGATCCTTCGCTCACTGCCGCCCGCCGTATCTGTGTCAGTTCCTGAGACGGCTGCAGGTGCTCGTCCAGCCCGTGTAGATCTTGGGGCAGTTTTTGGTGGTGCCATGTCTCCGTTGACAACAAGCGCCGGAGCCGCCGAAAGGAGCAATCCCAACCTGCAAAACGCCGACCTGTGTCCAGAGCTCCAACGCACAAGCCGAGACGCGAGTAACAAACGCCCGACCTTAGCCACGCCAATTATCCACATTCGCTACAGTTTTGCAGGCTTTTCACAGGCTGTACGGTAAGTGTCTTGCTCCTGCTATTATCCGTT
Organism: Calotriton arnoldi; assembly: GCA_963921515.1. Classification (NCBI taxonomy): domain Eukaryota; kingdom Metazoa; phylum Chordata; class Amphibia; order Caudata; family Salamandridae; genus Calotriton; species Calotriton arnoldi. Next base: position 1,140,210 of record CAWUFW010005522.1, on the reverse strand, counting down.
GATATTCCACGGAATATTTAGATGTTGTTTGCCGGTTTAGCACATAGTGTAGCAGGGTGTGGGGAGACTCCTCCGCTCGGCTGTGCTCTGTGGCGGCATCAATCCGCCATCTTGCTCCTCCCCCCTCCAATCACCCACAATTGCCAATTTCTTAGGGAGTGTCAAAGCGGACAGAAGCCTATGTATAAGGGGACCATGCTGAATGCGTGCCCTGTGGGAAGTAAGAAACCCTCTCTCTGCCCAGAGCCGCCCAAAATTATGGGCGACACCGAAGGCATACTGGCTGTCAGTATAAATATTAACAACCAGTCCCTCGCTCAGCTCACAGGCTCGAATAAGGGCAACTAGCTCTGTAGGTTGGGCCGACTGATAGGGAACCTGTGATGTCTCAACTACCGTGCGCAGTGTTGTAATTGCATATGCAGCAGTTGTAGTGCCATAAGGTAACTTAAAGCAAGAGCCATCAACATATAGTTCCCCTTGGGGTTCAGACAAGGGAACAACAGTCAGGTCTACCCGTCCCTTCGTCTCTTCCTCTGTCCCGAAGATACAATCATGTATGTCGATCTTCTCATTCTCAGAAGGGAGGGGTAGTAACGTGGCTGAGTTCTGAGTGGCACAGCGTTTGATCGTAATTTGCTTTTGAAAGAGCGTTAGCTCATATCCGGTCAGACGTGCACTGGTGAGGTGCTGCGTCCTTGTCTTATTCAAAAGTGTATCCACAGCAAGGGGTACCATGACTGTGAGGTCAGTATCAAGTACGAGTCCAGCCAATTGTCTTATTGATACGGCCACAGCTGCGACCGCTCTTAGACAGCTCGGGAGGGCTTGGGCGACAGGGTCAAGTACAGTAGGGAAATAAGCACATGCCCTTTGCTTATCCCCGAAGTTTTGTGTTAAAACAGAAAGCACACAACCACCCAACTCATGGACATGCAACACAAAGCATTTTGCATAGTTAGGGGTACCAAGCACTGGAGCCGAGCAAAGCGCAGTTTTCAATTGCTCAAAATACTGCTGACACTCTGGCGTCCAAGGCAGGGGCTCATGTACATCTTTTAGTGTTAGTGCAAGCAGGAGCTTAACAAGCAGTGAGTATCCAGGTATCCACTGCCTGCAATAGGAAGTGAAACCTATGAAAGCGCGCACATCTTTCTGAGTTTGCAGAACAGGCATTTTCACAATGGTACTGATGCGCTCAGGGGTCAATCTCCTACCCTCCTTCGACAGTAGGTGACCTAAATAGGTGACCTCCTGTTGACAATACTGGAATTTGGAAAGGGATACCTTATGACCATGGTCAGCTAGATCAAGCAACAATTTAACCGTACTATCTCTACAACCTTGTTCTGTGTCTGAGGCGATAAGCAGGTCGTCAACATACTGGTGTAATACATTACCTGTGGGGAGCGACAAGGAATCCAACTGACTTTTCAATGCTTGACTATAAATACTCAGACTTTCTGTATAGCCTTAAGGAGCACAACAGAATATAAAGCTTCTACTAGCTAGGTTGAACCCGAACAGATACCTGCTGTCAGGATGAATGGGGATGCTGAAGAAGGCATTTTTCAAGTCAATGACAGAGAAGAATTTAGGAGAAGAAGAAATCATCGTCAAGAGAGTCCTAATGTTAGGGACCACTGGAAACTGGGGAATCACTATTTTGTTAACTTCACGCAAATCAATCACAAAGCGATAAACATCTTCGTGATACTCAGAGGGACCCGAAGGTGTCCGTTTGAGAATGGGAAGAATAGGGCTATTACAGACATTAGCAGTTGTCTCCTCAACCACTCCTTTCTCAATCAAATCCTGCACAATTTTTATCAAAGCTCGCTCACCTGCCTGTGGTATCTTATACTGAGGAATATGGGGTAAAATAGCACCTTCCTTGACACGAATCGAAACAGGAGATATCTGCAACAAAGCCCACATCTGTGTCGCCCGTTGCCAACAGTGTGGGTGGCACATATTTAAATTCAGCAGGGAGAGGCGCATCTTTAGACAGACACTGCGTACCGCAAACAACATTCGGACCCACTGTCATATAGACACCCTCTGGGGAGCAGTATATTGTAGCGTGCAATTTCTTCAATAAATCCAAACCCATCAAATTTTTTCCACAATTAGATGTCAACAAAAATGGTGAATCCACAGTAAAAGGATCAATCGTCAGCGCAAGAGATTTGGAAATGGGGCTCACAACCGGTACACCAGAAAATTTTACTGAAACATTATTATGGCCAGACAGAGCCGCCCCAGGGACCAAGGAACGAGAAATAGAACTGTTTGTCGCACCCGTATTGACCAAAAACTCCTTAGTCGAACCATGCATGTCCGCACTAACGTACAGACCTCTTTGGTCTACAGGTATCAAAACTGGTCCCTCACCCTGTCCCCGGCTGTCCTAGCTGTAAGACATCCCAGTCACTTCATCCGTATCATAGTCATCATGGTAGTACTGTTTGCCCCGAGGGTCGTCAAAGTAGTTCTGATCAGCACGACCCTGCGATTTCTCAGCTGTCTGAACCCTGTCCTGGCCACCATCTCCACGACCCCGTCCACGAGAACCCCGTCCTTTTGGGACCGCCACCTTTTACCAAAGCACCGGACACTCGGTGTGCCAGTGTCCCTCCTCCTTACAATATGCACACTGATTCGGCCCTACTGGCGTAGTATTCCTGCTAGTACAAGGAAGCTGCTGGCCCGGACCACCACGTTCTCTACCATTCCCTCGAGAAGCCTGCTGCAACAACACCTTCGTCTTCAAATCCTTATGCTTTTTGTCCATCTTTTCCTTATCCTCATTTTACCTGTGCTCGTAGTACTGCGCCATGTTCAAGATAACAGAAGGAGAAGAGGTGGACTAGGTGCTCTCAGAAGCCTGTAATCGAGTCGCGATCTCGGGGAGTAAATTAGAAATTTTTTTACTAACAAACAAAGGCATATCACCTTCAATCGACAAGTCCTGTCCACTATAATCCCAAAACACACTTTCAAACCGAGTGAAAAAATCAGACACTCTCATCTTTCTTCTGACGACAGGCCGATAGCTAGTCCCAATCAATTTTTCGGGGTGGGATAAGGGAAGTGATAATACGGCCAGGCAGAGCAAGTATCTCTGCCTTAGGCTTCTCACCAGGCCACCTTTCCTGGTCCCATACCTTAATTTGGTCCCAGGTACCACCCAATTCGGCAACGTGATCCTGTCTATGTACCGGTCTATGTACCTGTCTCCAAATATCAACAGGAACCAAAAAACCAAAGAACATTTCAATATCCGCGAGCGTCATCACTGTCGAAGAAGCGGCCTCGATCAATTCCTTGTAATATGCAGTAGGATTTTTCCTAGGGTCAGGTAGCTGAGTTTTAAGGGACAAGACTTCACTCCATTTCCATGGAGTATAAACCCACTGTTCCTGGAAACGGGCCTCTACCCTTGGCCTAGTCACATGATCATGCTGATCCCGTATCTCTGGTATCTCAGGATGATATATGGGATACACCTCCCTCATGGGGTACTGAGACACCGGGGTGGGGCTCTTCTCCAGTAGCCTTCCCCGATAAGCAACCAATGTTGCAACATTACCAAAGACATGAGCAAGCTCCATATCAATAACATACACATGATCCCTAATATCGTATATAATCTGCGGTGCTCCACCCTTGAAATGCTGCTCCCAAAGAACGATCAGAGTAGCCGACATGTGCTTAAGGGCATGTTGCTGTACGAAAGGCTCATAATCTTTCATCACACTCCACACATCTTCCACACTGTAAATGGGGTTACGAGCCCACTGTGCTGCCTGATTAGCCACCACCTTTTTCTCTGCATCTCCCACATCAGACCAGACCAATGTCCGCCCCGTGCGCTCTTTAAATTTCGTCCACTCTCTATCCTCAGGGCCGCGCATCGGTGTCTCACTACTTAGTGATATCAGGGAATGGAGGAACACAGTGGGAGTAACAACTGAGGGAGCAGGCACTAATGTCATTGTCGGCTGCGCAGTGGGTGTAAGAGCTGGAGAGAGAGATGCCGAAGCAATAGGCGTTGCAGGAGTACTAACAGTCACAGTTGCCACAGACGGCGAAGACAAAGAAAGGACAGGAGGTGCCGTGGCCAAGGCAGTCTGATCAACAGTAACAGAAGCAGAAACAGCAGAGATGGAAGAACCGGGTAGCTGGGCTTGTTGGGGAAGGGCGGGATATACCCTCTGCGGGGCATACGGAGGTGGGGGTCGAGCATCTAGCAGTCCCTCTACAAAAGTGTCATTTTCTTCTCGGGCTACATATGATTTATCAATATTTAGTCGAAACCTCCTATCTTCACGTTCAATTCCTATCTCCTGCTTCTCTCTATCATGTGCTACAGCTTTCTGAGTCAATGTTTGCAACCTCCCCTTCCGGGCCTCTTTCTCTGCTTTCATTAGCCTCTGTTTAGCCTCTTTTTGCCGTGTCCTGAGGGAATCAAACATTGACTGCCTACTCCTTTTCGCAAACAACTTCTGTAAAAAACAAATTTTTTGTTCATCAAAAGTGCCCGTCAACGGCCACTGCAACTCGGCATTGTCCCTCGTATATTTGTGCCATAACGTACTAAACATAATAGGGCCAATGCCATGTTTTACATACATGTCAAAATTCAGAGTGCCTTCCGGAGGTGCTGGCTAACTTTCTTCCAGTCGAGCATCAGCAGAACAACAACGACAACACGAAACGAAAAAACGACTAAACACCGGCATTTTCAAAAGTAGGCCAAATTCGTTATGTTGCCGGGCAAAATGTTCACAAACACTTTGTATCCAAATTGGTCCTCAGACCGTCCCAAGTGCAAACCAAAATCGGTGCTCAGACCGTACCAGTGACAAACCAAAATGGTACCATATCCACAAAGAACCAAAGCAAACTCACCTGGTGCACACAGGTCAAACGAATTTATTCTCCACTGCTGACTCTTCGGACCAAAAGGTCAGATCCAAGGGTTTCGCCGTTCAGGACCCCAGTCGGGATGATCGCTGGGCGAGGCATCGACAGGTCAGACAGACGGGGCAGCTGCGAGTTCAGGACTCTCTCATGCAGGGATCCCTGGTCCGCCCGTCCGACCCGACGTGGCCCCGACCTCCTCACCCGTCTGTGGGCAAGGATGGGTCACCCAATGGAGTCCCTGTTCCGGCGCCAACTGAAGGAAGTGACCCAATTAGGGCCACCCGGGTCACTCTCGACCACCTCTCAGCCTTCCATACAAATGAAGAGTCGGTCAGACAGTAGAGAATACAAACCAAGTATATTTTATTCAAGTACACTCGAGTGGAGTCCAGTCTGACCAGCCTCCTGGGATTGCTGCAGAGGGACTGGCCTTAGCAAGCATGGTGATACATTATATACAGTTCAGAACCAATAAAGACACGCCCTGACTGGAAATTTCCAGTTGGTAGCTGGTGAACAAAGGAGATACAGAAGGATGGGTTTCGATCCTGAGACCGGCCACATGCTATCTCAGCGCCAAGGTCACTCTGCCTGCACCCGCCGCTCTAAGGGTCGGAGCAGGCCTATCTAGTGGGAAAGGTATGTACAGACAAGGACAGTGTATTCATTAGTACAGCGAAGCTCAACCTTGGAGAAACGAAGACTATCGCAGCTGCTTTCAGCTGGGGCAGAGAGAGTGTGAGACAGAAGTTAGTTTCGATCATGGCTCAAAATGGCAGCTGAATATAAAATGGTACAGCGAATGCTAACTTAAGGCATACAATGCATGGATAACTCAGCTAAAACATTTTTATTCCAACACCACTGCTAACTTTCATTTATCAAAATCATGCCTCTGGTTGCCAATTTTGAAAGAGAGGCTACACTTTACTACTGTAGGAAATGCGTAAATGTACTACCTCAAAAAAATGCCTTCTATAGCCTAATAGAGTATCGAAGCTTAGCGAGCATATTGAGGCAAAAGGGCACTTCAAATTAATAAGAAAATGACATCCATATCTGATTATAAAATATATCAGTTCACGAGGATGTATACGTGGTAAGGGAACATTAATGTTAAAGCAATAGGAATTATGCTTTCACAGTTGATACTGTTATTAGTATGGCATTACAGTCTTTTTGAATCCTGTGTTTTTTTGTAACTCTTGAGTATTTACAATTCTCTTCTTCTCAGGTAAGTGTCCAAAGCACTGTACAAATGCAAAAATAACTGTAATCACGTGGATAGCGTTTTAGTTTTAGTTAACATATTTGACCTGGAGGACACTAAATTAGGGGTGAAATATGTTAGTGATACATGCAAAAGTGTGATCTGTATAAATCTTTAATTCAAAAATGGAAGTGAGCCACTAATCAGTAAAGGGATGTTGGATGAAAACAGCTAAACTGCCAAACCACAACCCACAGACAAAAAATAAATAACCGATGAAGGTAAATTGGGCTAAAGCAAATAAATAATTTCACTAGGAGAGGCTACTGCTTAACAGGTAGCTTCAGGTAAATCTATTAAAATAGAAAAACAAGCATTGGCAAAAGCCACTTTACTAAAGTCACCTTTAGAACTCAAGTGCTAAGCTATTGGATTTGCTAATGCGTGTTTGTAAAGTATTATTTAAAAAAAAAGGTAGACACATTTAAAGATTACGGGAGGAAAAGAGAACACATATATTAATGTGTCTTGAAACTGAACATTAAATGCAATATTTTCATTCTTTATAAACAAAATGATTGATTTTTCACATTTCCTGCAGGAAATTGTAACCAGAAATTAAAAAGCCTGTTTCATGAGGTCATGCTGAAAAATAACAGAGGACTAGTTGCAGGTGCATAAAAACATAACGTCTGCTTGAGGAAGAGTGCAGATTTAAAGTAAAATGCTTGCCATTTACTTTCCAAATGACTAGGAACTGCAAAAAGTGCCCCAGCCATTTGGTGCTCTGCTGCAGCTCAGGGAGCAGATTTATGGACCTCCAGGAAAAGAGACTTTTTCCAATCACTCTAAATACACCTTGTGGCTCAAAAGCGGGATGAATGGGTGCAGCAGCATGCCCCTCCTTCAGTGCCATAAATGTTGCCAATGTGTGCCAAGGCCTGGACTTTCATGCAACGTGTGCAAGGCAGGAGATGGAAGAAAAAAAACAATAAAGCTGCCATTTAGTGGGGGAGAGAGAGAGAGAGAGAGGATATGATGAAACAAAATGAGAAAAGGTAGTTCTGTGATGTGAGCTGTGTGAAGATACAAGTCATACAATCAAAAGGATGGCAAAGAATCTCTGCTCCAGGAGAGGGACAAACACTAGAAGAGGAATGAAACTTATCAAATGAGAAGCAAGCAAATTAGATTGACAAGAAAGCCTACAAATGATAGGGAATTTGCTTATCCAAAGCCCACTCTAGGTATTGGTATTGTAGACCATTGATCTTCAGTAATAGACAGTTGTAGGGAAGACTAAAAAAGACTCTGTCCTAACTGTGGGTGAAGAACTACACAATAACAGGGAGAAATATGGATGATGTCTTAGAGGCTAACAGAAAATAAACAGCCTTGAGCTTTGATGAAGAACAGTAGCTCACATGAAAACATGGAAAGAGAATGAAGGTGTGGAAGGGCTAGTGCAGGTTTGGAGGCAATACTGTGTTATAGATAGACCAAAAATTCCATTCGATGAGGACAGGCCTAACCTCAGAGAATCAAGGTAAGTATTGACATGTTCATTTGAGCTCTGGTGGATGAACAACAACTTAGCAACCAGAAGTTACCTTCACTATGATAATGTTTTTCAGTCTCAAAGGGTGTGTCTCTCCACATGACTTTGCTGAGGTTAAGCATACTAGGGAGCTGTGTGATACACCAACAAAGCATATGCATGTCACAACACTAGTTGAGAACAACATGCTAGAACAGGTTGGGTTTGCTGAGGTAGAAGGGACAACCGCACCGTTATATATTCACAATGCTATGCTCTGGTAAAGGACATTTCTGGAGCCATTCCGCAATTGTCCTTCTACTCAGTGGATAATAGTTTTGTATCTGCTAATATTTCAGCAAATAATGGCAACATTGGTCTTGAATTAAGCAGTCGATACTTGACTGCGAGGAATACTTTTGGACTGCCATTTGGTAATATTAGTGCAGTGCAACACTATGCAGGAAATCTGCAGGGCCGCGTTGCTCGAATTAAAAAAAACAGCTCAGAACTGTATTTACTATGCATCGCATGGGTCATCATGAGGGCATCAGCCTACCGGACTGTCTCAGTGCGATGCTAGACACGATTTAGCATTGTGCTATGGTGAAATGGAGAACAAGTGGTGTCTTGCCTGAGATGTGTACTTGATGCTCTCTCTCCAGTATAAAATTCTGTGTGCAGACCTGTGTTGCTCACTTAATAATGTGTGTAATTTAGAGAAAATTAGACCTATTATGCTTGGGAGAATCATTTGAAATTCGTTTACCCCTTGTTTATGCCCTTTTCCAATTGCCATTGAAATTCCACTTCCAGGACGTGCTACTTTGCAAGACCTTAGTTGACCTGGCATTGTGTGCAGTCCTAGGCATTTGTGATGTTTCCGCCTGAGTGGACCCACACTGTATGATTTATCAGGAGTTTAACACTATGGGGCTGATTCCGATTCGGGCTGGAAAACGTACCGACCGACTTGGATCGGGAATCCATTCCGACCGACACGTATCGGTGCAGCCCGACCCGCAAAGTACGATGAAATGCGTGCAAAATCCGACCGACTCGTACGGAACACAAGCCAAACGACCGAACCGCACGGAAAACAGCTATCCGGCCGGAAAACCACGCGAATCGAACCGACCGACACACACCAGGAATGAACCCGAACGAAACGTACCCGCGAAGTCCGACCCGCGCAGTACGATGCAACGGGTGGAAAACCCGACCGAGTCGCACGGAGTACAAGCCGTACGAACGACACGCATACAAAACAGCGAGCCGAAGCAACCCAATACTCCGCGACAGACGCGTACGCCGCACATGAAACAGCACAAACACAGCGTGAACGACTCGGAGAAGCTCGCACGAGACAACTGCAGCGTCCGACTCGGTCAGAAGAACGTCTCCTACATGCACAAAAAGTACAAAGGGAAAAACACAAAATAAAAGGCCAAACAAGCAGTTACAAAGCCAATAAATACTGGGGGGGGGAAACAGGGAACAAAGACACACCCACAACTCCACCCATATAAAGGACACAAATCCCTACCATGATCCTTTGCAAATTCAAATGACCTGCCAGCACAGAACACCAACAGACAGCAACCACACACACACTCACAGCTCATCCATCACACAAGCCACACACCATCAGCACCTCAACAAATAGCACCCTCACATACACCCAGCAAAACACACACTCACACACCCTCACTTGCACACCAACACACACATCACTCACCACCACCACCCATCACCATGCCCCCAAAGAAGAATCCAAAGTTCCTAGATAGTGAATTGGAAGTCCTGGTAGATGAGATCCTCAGGGTAGAGCCACAGCTGTTTGGTACACTGGTCCAACAGACCCCCATGTCGCAGAAAACCAAGATGTGGGAGAGGATCGTCGACAGGGTGAACGCACAATCACCATGTTTGCGCACAAAGGAAGACATCCAGAACAGGTGGTATGACGTGCGCAGGAGGGTCAGGGACCTACTGAAGAAGGATTACATCATGAGCCAACACACCGGCAGTGGCCCTCCTGCCAAACCAGTATACCTCAGGCCCTGGGAGGAAAAGGTGCGGGCCATCCTACCACCAGTGAGCGTATATGGACTATCAAACATCCCAGAGCCTGGTGAGTACACAACAAATATACCCAATATCATGTGACAACATACACACATCACTGTCAAGGGGATAGTCAAACCATTCACCCTTAGCAAATCCACAGCAACAAAACCAGAATCATCCCAAGATGTGTATGTCAGTCAGATAAACACAATACATGCCATCTCATAGTGATATGTAACTGTGTCATGACATGTACAAACCCTACAACAAATAAAGCTAGGCAGTGGCACAAATCTAACCAACAAACACTGTCAGATATGTAGCCACCACTAGAACACCACCACACAGGGAATCCCACAGAAAGGAAGGAATTCTGTTTATGCTGGTCAAGTCAGTGTAGCCAATAGCATCATGGGAGTTGTAGTCACAGATATTGCCCACCCTCACAATACGCCCATCAACACCACTCTGAACCATGCTCACATCACAGGGAGTGGAAAACAACTGACAAGATGGCTGACACTGGCCACTGCTGTGGGGAGCACAAGGCCCTGCTGGGAACTGTGCACCAACCAACAGCAGGACACCATTGACTGACATCCTGAAAGACAACTTGCACTCCCTGCAATGGAAGCACGTTCCATGGTGGGATATCTGGCTGGGTGGGAAGGAGGACTGACAGCTCTGACCATAGTTACCAGCAGCTCTTCTCACACACACCCCTAACACAAACTACACACAACTCACCTTGGAAAATGCATTGCCTCACACTAAAATTAATTATCCCAGAAAGAACCACCACCCTGGGTTATGCTGTGGGAAGCACAGTGACACACATGGGACTTGTAGCCAAACAAACGCCAGGACAACACTGTCAGCCATCCTGTCAGCACAGGCACACTACCCCACAGGGAAGCAGAGTCAGAAGGAAGGAAGTATGGGCATGCTGGGAAGGGGGGTGGAGGCAATGGCATGATAGGAGTGGTAGTCACAGCTCAACATCCCCCACCCACATGGCCCAGCAAGCTCACACTGAAGCATGCACACCTCACAGGGAGTGGAAAGCCCCATCAAAGATGTCTGACACTGGTGCTCTGTTGTGGGGAGCACAAGGCCATGCTGGGAACTGGCCACCAACCAACAGCAGGACACCACCGTCAGCCATCTTGCCATTGCTGTCACACTCACACACAGTGAAGTCCACTCAAAAGGAAGGAAGTATGGGCATGCTGGGAAGGGGGGTGGAGGCAATGGCATGATGGGAGTGGTAGTCACAGCTCAACATCCCCCACCCACATGGCCCAGCAAGCTCACACTGAAGCATGCACACCTCACAGGAAGTGGAAAGCCCCATCAAAGATGTCTGACACTGGTGCTCTGTTGTGGGGAGCACAAGGCCATGCTGGGAACTGGCCACCAACCAACAGCAGGACACCACTGTCAGCCATCTTGCCATTGCTGTCACACTCATACACAGTGAAGTACACTCAAAAGGAAGGAAGTATGGGCATGCTGGGAAGGGGGGTGGAGGCAATGGCATGATGGGAGTGGTAGTCACAGCTCAACATCCCCCACCCACATGGCCCAGCAAGCTCACACTGAAGCATGCACACCTCACAGGGAGTCAAAAGCCACTTCAAAGATGTCTGACACTGGTGCTCTGTTGTGGAGAGCACAAGGCCATGCTGGGAACTGGCCACCAACCAACAGCAGGACACCACTGACTGACATCCTGAGAGTCAACCTGCACCCACTGCAAGGGTGGCATGCTTCATGGTGGGATAACTGGGCTGGAGGGAGAAGGATGTCCGGATGTCAACCAAATACCACCAATGCTGGCCATGCACACACCTGAACATTCACATTGAAATGCTTCATGTTGTCAGGACAATGCGCTACACCAATATCAACAGCTGACTGTGACAACTTAGGACAATGCAATGTACAGGCCCGCATCCAGAGGTACAGTCACAACTGGCAGGTGTTTGAACCATTGATGCCTGTAGAAACATTACATACATTGTGTGTCTCTTCCAAAAACAGGTGATGATGGGGACACAGCAGCAGACGCTGAGGAGTCCCTGTCCCAGGCTCCGGGGGACACTGAGCTCACTGGTGTGGAACAGCCTCTGCCCACCTCGGATGACGAAGACCTACCTGGCACCTCCGGAGTGAGTCCTCATGCAGCACCAGCAGGACCACCAGCTGCACCCCCTGCACCCACCCCTCCAACAACTGCCAACACACAGACCACCCCTGCCGACACGGACAGACCAAGGACCACCACCACCAACAGCACACGGACCCCGGCCCAACGTGGAGCTATGGACACCAACACCAGCAACAACCCCCAAGGGGGCCCAGGGTCACCTGTGCGTGCCACCGCAGGTCCTGCACGTGTCGCCAGGGGTGGTGGGAGGGGTGGTAGACATAGGTCGCTGCTTGCAGAGGGGTCTGGACTGCATGATGACCCACAACTGGTACGCATAGCTGATGCGTACCAGACTAGCACCGGAGAGCTCAGCCAGGTAGTGGGGATCCTCAGGGACATTCAACAGCAGCAGGCTGCCCATCATGCCCGCTTGGACTTACACATGTCCCGCATGGAGTCCAAGTGGGACACATTGCAAGAACTGACGGCGGTGCATAGGGACATATTATAATGCCTCCGCCAGATTTGCACCAACATGTCAACACCTCCCTGTGTGCCCACAACATCTGGTGCTGCAACAACTGCAACTGCCACAGGGAGGGAGGATGACTCTGGCGGAGAGTCCCCTGCACCGCAGCAGCCTGCACTTGAGGGTCCCCCCAAAGAAGAGGGGTCGTCCGAGGAAGGGCGACTGAGAGGCCGATGGCCATGCACAACCCCCAGGAAGCCAACACCTGTTCTGGAAAATCACCTTTGTGCGCAAACTGTTCACCCTGTCGAATGCAACACAACTCTCCCACATGACATGGGGAGTTCAAGTTGGACCAATGTATCAGATGACTGTGGACTTTACTCTGGACATTTCTGCTACCAGGACTTCCAAATCATCTAGGAACTTTGGATTACAATCACAATGTACAGCACCCACCATCCTGTGCACTATACTCACACATGTATGTCAATAAACTCACTAATACACCATACTTGCCTCTGTTGTGATTCCAACGTTGTTTCTGTCATGGAGATGATGATCTGCGAAATGACACTGTGCATGCTAACTGCTACAGCAAGTACAACACCGGCATGTGAGTCTTGGCGACGTGACACATATGAGGGAGACACACCACCAAAGCTACACAACACATACACACCAGGGCCATCTGACTCATCGCCTACACTGATGTTGCCAGGAAATACGGTGCAATGCACAGACACAACACCTATTCACAGTCTGTGTTAACTAGTCCACTGGTGCAGTAAGCAAATGTCAGTCAGATGTGTGACCACAGACAACGCACATCACAAAGTGAAGCACAGGTTTATTACACATTTGCAACATGTTGTAACCACTACAGATGCAAGGTAATCCCACCTGGCAGTGGGCACACAGTCAACAAGTGTAGAAGAAAGGAAGTCCATGGGTGTGGCGCACATCACCTGTAGGGAAAAGACAGCTACCACCCTGGAAGTTGATTCACGGTGTCGGGGGATCACAGTTGACCAAACAACCCTGAAAGTACCCTGTGAAGGACAGAAATGACACACAATCAAAAGCACTGAAGAACAGGACAGAACTGCAATACTCATGCCCAATACATGTCACAAGATACCCACCCAGAACCAAGTTAGCATGTCAACACTGTTGGGGAGTACAGACTACCTGTGAGAACACATCGCTGCACGCATACAGTCATGTAGCACATGGACACACTCAAACAGCACCAGAGCACCACCAACACATATCATGCAAACTCACATATTGACATGACATCTCCGGATACTCACATTCAGCTGAAGAAGTTGGTGTTGAGCTGTGTGCGGACATCACCCTCATCATCATCATCATCACTGGCATCGTGGTCCAGGCCAGGATCCTCCACAGGTGGCGGATGTTGGTCATCGTCATCCAGGATGAGAGGCAACTCCTTCCGCACTGCCAGGTTGTGTAGCATGCAGCAGACGATGACAATCTTGCACACCTTTGCTGGGGCATATGGGAGGGCCCCTCCTGTCTTGTCCAGGCAGCGGAAGCGGCTCTTCAGGAGACCAAATGTCCGCTCAATCACTCTCCTGATCCGACCATGTGCCTCATTGTAGCGCATCTGGGCTGGTGTCACAGGGTTCCTGAGGGGCGTCAGCACCCACGGCATGTTGGGGTATCCGGAGTCACCTACATACGGACAATTGCACATTAGCTGAGTTGGAAAAGAGGGTAGAATACTACATTGCAGAACACACACAATGGTACAAAGTCAGTACACACCGACAAGCCAGGCACGCTGGTTCCGCGTCTGTGACATCATCCTCGGGATGCGACTACTCCTCATCATGTAGGCATCGTGTGCAGAACCGGGGAAACGGGCACACACGTGTGAGATGCTCAAATCTGCAAGACATACCACCAGTGCATTGACCGAATGGTAATGTTTGCGGTTCCTGTATGCCTGCTCATGTGCCTGTGGTGGTATCAAAGCCACATGTGTCCCATCAATGGAGCCAATGACATGCGGCATCCTCCCCAGGGCATAGAAGTCACTCTTGACGTCAGTGAGTTGTTGACGTTTAGGGAAATAGATGTACTGGTTCAGGTATCCCAACATTGCCTCCAAAACATCGCGGAGCACACGGCTGAACATGGTCTGTGACATCCCACCAGCAGACGCCACAGTGTGTTGAAAGGTACCGGTGGCAAAGAAGTGTAGGGCTGCCATCACTTTCACCTTGGGGGTCAGCGCTGTAGGGTATGTCCGGCCAGGTTGCAAATGTGGGGCCAACCGCACCGTCAATTCCTCAATCAGTGGCCTGGTGAAGCGGAACCGTCGGATGCAGTCCCGTTCAACCATTGTTGCAAGGTCAGGGAATGGCCGATGGACAGCTGGTGCCCTGCAGTGCATAGGTGAAGGAAGAAAGATTGTCAGTCACCCCACATATGTGGCATAGACCAGACTCAATATCACATGATACATCATTAAGAGACACAAGTACATGATGCGTGTGCCGTTCCGTAAGGACATGTATGGCACCTACATGGCTAACATCTAACATCACAGTTCAACATGTGTCCTCAACAAGTCCCAGGTTGTGCTATGGGATATCATTAGGCTGTGTCACAGTACCCATGTACTGCGGTCATGTTCCAAACACACACCACAGTGACATGTGAGGACAGATGTGCCCCAGGCATCACAGCTCATCGACAGGTAGATACCCAGGGACCCTGTATTGCCACATGGATAATGGCATGACATGGTGCATCATGAATACACCACAGCTAAACAACCATGACCCCCACAGGTAGTGGTCCCTGTTGCCTCGGCAGGACAGACATGGCCGTCTGTGACACACACACGCACAACATCAAAGTCCATGCACAAACAACGTGGATGTGGAGACTGTCTCCCATTGTGCACATGGAATCAGAGACATTGTAAACACAACATGCACACAGACTGTGGAGGGCCATCACAATTGTGGCAATGGGTCACCTTGTGATGTACATACCGTCCCACATGGGACTCAGGGGTATGTGACATGACATACACATACACAACCGTGAAATGTGACCATGCCACATGCTCTGAAATGAACAGTTGCACACCACAGTGTTCATGTGCACAACACACCAAGGATAGTGTCCCCATGAACACGTGCACAGCCTGGGAGTGGCTGCCCCCAAGTGCCACCCACAAAACCACATGTTGACCCCCATACACGGAACAGGTGATGCAGCCTTACATGCCTTAGGATACAGTGTGGACAGGCTGTGGTGTTGTAGGTGTGCCCCTCACTCCCTGGGAAGTAAATGTGGCTGGCATACGTTCACCTGTGACAGGCATGGTGACATATGCCAGTGACTTGTACAGGGACGCGTTGTACAACAATGGACCGATCGGTGCGCACGCATTGGCCATTGCATACAATGTGAGGGGGTACGCATTGTACAGCAATGGTCCGATCGGTGCGCACGCATTGGCCATTGCATACAATGTGAGCGGGTACGCGTTGTACAGCAATGGACCGATCGGTGCGCACGCATTGGCCATTGCATACAATGTGAGCGGGTACACGTTGTATTCGCAATACGCGTTGTACAGCAATGGACCGATCGGTGCGCACGCATTGGCCATTGCATACAATGTGAGCCGGTACGCGTTGTGCAGCAATGGACCGATCGGTGCGCACGCATTGGCCATTGCATACAATGTGAGCGGGTACGCGTTGTATTCGCAATACGGGTTGTACAGCAATGGACCGATCGGTGCGCACGCATTGGCCATTGCATACAATGTGAGCGGGTACGCGTTGTATTCGCAATACGCGTTGTACAGCAATGGACCGATCGGTGCGCACGCATTGGCCATTGCATACAATGTGAGCAGGTATGCGTTGTACAGCAATGGACCGATCGGTGCGCACGCATTGGCCATTGCATACAATGTGAGCCGGTACGCGTTGTACAGCAATGGACCGATCGGTGCGCACGCATTGGCCATTGCATACAATGTGAGCCGGTACGTGTTGTATTCGCAATACGCGTTGTACAGCAATGGACCGATCGGTGCGCACGCATTGGCTATGGCCTGGCATGGCAACGGACGCGTTTTCAAACCTTCAACGAGTCTGATGCTGTAAATTCAGTTGGCCACCCACAACAATGTTGCAAATTCATGGGTGTCATGAAGTTGAACTTTTGAAGGATGCTGTGGGCGTGTGTTAGTGGTGCAAATCCATGGATTGGCCAGATTCAGAAGATGCAAACGACTTGGACCTATCACTTTGGACACATGGGACAGTATCTGCCTCAGCAGCACACATATAATGCTGGCTGTTCCTCTGAGAGCTCACTTGCCTGCACTACATGCTCCAGGACGACA
This sequence comes from Calotriton arnoldi, assembly GCA_963921515.1. Lineage (NCBI taxonomy): Eukaryota > Metazoa > Chordata > Amphibia > Caudata > Salamandridae > Calotriton > Calotriton arnoldi. Next base: position 1,123,438 of record CAWUFW010005522.1, on the reverse strand, counting down.
TCTGCCACCACCACTGCTGCTGTATCTGCATCTTCTGGATCCTGCAATGGCACGTACTGTGGAGAGAGCCCCAGCCTTCAGCACTGAGGAGAACCAGGCCCTGCTGGACAGCCTCCTTCCACAGTACAGCAAGCTGTATGGGAAACCAGGGGAGCAGGTGAGTGTGCTGTCCACTGCCTGACTAAATGTGCATGTTGTCTGACTAGCAAGACCTACAGTCTGCACGCCACTGGCTAGCAGGCTCACTGAGTAGTTGTCACCCCCCATAGTGTGTAGTTACATGCACTGAACAGGTATAGTGCAGTAACAGTGCATTCAAACGAGGTTTTACTTCCCAGGCAATGATACCATGTAGTAACTGCTGGCAAACTGTTCATAGCCATCGTTGCACTGCCTGGGTACATCATGTGCCCCTGTGATTTTGACATGTATATCCAAATGTGTGATGCACGGAAATGTTGCATGTGTAGTAATGGGCTTTTCACTTTGTCATCCTCACAGGTTGATGCCCACCAGAAGCAGAAGATATGGCTGACCATCGTCCGGGCAGTGAGATCCGTGGGGGACTACAAGCGCCGGATCCGCAACTGCCAGAAGAGGTGGCAGGACCTTCGGGGCTGGACCCGGAGGATCGCACGGGTCCAGCTGAAGCTGTCGCCTCCTCGCAGGAGGGGCGGACACCGGACCCTGACCCCCCACATGCTCAGGATCCTGGCGGTGGTCTTCCCTGATCTGGATGGGCAGCTGAAGGCCAGACAGCAGCAAGGAGGGGGTGAGTCCATGACTGCACTGTGAACTTTGTCTGACATGCTGTGCCCTCCTCTGGCCTGGTTAAACTTCAACAGTACATCAGTCATGTGGTCCAGGACCCATGTCCCTCAATTGTGCACTGCCCACTCCCCATCTGATACCCAGGTGTGGCCCTTACAGTCAGGGAATTGTGTCACTTGGGTACTGTGTCCTTGCATTTTGCTTAGCTCAAGGTGGGGGACAGCATTTGTACCCCTAACTCTGTGGTGGGCATCATGGGTGGGTCCATTGCTTACACAATGCCTGTGTTCTGACATGTAATCTGCGTGTTACTTTGATATGTGGTCCAATTGCTGAGCTGATCCACCACATGTGCCTGGGGTATTTGGCACACACCCATGCTGCGGGTGGGAACAATGTTTGGGCCTCAGGAGTATGTATATCAAGTGTGTCACACATACTTAGCCACCTGCCTACTGTCCAGGGCTCATCCCTCATTCACGTGGGGCAGGACAGTCATGCCTACTCCAGGCCATACAATACACTCTGTACTCCCACTCCCGTGTATCAGCTGACACGTTGTGCTCAGTGATATGTCCCCTCAGGTGTCTGCCTCTGTGTCATTGTGCTGTGGCTTCATTGTCAGGACTACTGGGGTGTTTCTCGGTTGGGGCTCAGCATGCAACCGGAGATGTGACCATAGGAGACGATACTTGTGTGACACATAGGTGTTTGATCACTTGACCGTGCAGACTGGGGTATGCGAATGTGAAGTTCAGGCAGCTGTTTCCCATTTACAGCAGATTGTGAGGTGCTCAGGTTCCGAGGGTTGTGTTACAGGTCTTCCATATGTCCAATTGGTATGACGTGGACAAATAAGAGTTCAGATGATGTAGTGTGTGGGGGATGGACATGTGCACTTGTTCAGCTCCAGGACTTGCATTCCCCATGACCTAGGATTGTGACACAGTGCAGACTGCTGTTGTCTGGCTGACCTTTCCATGTGACTGGAGACAGTGATGTCTGACTTAGCAGGCATGCCTGTGCCATGGCATGAAACTTCCAATGAGTGATCCTGCAGGGGAGTGACATGTGCTACATGCACCCCATTGTGGCAATGACTATCAGGACATGGGTGCATCATGGTGTCTGGTGCTGGTATGCATCACATGCATTTCAAAATTGACTCTGGCCATCCCTTTATCCGGACATCTGTACTGACTCAGTGGCAAGAGTTGTGATGTGTGCATGTTCACATACTTCACCGTGTTCTCTGCACTGTCCAACTACTGTGTAGGTGGTGCATGTGTCCACACTGGGGTATTGCCATCCCACAGACACCAGACAGATGGGTGCAAGGCCAGGAGGGATGTAAGTGCCATGGTTGACCATCAGACTGTCAATTGGCTTCTCCTACTCTGTTTGGGCACTTTTGGCAGTGTTCAACTAAGGATGCCAGGGCTTGGTCTGTAATGTGCTGTACTTACTTTGGTGTGTGCGGTCGGTGCAGGTGACTGATGTTTGTCTGTTTCCCTATTGTTTGCAGATACATCCACGGCCACAGGAGGGGACAGCTCCACGGACCAGGAGGAGCCGCAGAGCCAGACTGGGTCAGCAGCCGAGGAGTGGTCGGAGGGACCCAGTGGCACGGAGGGCGAGGGGAGCCAAACCGAGGAGTCCTCAGCAGCATCCACCTCAGCTGAGGACCACAGCAGCTCGGAGGATGACTCCCTTGTGGAGGCGGGTGTCAGCAGCCACCACACCCCAGCTAGTGTTGCTGTCCCCGCCACTACCACCACCACCACCACCGCCCTCCCATCGGCTCCCATTCCAGAGGTCCGTGGAGGCTCCCGTGTTCGGGAGCATGTCTCCTTCGTGCCAGGCACCACACCCCCTGCCCCTGTGTCCCCTGCTGCCCTGAGTGAGGAGTCTGTGTTCCTCCTTCGCCAGCTCCATGTAGGGCAGACAGCAATGCTGAGTGTCCTCCATGCCCACACCACTCTGTTGACTCAGCTGGTGTCGTTCATGGAGGGCATCTCATCGGGCATGTCTGCCCTACAGAGGAGCAATAGGTCCATGGACTCCTCCCTGACGGCAGCAGTGTCCCTCCTCCAACAGTCCCTCACACCTCCTACCTCTGCCCCATCCACACTGCCCAGCACCCTACCTGTCCCAAGCACACACACACCGGCACAGGCACACACCAGCACAGACACAAGCAGCACACAGACACACACGCCAAAATCCAGACGCACACGCACGCACAGTCAGGGGACTGAAACCACACTCACAGGGGATGGGGCCCAGGCACACACACACGTATCCACAGTCACTCCGCAGTCCTCCGATACCTCTCCCTCCAAGGCCCCTTCCCTTGCCTCACCTGCAACCCCACATACACAGCGGGTCTTCCTCTGTGACCTCGGCCTCTTCCCCTCCGATCCAGCTGATCCAGCATACCGGGGGAAGAGGAAGTCCACCCACAGAGAGGGGAGTGCCCCTCACCCCCGGACACCCTCCCCCAGGCACAGACAGACTGATGCCCCCACCCGCAAGTCCCCCCGGACCCGGAAGAGCAAGACCCCGCCGCCGCCCTGCAGCTCAACCACCAAGTCTCCTTCCTCCATCCCTCAGGCCCCCACTTCACAGGTGCCCCCACCACACCCTGCCCCAGGTTCCCCCACCCACAGATACACCATCCCCAAAATGATCCGGCCTTCTCCCCTGCCACTTGCTCTTCCAGCACCACCCCCCCGCTGCGCATGTCTGTGCCACTGGTGTGGAGACGGTGTCTACCCCCTCTGTCCTGCCCACCTTACCTGAACCCCATTCTCCTCCCCTGGAGATAGGCACTGCAGTGGAGTCCACTACCACCCCGTCTGACTTGGGCACTGCAGTGGGGAACCTGTCCACTCCATCTGCACGGCCCACTGCAGTCGTGCCAGCACCCACACCATCTGAGTCATGCCCCCCAGTTGTGCCGGCACACACCATGTCAGATGCCTCCACTGTAGTTGTCAGTGACTCTCCAGCACCCACCACCCCTTCCCTGCCTCCTTCTGGTGAGCCCTGATCCTGTCCCTGCGGTGCCTGGCCTGCCCCCCGTATGCCCCTCAGAGGGGATTGTCCCTGGTGTGTAGCAGTGCAGGCATGCGAAGGGTGACATCTGGCACTGTCACCCTGTTTGGACTAATGTTATGGACTGGCCATTGGCCTTTGTTATATATTTTCTTTCACTTCTCTCACCCAAATGCTGAAGAAAGCAACTTTCTGTTCTCTAGTTGTTTTGCTTCTGATGTACATGCTGTTGATGATGCTAACCGGGCCCTTGCTGCAGTGATGCAGATTTTTGGTCTCATGAAAATAAAGTGTTACTGTGCAGGAACTCATGTGGTCCACGGGGAATGTGTCCTATCCTGTAGTGTATCCATGTCATCCTTTGCAGCATATGAGGGTGTCATGTTTCCAAGATTTGGCAATGGAAATTCCGAGGTCTTATTGGCAATATCACATCTGTGGCTTACAGCCCTGCACATCTGTTGTGCTTGCCATTGTTCAATTAGTCTACTTCCCTGACCGTGTGGCCATCTCCACTGGACATGCAAGTTTGGGCATCAATGGGGAAGGACTCATCTGTGTTATCTGTGCAACTTGCTATACATGTGTGTTGGATCTGTGCTGATGATTTCGGTGACAGTCCCATGACCAGGCTGATATGACGGGAGCCTTCATTTGGTGCTAATTGTTGACTGTGTGACCAAGTGTTCTGTTGACATGATGGAGCCCTATTGAGGCAGCTTTCCTCACACAGGAGTGGGGTCCCCTCATGGCAGTGTGCAATTCTGTGACATTGCCTGAGCCCAAGGTGTGTGTTGTATGAGCATGTCTGTGTGTGTTCACTTCCATGTTGCTGGGCATGCTGGGATCCCTAGTGATGTTCCTGTTTGTGATGCTTGCTGAGTTGACCTATGTTCCCCCAAAGTCTTCTCCCTGGGTTCTCTGGGATGTGGGTGCATGGCACATTACTGGTCATCAGGGTGTCACCCATAGGTGTGTTTGCTGTCAGGGCTGAGTTTGTGGGCAAACGCAGATGGGACACAGTCAGGATTCCCCTTGGCACTTGTTGTTTACACCTGTCATGTAATTTCCAGTTTGTGTTATCTTTCAGTGATTGTGACACGTTGTGTGTGTGACTGCTGGCACTCCTCAGGGTCAGGGCTGCAATGTTGGAAGTTGTCTATGTGTGTTCTTTGTGGGTGACCTTGGCTTCTTCATTGGTGTGTGACTGTGGCCGGGATCCCATTGGTTGGTGTGGTATTGCCGTCATGTCCATGTACAGCGTACTGTGCAGTGTCAGACATTCAGGAGTCTTGTTGACTGGCCATGTGTGATGGGTTTCTGCACCTTAGTTGCCACCGCCACCCCTGGGATTGTCATGGGTGCATGTGCAATGTCACCAGTGCATGTGATCTTCACTGCTGCACATTGTTGGAGGTCGAGGTGTGTGGTGTTGAGTGTGTGCAGATGAGAGTTGTTGGCCGGCTATGCCCCTGCCTCCATGTTGGCCTTGGCTGACTGGCCGTGCTGATTGATTTGTGCTTGTGTAGGTGTGATGGTAGTTTGTTGCTCAGGACACATGACTGTGGTTCACAGTGTGAACGACATCTAGCTTTGTCATCACAGTGGGATTCTCATGCAGCCCAGGGTCTCCACATTGTGGGGACCCTGGGGGTAGTGCTGTGGTGTGTCTGTGTCTTGCTGTGTTAGTTGCTGTTCCTACATGCTTGTGTGACATGTGTGATTTGTGCTCCCTCTCATCTAATAAAGCCTGATTGCCCACATAGGGGATTTGGATCCATGAGTTACTTTTGTGTGGCACTGTATGCGCATCTGTGTAATTGGTATTCAGGCCTCCTCATGTGTTGTGTGGTTGCCTGGGGACACTGGCACACCCCCTCACCTGTTGTGTTTGATGTGCAGTGTGGGGCTGCCTGTTTGTGTTTGTGCATCTGCACCACTGCATTGGCATATCTTCGGTGTGCCATTGGCTGTATGTTGTTTAGTGGGTTCCCCCTGCTGTCCCTGGGACTCCTAGGTCATCAGTCAGCACGATGATCATGGTTTGTGTGTCCCATTGCTGCCATGGTATGGTATCTGTTCACCTCACATCTACAGTCTCCACAGGATATCTCCATTTGTGTGCCCATTGGTGCAAATATGTGGGTCTGCATTATGATGGTCACTTCTGTCATTGTGTCATTGATGAATGTTGACAGTGTCAGCCCCCATGGGTGATGTTTGTCTGCACATGGCCAAAGGTATGTCTTCTTTGCACTGCACTGTTTGCCTCACCCAATCTATGTTGCTATGGGACACAAGCACTACTTTGCCACTGATGTGTTTGTTGTTCTGTGACCAGGAATCATCCATGCAGTTTGGCAGTTGCAGCTTTTTCAATGTCAACACTTACCTTTTGATCACTGTGATGATGGGGGTTTAGACCCCATTGCCACAATGTTCAGAATGTGCTTCAGCTATGGACCCCACACTTGCCTTTTGGTCACTGTGATGATGGGGGTTTAGTCCCCATTGCCACAATGTTCAAAATGTGCTTCAGCTATGGACCCCACACTTACCTTTTGGTCACTGTGATGATGGGGGTTTAGTCCCCATTGCCACATTGTTCAAAATGTGCTTCAGCTATGGACCCCACACTTACCTTTTGGTCACTGTGATGAAGGGGGCTTAGACCCCATTGCCACATTGTTCAAAATGTGCTTCAGCTATGGACCCCACACTTACCTTTTGGTCACTGTGATGATGGGGGTTTAGACCCCATTGCCACATTGTTCAAAATGTGCTTCAGCTATGGACCCCACACTTACCTTTTGGTCACTGTGATGATGTGGGTTTAGACCCCATTGCCACATTGTTCAAAATGTGCTTCAGCTATGGACCCCACACTTACATTTTGGTCGCTGTGATGATGGGGGTTTAGACCCCATTGCCACATTGTTCAAAATGTGCTTCAGCTATGGACCCCACACTTACATTTTGGTCGCTGTGATGATGGGGGTTTAGACCCCATTGCCACATTGTTCAAAATGTGCTTCAGCTATGGACCCCACACTTACATTTTGGTCGCTGTGATGATGGGGGTTTAGACCCCATTGCCACATTGTTCAAAATGTGCTTCAGCTATGGACCCCACACTTACCTTTTGGTCACTGTGATGATGGGGGTTTGGACCCCATTGCCACAATGTTCAAAATGTGCTTCAGCTATGGACCCCACACTTACCTTTTGGTCACTGTGATGATGGGGGCTTGGACCCCATTGCCACAGTGGTCATGGTCTGCTTGCATTGTGGAGGCCACACACATTTATGTGTGACACATGTGATAGGGGGTCACATTGTATGTTCAATGTCATGTTCAGTGTTGTAGGCATTTGACACAGTCTACACACGCTTGTCATGGTGTTGGGAGGCTGTTTTTGTCTTACATTCCTTATGTTGGAGTATGCTGGTTGTGTCATGCATTACCCATCCTATGAGTAGGGGTGATGTGGGTGGTTGGCATCCAGCCCCTCATGGGTAGGGGCCTTGGTAGTGACAGGCATCCAGCCCCCCCTGAGTAGGGGTGGTGGTAGTGGTAGGCATCCAGCCCCCCATGGGTGGGGGTGGTGGTAGTGACAGGCATCCAGCCCCCCCTGAGTAGGGGTGGTAGTAGTGGTAGGCATCCAGCCCCCCATGGGTAGGAGTGGTGGTAGTGACAGGCATCCAGCCCCCCCTGAGTAGGGGTGGTGGTAGTGACAGGCATCCAGCCCCCCCCTGAGTAGGGGTGGTGGTAGTGGTAGGCATCCAGCTCCCCATGGGTAGGGGTGTTAGTAGTGACAGGCTTCCAGCCCCCCCTGAGTAGGGGTGGTGGTGGTGGTAGGCATCCAGCCCCCCCTGAGTAGGGGTGGTAGTAGTGGTAGGCATCCAGCCCCCCATGGGTTGTGGTGGTGGTAGTGACAACAATCCAGCCCCCCCTGAGTAGGGGTGGTAGTAGTGGTAGGCATCCAGCCCCCCATGGGTAGGGGTGGTGGTAGTGACAGGCATCCAGCCCCCCCTGAGTAGGGGTGGTGGTAGTGACAGGCATCCAGCCCCCCATGGGTAGGGGTGGTGGTAGGCATCCAGCCCCCCATGGGTAGGGGTGGTAGTAGTGACAGGCATCCAGCCCCCCCTGAGTAGGGGTGGTAGTAGTGGTAGGCATCCAGCCCCCCCTGAGTAGGGGTGGTGGTGGTGGTAGGCATCCAGCCCCCCCTGAGTAGGGGTGGTGGTAGTGGTAGGCATCCAGCCCCCCATGGGTAGGGGTGGTGGTAGTGGTAGGCATCCAGCCCCCCATGGGTAGGGGCGGTAGTAGTGGTGGGCATCCAGCCCCCCATGGGTAGGGGTGGTGGTAGTGACAGGCATCCAGCCCCCCCTGAGCAGGGGTGGTGGTAGTGGTAGGCATCCAGCTCCCCATGGGTAGGGGTGGTAGTAGTGACAGGCTTCCAGCCCCCCTGAGTAGGGGAGGTGGTGGTGGTAGGCATCCAGCCCCCCTGAGTAGGGGTGGTAGTAGTGACAGGCATCCAGCCCCCCCCTGAGTAGGAGTGGTAGTAGTGGTAGGCATCCAGCCCCCCCTGAGTAGGGGTGGTGGTAGTGGTAGGCATCCAGCCCCCCATGGGTACGGGTGGTGGTAGTGGTAGGCATCCAGCCCCCCATGGGTAGGGGTGGTAGTAGTGGTAGGCATCCAGCCCCCCATGGGTAGGGGTGGTGGGTGTGACAGATATCCAGCCCCCCATGGGTAGGGGTGGTGGGTGTGACAGGTATCCAGCCCCCCATGGGTAGGGGTGGTGGTAGTGACAGGCATCCAGCCCCCCTGAGTAGGGGTGGTAGTAGTGGTAGGCATCCAGCCCCCCATGGGTAGGGGTGGTGGTAGTGACAGGCATCCAGCCCCCCTGAGTAGGGGTGGTGGTAGTGATAGGCATCCAGCTCCCCATGGGTAGGGGTGGTAGTAGTGACAGGCTTCCAGCCCCCTGAGTAGGGGTGGTGGTAGGCATCCAGCCCCCTGAGTAGGGGTGGTAGTAGTGACAGGCATCCAGCCCCCCCTGAGTAGGGGTGGTAGTAGTGGTAGGCATCCAGCCCCCTGAGTAGGGGTGGTGGTAGTGGTAGGCATCCAGCCCCCCATGGGTAGGGGTGGTGGTAGTGGTAGGCATCCAGCCCCCCATGGGTAGGGGTGGTAGTAGTGGTAGGCATCCAGCCCCCCATGGGTAGGGGTGGTGGTAGTGACAGGCATCCAGCCCCCCTGAGTAGGGGTGGTGGTAGTGGTAGGCATCCAGCCCCCCATGGGTAGGGGTGGTGGTAGTGACAGGCATCCAGCCCCCCCTGAGTAGGGGTGGTAGTAGTGGTAGGCATCCAGCCCCCCATGGGTAGGGGTGGTGGTAATGACAGGCATCCAGCCCCCCCTGAGTAGGGGTGGTAGTAGTGACAGGCATCCAGCCCCCCCTGAGTAGGGGTGGTGATAGTGGTAGGCATCCAGCTCCCCATGGGTAGGCGTGGTAGTAGTGACAGGCTTCCAGCCCCCCCTGAGTAGGGGTGGTGGTAGGCATCCAGCCCCCCCTGAGTAGGGGTGGTGGTAGTGGTAGGCATCCAGCCCCCCATGGGTAGGGGTGGTGGTAGTGGTAGGCATCCAGCTCCCCATGGGTGGCGGTGGTAGTAGTGACAGGCTTCCAGCCCCCCCTGAGTAGGGGTGGTGGTGGTGGTAGGCATCCAGCCCCCCCTGAGTAGGGGTGGTGGTAGTGGTAGGCATCCAGCCCCCCATGGGTAGGGGTGGTGGTAGTGGTAGGCATCCAGCCCCCCCATGGGTAGAGGTGGTGTTAGTGGTTGGCATCCAGGCCCCTATGTGTGTATATGGCATTGGTGATAGCCATCCCGCCCCTATGGTGCTGCTGTTGCTGGTGTAAGTAATTTCTTCATCTCTATGTGTGTGTGTTGTCTGACGGGTACGTGTGGTTTGTTTGTGTGGTGGGTGTCTGACTTACCTTCTGCGCCGTACGCGTCCGTACCAGTTCCGGTAATAGATGTAGAGTATTGGTAGGATCTGCGCTATTGGATTCATGGTTGGTTCGTCTCGTTCGGCTTTCTCGTTGCTTCGCCTCGTACTCGTGGCTGGCGTGTTCGTCTCGTAGCCGTAGATCGTCTTGTGGCGCGAATCGGAGCTTATGTGCGCCTCTCCCGGATGCTTTGACGTGCCGTGCGTAGCGGCGGGTTCGGCGCGTACGGAGTGCGCATCGTACTAGTCCGGCCGGACGGGGCTGCTTTTTGGCTTCCGTGCGACTCGATTCTGCGTTTCCAGATCAGGCTCGGTCGGAGAACAGGAGCTGGATTGGGTGAGTGCGACTGGGTCGGGATCTGGGCAGTTATGCGCATCGTACTTGCTCGTTCGGACGTATGAACGAATCGGTCGGGAAACACGCATTCACCTGGTTTTTTTCCCAGGCGAATGGTGTTAGGTGCGCCTCCGATCGGAATCGACCCCTATGTGTCGGAAAGCCTTTCACTGCTGTTCAAATCATCACAAACATGCTTTTGCGAGCAAAACTTGATCACCGCTGCTATTTGCTCCACTCTGCATTGTGTCTCACCGAATAGTATCCTGCAAACGCCGGTGCTGGCCGCGGAATGTTTAACACAAGAGCCACTCAGTGACATCTAGGGGTATATTTACAAGAAAGGGTCCTCCGCTGTTTTGCCGCAGCGATGCCTCAAAATATTTACTGCTGCGGAATGACACTTCCTAACGCCATGTTAGCATCGAATTTACAATACGACACTACATGGCATTAGAAAGATTTAGCGGCTGAAAATAAATGACACAAAAATGTGCGTCAAGTTGTTAACAAAAATCCTGCTACACTACAAAAAGTGACGTTTGGCCAATTAGCAGCTACCAAATACATGCTAACTGGCCTAATGTCACTTTTCTGCGCCTGGTGTGAAAACAAAAATACAAAAACGCTGCTAAGAAGACAAACAAAATTTACACTTACCTGAAAATGAATGGACCAGCCAGGAATGAGCACAGCACAGGACAACAACCCCCCCAACCACACTACCAGCCAGGATGGCCAGTCAGAGTCCCTGGGGAAGGGAAAGTGCAAGTTCAGTCAGGAGGAGAATGAGATCTTGAATGCGGAGGTGACAGAGCACCAACACCAGCTCTTTGTCAGCTCCAAAGGGTCACTGGGGAAAAAAGGCCATATGGCAGTCTATAGGGAACAAGGTGAACAGCGTTGCTGAAGCCAAGAGGACAGTGACGGACTGTAAGAAGCGCTGACACAATGCCAAGGTCAAAACTATGGAGAAACTTGCAACCAATCTACAGGCAGCATTGCAGACCGGAGGTGGTAGTCCAGCACCCCAGGAGGAGCTGGATCCATTGGAGGAGCAGGTCTCCACTGTCATCTCTGACGAGTTGGTGGTTGGAGTTGCAGGACAGCTAGGCTATGATGAACTACATCAGCAACAAGGTAAGTCACAACAAGGGCCAACATGGGAAACAAGTAATGTTGTGCAGTCCAGGCAGCTATGTCCCAGCGCTCTGCCGCACTGTCTGCAGGACAAACGGTAGGCACCTGGCTCATCTATGACATCAATGGAAGGCTCATGGGCATTTTGATCATATGTTGGCATAGGGCAGTGTCGCAAGCCTTATAGCTGGGCTCTCCTAACTCAAAATGAAAGGGCAGCAATGCGCTGTTTCTACAAGGTACATCACATTCCTGTATTAAATGCATGCGCTGGTACCCATACAGCAGACGTACACCAAAGGAGGGACCCCTGCATCATGGTTCAAAGGTACCTGCATTGGTGCTAGCCAGCTGAATGTACACCAGCAGAAAGGAAACCACAGAGATGCTTTGTATTGTTGTTAACACAGTGCAACCCTGCACTTTCCTATTCACACAGCTTGGCACAGCAAGATGGTTTCTTGTGCTGCGCTGCACCACATGTCTATGAAAGATGCCCCTCTGTCACACCTGGGCCCATGCATGTTATCCTAGGCTACAAATTCCTAGCATACATTTGGTATCTCACAGAAGAAACAATACACCTGAAGGTTGGGGGATATGTAGGCCATGGCTAGTACCTACACATAGGGACATTTCTAGAGTCCCTTCCATATTCGCCTAGAGCAAACTACATGGCACACAGCTGTCCTGGCATGCAGGCTCAGACTACACATGTGTCAGCTGCCATGGTAGGGACCACCTGAATTCCTCTCTTCTACATATAAATGACTGGGTTTGAGGATGAATACAACTTATGTACACCAGCGGAACATGGACCATAGTTAGGTGGCGTATCTAAAGTGATTGCAGTACTGTGTTGTGCCATTTCTATGTGAACTTGCCACTCTGTAGGTACATGTCACCATTCCCAGCAACACTACCATCTGGGGTGATGCCTGACAGATGTCACTCTAGAACAGCCTGCCATGTCAGCCAATTGGAGATAGCCACGCATAATGTAGGTGTCGTAGTCTCATGAGAGTCAATGTATGATCATGGAGTCATCACTGTGTGGCAGTAAGTCGGCTGCCAGGATGAAATTTGAAACAGCCAGAGGGGGCATGTACACATACAAGTGCATGGATCGGATTAAAAAGATGTCTGACACCCTGAAGATAACTAACTTTGCTCATGATGAAATGGCATCAGCATCAGTGATTGGAATCAGACTACTCGGACAGGGCCCGTCCACTCTGAGTAGGCACACAGCGGTGGTGATGACAATGCTGAGGTCCAGTCATCCGAAATGGAAATACAGTGCTATCTGCCATCCACACCCTAGCGTAACAGCTATCCTACGAATCAGTGAGGAACTGAAAGTGTAATGTAATGCACTGTGTTTGTCAACTGCTTTAAACCAGGTCAACATCTAGAAGACATCACCAATAGCATTTACCCATCTCATTGCAGAGGGTCAACCCTCACCTCCTGTCTAGCACTCTTCCCCGGGCATCAGTTATGATGGCGATGATGCCAACCTACCAACCATTGACCATGACACCCTCCAAGAGCTCCTGGACTCCATTGGGACACCATCTCCGGACACGGGCATGGTCAGCAGTGTTGTGGCATTTCCACATCCCCGCCTCCCAACCAACAGGCACCACCTGCCACCCCAGCCACACCGTTGGACTGCGAGGGCCCACTTATTACCTTTCAACGGACTGCGGTAGGAGTCCAGTGGGATTGGGAAGATCAGGTGAGGGTAGGGATGGAGACTGTGATGGCCACCCTAGAGGGAGTCATTGGGTGCCTCAGTCCCAATTTGGACAACACTACTGTGTAAGGAAGTGGGTTTCTGTTGCAGTAACCCCCCACTTTTTGCCAGACCACTGATGCACTTTGACTTGATGTGCCCTGGGTTCCTGCCAATCAGGTTCCCAGGGCCTGTGTTCTTTCCCCAAAACTGTACCCAATTGGCATCTCTGGCCACAGGTCAGCCCCTGGTAAATGGTACCACAGGTACCCAGGGCACTGTGACCAGGGAAGACCTCTAAGAGCTGCAGCACTTATTGTGCCACCCTTAGAGGCCCTGTACCTTTACACACACACTGCCTTTGCAGGCTGCGTGTTTTGGTGCAGAACAAAGTGAAGAGTCGACATGGCACACACCTCTGTGGGCCATGCCTACAACCCACTGCCCTGGCAGAGGCCAGTCACCCCTCTAGCTGGGTGCACTATACCAGTGGTGAGGGTACAGGTGCATGAGCCCTGTACCCCTACAGTGTCTAAGTCCATTCTTAGACATTGTAAGTGCAGTGCTGCCATTAAGAGTATATGGTGCTGGGAGTTTGTCATTACGAACTCCACAGCACCATAATGGCTGCACTGAAAACTGAGAAGTTTGGTATCAAACTTCTCAGCACATTAAACCCACACTGATGCCCGTGTGGGATTTAATGAAAATTGCACACTGAGGGCATCTTTGAGATGCCCCCTGAAAAACGACCAGCCTCTGGTGGGATCCCTGACTGGTACACACCAGCCTGCCACCACGAGACATGTTTCTGGACCCCTAGGGTGGGAGCCTACGCTCCCTGAGCCCAGAAACAAAGCCTTTCCTGGGCGGAGGTGTACACACCTCCCCCAGGCCAGGAAGAGCCATCTGTGGCAGGGGAGCTTCAAAGGCCTGGCAGCCTTTGTAATGCGACCCCCCAGCCTCTCCTGCTATCAGGAGCAGGCCCCCTTCCTGTCTCCCCTCCCTTTCGACGGGAAGACAGGCGGGAAAAACTAGCCAGCCCAGGAGGTGTGCCCACCGCTGCCAACTCCACCCCTCAGGTGGGGGAGGCGAGGTGAAGCCCACTCTCCAGTGCTCACCATCTTGCAGATGGCAGGCACTCCTCAATCAGGACTAGGGATTGTGCTCACTCCCCCACGTGGGGTGAGCACACCAAGGGTGTAGTCACCCTAAGGTCAGTAGCCCATTGGCTACTGACCTCAAGACCCCTAAAACGCCCCCTAAATACAGTATTTAGGGGGCAGCCCTGAACCAGGAAGGGAGATCCAGCAACAACAAGAAAAGGAAGAAGAAGAAGAAGGACGAGAAGCCGTGCAGAGCTAACAAGAGGACGACGCCCACTGACTTGGCCCCAGCCCTACAGGCCTGTCTCCCCTCGAACCTGCTCCTGCAAAACCCCGGCGTGTCCAGCGGCCAGCAACCTCAAAAACCCCGGAGGACCTGCCTGCCTTCAATTTCCAAGCTGTTTCTCCCGTGAACACCGGACGTGTTTGAACTGCAGCTTCTGGTGCCAGCCAGGAACCGCGAATCCCGCACACTCTGCACCCGCCGAATCCGGCCCGAGTTCGAGTGGGCAAATACCCAGAGGAGGTCCCCCCGGCGATCCTGACCCGAGATCTGGCGACCCCTGACCTGCCTCAAGCCTCCTGACGACGCCTGCAGCCTCAATCCAGAGGACCCCCCCTAGCGCGACCAGAGCGGGTAAGAAAAAAACTACAAATATTCCTTAAAAATCAGCAGAATAACAAAAACGCATTTTCTCAACTGTTTTCAGGAAATGTCCCAGTGCTGAATCCAGGATCCAGCACTGAGTAAGAAAAAGTATCGATAACCTAACTTACCTGCTAAGTGAATTTCCTCCCATAGAATATCATTGGTGATTCTATGTGAAAAAGTTTCTGTCAACTTTTGAAATGCAATAATATTCTTTAAAAATCGTACCTTTAACCAAAACGCATTTACTCACCTGTTTTCAGGAAATGTCCCAGGGCTGAATCTAGGATCCAGTCCTGTGTTAGCAAAAGTAATCTGAAAAGTAACTTACCTGCAATTTACAGGAAAAGCCTATGTATTTCAATGTACTGGTCCAAAAAGTTTCTAAGTGTGGACTTTTGAAATCTGAAAATATTCTCTAAAAATCGTACAAACTACAAAAACGTAATTACTTACCTGTTTTAAGTAAATGTCCCAGTGCTGAATCTAGGAATCTGGCACTGGATTACAAAAGTAACACAAAAGTAATTTTACCTGCATTTACCTTAAAAAGCCATTCATTTCAATGTAGTGCATTTACTAAGTATTGCAACCTACTGCATCCCCTGTAAATCAAATCAAGTACAATCTTCATTGCTTTTTAAAACTGTGTACAACAAGTAACTTATTAGTGAAAAGAATTGAATGCTTACCTGTATCAGGCTTGCTTGGTTCTAAAATAAAATAACAGTATATTTTTTATACAAAAACAATTGGCCTAGAGTTCAGTTCTTGAGAGTGTGAATTCATTTGCTGACTGAGTGTGTACATCAAATGCTTAACACTGTCCTCTGAAACTGCCTTACTGCTCGATCCAAGCTACCACTATTTGAGAGTAAGGTTCTATCTAACTTTAACCTCTGCCTACCTTTGGGGACTCTTGGACTCTATACACCCTGTCCCTCACTTTGGTGCAGTATATATAGAGCCAGTTTCTTACATACTGCCATCAGAGGCACCGACTCTGCTTCGTGGCCTCCAGCAGTCCCTGGCTGACATCGCTGGTGTCATGAGGCAGAGGCATCAACAACTGCCCTGCCAAAGTGGCACCCGTGACATGGCCAAAGAGCTGGGGACTATCAGAACCATCTTGGAGTCCATGGAGCGGAGGCAGGACTCCCACATGGCTGCCATGGCTGCCTACCACCGCAACATTGCTGCTATGTTGCAAAACCAGCAGATCCTCCTCGCTGCTGTGCTGCCTCATGTTTTGGCAAAGATGAATGCTGCTGCAGGCAAGGGGATCCCCATCTATCACCTGTGATGTGTGTGTGCCTCCCTCGGCTGACACATCTACAACACCACCCTCATGGGAGACACCACACATCAGAGCAGGAAGATGTGGATAGTTCCTCTTTCCAACGAAGAAGTGTCCGGTAGCATTCATCTGTGCCATATACACAGTTTCTCCTTAGCCCTGTGCTAATCAACATGCCAGGGAACATCTGCTGTCACTGTCCTAATTTTGACTGTGCCTTCCTCACCTTCACCATTGATGGACTGTCAATGTGGACTATTCACCCTAATGACACTGTGTCATCCTCCTGACTGAAGCACTACTCTCCTCAACATGTCCCATGATATGTTCCCCACATGGACTCTGCCTGGACATCCACTGGCTCTAAACATCCTTTGGGTTGTTGTCCAATCAACATTAGCTGTGATCTCCTTCAACATTTGTGCTTGTAAATAAATGCACTAATAATTACTACCTGATTGTTGTGTGTCTTTAGGAGTCAGGACCAGGTTCACCATTGGCCATTCTGGTAGGCAACTACACCAACTACTAGCCAAAGGGACATATTTTTTTGCAGAGTCTGGGACAATGCTAGCCAGTGAGAGTGCAACATATATTGTAATGCCTATTTGCATGATGACTAGTAAGTGCTTAATCAAGGTTGCAAGTATTAAGTTCAACTGGTGTCATGCAGTCAATGTGAATGGTGAGTTCGGTTACCCCACAAGTGTCGGGTCCATCCATTGTTACTAGCAGGCATACAACTTTTTTTTTTTTTTTAGAGTTTTATATAGCGCAAACTAGACCCGAGACATCGGGTATCAGAGCGCTTTACATGAGCACCAGTTTCGTTACAGAAGGACACATTCATTTTTGGTAGGTACGGGGAGATTAAGTGATTTGCCCAGAATCACAGGATGTTGAGCGTCATTGCCGAGACTCGAACCCGGTTCCCCAGCTTCGAGGCCGACCCCTCTAGCCGTAAGGCTACATCCTCTCCCCAACATTGGGTTGACAAGTAAAAGCTGCAAGTGTGAGAGGTTACAGGGCATCCATCAGTGTATGAATCCAAAGACCTACTATATGTGCAAAGGTTATTGAGCACAACTTCCTTCCAAGGCATGTTGCATTAGCAACACACACATAGATCTTGTATGTGAACACAAGATTAGCACTATGTCATAATTCATTCATGATTGCAAGGTCCACTTCTCAACAATGTCTGATCGTAAGATTATGTAAAGTCATGGGCAGCCTGACAGATCCCTGTACATAGATAAGAAACCTACTCACTCATGTTGCAAGACACTGCAAGCAAAGACTAATGCATGTACAAAACTTCACCTGAGCACACATGCTAACTCCCACACAGTAAATCATGATTCATGACGTATACCTGTATGTAGCTAACTATTAGAATTAATGTAACTGTAAACGTTTAAATAGAAATAACTATCGACCCTATACTAAATAACTATCCTTACCTATCCTACACTATCTTATCCTATCTCCTATATATAAAACAACCTTAACTTAACTTAGCTTATTGTACACATTTAGCACAACCTGAAAAACATCAACCCGCACACCTATTAAGTCATGTCTTCACACAAGGACAACAGAAACTATACCTAAATATCAACTACCTGCACATAGAAACCTAAACAATCACATATTTATTTGCATTTCTTATATATTTTTTTAATTTTGTTTTTTAATTTTTTTAAACATATAAACACATCAACCCCCACCTCATAACAAACCCAAAGTACCCCTACCCACTATCAAACTCACCCACCCCTAAAACCACTATGCCTGCACTATCACTACAACTACACTAACCTAAACTAAGCTATAAAAACCTATTGTTAAAACATAAGCATGTCAAGCAGGGGGAATGGCAGAAGGGGTCCCTGTGGCAATCAACGTTTGGCCTGCCCAACTGCACACGCCATGTCCTGCAGCAGGGATAAGGCCTGGTTCTCAAGGACTGCCATTGTGAGTTTGAGGTCTGACATGTCCTTCCTCATTTACTGCTCAAAACGTAAGGGCCCTCCTGTAGGCTGAGGTGTGGGTCCCGGTGGTATATAAGGCCTGCTGGTAGAGATGCTTGGGACAGCTGTGTGTGATGCACCTGATGTGGATTATCCATGGCAGGCTGAGCTTCCCCTTGTGTTGGTCCCATCGGAAATACAGACCACTTCCCCCGGACCTTTTCCTCCTCGAATTGCCTCTTTATGGCCCTGTGTGCCTTGGCGACCTGTTGGAGGTGGTGGAAGCGCTCCTTTCGTTTGTTGTACTGGCGCAGCTGATCCAGTGTCATGTTGTCTGTTGAAACAATGAGGATAAATGTCACTCAAAGGCTGACTAGGAACAGGTATCAACATCATGAAATATCATATTTTACATTACACCTCATCTTGCAGCTTAGAGTGGCTATACACATACTTATTATCTAGCATATCAGATGTCCTCAACCCTAATTGCAAAGGAAGGCCAATTGTTAGACTGTGTAATTGCAACACCATTGGCAGATCTAATTATGACCATGTTAGTACTGAGTGTGCTTGGAAGCAAATATTTTTGGTACCCATTGAATGGTACACATTTTCACCTTCACTATGTATAAGTGCACCTTCTGCATCCTGTAATGATCTTTCTGCCATAGGCATTTAACACATTAAGAAGTGCTATGTCTTGACAGTACATGTCTTGTCTCACAACGTTTTGTAATTGATAAGGCAAGGAGCCATATCAGGACATATTGCTACCTATACAGATAACTTGGCAGGTATGACATGTAACAATGGACGCAGGAATAGTACCCCACATCAAACAGAGGCATATGAAACTTCTCATATTTGACCTGTAGCAACTCCACGGTAGACCATGCTACTGCTCAATACATGCTTTCAATATCATAGCATGTGCAACTGACATGCATTCTGTATCATTCACAGTCACATCAATTTCTGATGTTTATCCACTACCACATACATTAGCATTGTCTGACATGGGTTCATGGCTCCCCTATCAATCAGCTATCATGTGGTCCATCCCATATTGGCAAAGTGTTCTCCTTGACAGTATTAAGAGACTAATAGAGATGCAACACGTCACCGCACATTTTCATGGCCTATTTATCTCCTTCCAAAAGTTCAATTGTGATAAGAATGCACATTGAATCTGGCAATTCCCACATCATCTGACATCACACTCACTCCTTGCACTACGCAATTATCACTGATGAAGGCACTCACCGGTGAAGTTGGTGTTCTTGAAGTTCGCTACCTCAGGTTTCGTGTATGAAGGGGGTCCAGCTACAAGACATAACATGTAAATCACATCATGAAACTTACTATATATCTGCACTACCTGCTCTGACAGCACAGTACATATGCAAGGCTATTGGCTATGTAGCTCTTCAGGGGTCGTATTATACAAGTGCCCCCGAGGGCGCAACAGGCGTTTGCACCTGATTTGCACACCCCCTGGACACTTTGATATTACAGAATGGTCCGCGGACGCTTTTGCGGCCCCTTCTTTATTACCGATAGCACTGGCACACATAAAGCACCAGCGCTATCTTCAGAGGGCATTCCCTCATTTGCATGGGGGCGTGCCCCATTCAAATGAGGGAATCCCTTTGCCTCTGCGCCCGCATCTTATTACGGACGTGGGCGCAGAGACAAAGAAGCTCTCAGGAGGTGCACTGACATTGTGTCATCTAAAAGGTGGCGCACTGTCACTACGCCTCCTGATGGCAGCCCCCTGCAGGATGTAAAAGGTGTCTTATGGACCCCCCAGACATCCCCTTGCAGGAGGGTGCAGTCACTCACTGCACCCGTCTGCAAGGGGATGTCTAATCGTCCTTCAAAGTGCAGGCAGGTTGCCGCCTGCGCAGTGAAAACACGGAGTGGATTTAAAGTAGCCGCTCCGTTTTTCACCTGAATGCACTGCCCTGAGTGCAGCGCGCATTCGCTGCTGCCCTGGGGCATCGCATTCATCATAATAGGGTGCATTTTTATTGTTTGCGCTGGACGCACCTTTTAAAAGGTGCGCCTGCGCAAACAATGAAAATGCACCTTTTGTGTAATACGGCCCCAGGTTGCAATGGTTCAGATGACACAGTTGATATGCCTGGATGATACACATAGGTAGGATGGCTGAGTCAAACATACATATGAATGCCTTAAACATGCACCTGTTGGCCATTTTGCAGAACCATTTGCTGACCCGCATCACTACCAAATTACACAATGGTTGCTGACTTGGATGATGCTGTGCACCTACACAGTTCACATACCATACTCAGTAAGGTGATGCTACACAGAGGCCCTCTTAAAAGCAGACACCAGTAAATGAGTACGCTACGTACATCTCAATTCATGCGTACTTGTTCCCTAGGTAACATGAGTACTGTACCTGTCAGTGCTGCTGAGTGCATGATATTGTACACTTATTTCCCATGCATCCCTAAGCTGAAAATTACATATTTGATCATTTACAAGTATGGTATCGGTAGAGATGTGTCTCATTCAGGCAAGCATACCCTTGGATACTGTACCATGGGAGTGGGCTTCCATCTGACACACATTTGGGCTGTCCTGCTGGAGTCATGTTCCATGTGAGTTACATATGTTAAGACAGCTCCAGTGGCTCTGGCCTCAATAACCCCTCCATGAGGCCATGCAAACACACATTTTGGCTCGCCTACTGGAGTCATGTACCATGTGAGTTACATGTGTTAAGACAGCTCCAGTGGCTCTGGCCTCAATAACCCCTCCATTAGGCCATGCAAATGCAGCATGGGGGATTTGCTATGCATTCAGAGGTATGTAGTCAGGCAAGCCAGTGCAAAGCACAGCGTAGCCATAGTGGGCATCAAGGAACTATACCCATTACAAATAGGAAATGCTGTTAAAGACCAGTGTTATGTGTATTGCCACATTCAGAGGTGAGCTAACCAGTGTAAGCCATGGCAAGACTCATTAATGATTGACAACTCAGGGGAGGAATGCCAGGGATGATCATTGGCACATCACTATGGGGCTTCTTAACAAGGCTCCAGTGCAGCCGCTGCATCTCTTTTGATATTATTAGAAGTGAAAGGCCAACAGTGCAAGGGCCTTGTAAATAAGCCCCTTTATGTATGATGTATATTCTGTGATGGCCTATCACAACTGAACATGACAAATGCTGCTGAAAAATAGGCAGCTCTGGAGCATATCTGCACTACCTGCTCTGTCATCACATGAGTTGTCTGGAAGGGCTATGGCAATGTACATCAGCTCCATGCTTCCCTAGGACTCATCTCTGTCACCTACGGTAACACAAATACTAGTGGGGGCCACACAGTGTCACAGATAACATTGGTGCACAGATTGTGCCAGCACTATAGGCACAGCATGTTCCCCTTTTGCATGGGAGCATGGCTAATTAGAGCCAAACTGTCTTGTGAGCCATACTTAGTGGTTCTACAAATCATCAATGGTTACATAAGAAATATAGAACAGACACATTATGTGTACTTACATGTTGCTCCACCAACTTCAATGCCCACGTAATGTAGGAGGTCGGACTCTCTGCCGACCACATCTGCCCAGCGATGTTTCAACTGCTGGATGTCCCGGTCCACTCCATAGAGGCACAGCATCTGGAGGCGTATGTATTCCCATCGCTGCTTCTTTATCTTTACTGGGTAGCCCTGGATAATACGGCCCCCAACGGCTACAATATTTGGGAGGTAATGGCAGACCAGCCCCAGGAATGCCCCAAATTCCTGCTCAATAATGGGGCGACTACGGCTATGCCCTGGCATGATTCCACCCAGAATAAACTAACCCAAACACTACAAAAACATTCAAAAACACCCTACTACCCCTATAACAAATATACCCCAAAAGACAAACACCCAACAGCACACAGGACATTAAATAACAACATACTTGCCCGCCACGGGTTCAACAGGGTCTGGCATTGCGGGTTTGAGCGGGGAGCCCGAGGGGCTGTGATTCTCTTGCGCCGTACCTTCCCTCTCACTCCCACCAGCGTATCCAGAGATCCACAGGGCCGCTTTTTGGCCCTTACTGGGACCTTAGGGGACTCAACCATTAAACTGGTCTCGCTCTATGTGCCTCCAGCAACCCTCACGCCCACCCTGCATGCCGCGGTCAATACTATCTCCTCCCTCCCCCTGGGCTTAACGATAGTTGGGGGTGATTTTAATGCAGTCATGCAGCCAACTCAAGATGCCACCGGCACACCATCCCCATATAGGACCCAACCTGCTAAAAGAATGACGGAATGGGCATCACAAATGGGGCTGTGCGATGTCTGGAGGACATGGAACCCCAGAACGTGGCAATACACTCACACCTCTGCAGCACACCATACCCATGCGAGCATTGATCTGCTGTTTATGCCGGCCCCCGACTGTCTTGCGGTAACGGATGTCTGTATCCTCCCTCAAGGCTTATCGGACCATTCTCCCCTCATCCTCCAAGTGGGGGGCCCTGCTGGCACCCTGCGTGCCCTCTGGCGACTCAACGCCTGGTTTCTCGAGGACAATAAGTTTTGGCACACACTCAGGAAAGATATCAAACAATACTTTCAGGACGACCAAGTCTCAGTCCCCTCACAGGGCACGCTGTGGGACACTGGTAAAGCCACAATTTGAGGGCTCGCAAAGGGCCATCTCAAAGCCAAGCGACTGGCAAGAGAGAGCTGGCTCTCCCTCCTGGAAGCCCAGGCGACCTGCCTGGAGCAGACCGCAGCTCAGACAGAGACAGGGAGAGAAACCCGACAACTAGAGCTCCTAAGGGAGGAAATAAAACACCTATCGGTCGAATCGGCGAAGCTCTTGTGGAGGTCCT
This sequence comes from Calotriton arnoldi, assembly GCA_963921515.1. NCBI lineage: Eukaryota > Metazoa > Chordata > Amphibia > Caudata > Salamandridae > Calotriton > Calotriton arnoldi. The sequence continues at coordinate 1,100,490 of CAWUFW010005522.1, read as the reverse complement.
CTGTATCCCTTGTCTACGGATTTGGAGACCAAAATGGCAAACTGCTCCACTGGCTGGCCTCCCAACCCTTGGTGAACCGAATAGTCCCGGAGAGTCAAGGTCAAACCCATCGCACGCCTACCTCCATTGCCCAAGCCATTGCCAATTACTGCTCCCGGCTCTATGCGGTAGACCGGCCCCATAGCCCCATAGCCCCGATCCCGGGACACTGGACCTCACTCTCCATCCTCGTCTAACAAAATCAGAAAAGACCCTACTAGAGCAGCCTATCACAACGGAAGAAATAGGAGAGGCAATCTCCTTGACCGCGAGCCCGACGGGTTCCCAGCGGAATACTATACGCCATACCGTGACACCCTAATACCTCACCTACATGCGCTTTATGGGGAAGTGATAAAGGCAGGAGCCTTTCTGCCGGAGTCAGATAGGGCAACAATTTTGGTCAGACCCAAAACGCAGCCCCCATCGGCCTCCTGCTCAGAGTACCGCCCAATCTCGTTCATCAACACTGAAGTTAAAATCTATGCGACGGTCCTAGCCACGTGCCTTAAATCGATCCTCAACAGCCTCATCCACCCGGACCAATGCAGATTCATGCCACGCTGCAGCACGAGGCATTGCATACGGCGTCTTCACCTGGCATTGGCCCACCTCCAACTTCTCACCCCTTACCTCGCCATTTTATTGCTCGATTTCGAAAAAGCCTTCAAAACTGTCGACTGGCGATATTTGGAGGAGGTGGACATGGGACACCACTTCTGCAGTCTAGTGCGAGTATTATACTCTAACCCCTTGGCACGGGTGCTCATAAATGGAGCTCTCTCAGACATTTTCCCGATTCGGCGAGGGACAAGACAGGGGTGCCCTCTGTCACCCCTCCTCTTCGCCCTTTCCATTGAGCCACTAGCCTGCCACATCCGTGCAGACGCACAGATCCAGGGTTGGCATTGGCGGGGAGCGCACGAGGACTGCATCGCTCTCTATGCGGATGGCGTTCTGCTTTTCTTTACGGACCCAGCCCACTCAGGCCCCAGAAGCCTCCAGCTTCCCCGCTCCTTTGAGGGGACTTCAGGCCTGCCCCTAAACCCAGCCAAATCAACACTGGTCCCATACACATGTCCAGGGAATGCATAGACTGGCAGGCGAATATCCCCATAAAGCGCCTCTCCTTTAAATATCTAGGCATTTGGGTGGTACTGCTCCTGGAACTCACCTGGTCACTCAATGTTAATCCCTTACTCCGGAGAACGAAAGCTGACCTCCGCAAGTGGCAATCCCTTCCTCTCAACCCTATGGGTAGAGTCGCCGTATTTAAAATGATGGTACTCCCCCGGTTTCTATACATTATCCAGAACCTTCCACTCCACTTCTCTCGTGGATGGTTCCGGACACTGGACAGCAGGGCCAGAGCCTTCCTATGCAATACCTCGAGACCACGTATGGCCCTCACCTCCTGTCAAAAGGCACCATACGATGGTGGAATGGGCATGACCAACCTCTATTTATATTATCTGCCCACTCGCCTCCTGGTGAAACACGACTGGTACATCGGCGGTTCGTCTGACCCAGCTTATCGAATTGAACTAGAGAGCCTCGGGTTCTCTCAGTTCCAGTCCATGCTCTACAGAGCCCCGATTCCTCGCACACTCCCTACAGTCACTAGAGCGGTTCTGGTCGACTGGCACTCAGCGATGGTATACACACAGTGGGACAATAAGCTGACATTGCAAATACCCTTGTGGAATGGCACCTGGCTTGGTGAGGTAGGGACTCTAGAGAGCTTTTGCAAATGGGACTTGATTGGAATCTCACAGCTTATGGACGTATGGAAAGGAAACCACATGTGCTCCTTCCAAGACTTACAAAACTCATATGCACTGCACCCCACCCAGTTCTATAAATACCTGTAACTCTGACCCCCTACACACCTGCGGACACAACGTTCCCAGAATTTAGTCCCCTAGAAGCCCAAATCCTGATGGGTGACCTTGGGAAAGGAGGGGTATCCAAGATCTACCGCTAACTAGTCAATAACTCCCCGACTTCTCTAGACCCCTCAGACGTCGCTGGGAGACCTGGCCCGTCTACACCGAGCGGGGTTTCTGGCCGCCCCCACATGCCCACGGTGACAGGTAGAACCCGCTGATTTCTACCACTTGGTATGGGCCTGTGGCCCCCTCACCTTATATTTGGAGAAAGTGGTGTCCGAGCTGAGCACTATCCTGGGTAGGGAGGTCCCGCTTAGCCCATTAGCTCTACTCCTGGGAGTCATGGATGGCCTGGGTGGGACCCAGGTAGACAAAATATTTCTTGGCACAGCGGTTATGGTGGCCAAACGTGATATAGCAGCGGCGTGGAAGGACCCTGCCCCCCCCCCCTAGTATCACTAAATGGCATAGAGAGGTGGATTGGAGCGCATCCCAAGAAAAACCCACATATGAAGCAAGAGGCTGTCCCGCCAAGCATGGCCGCGTGTGGGGGAAATGGCTGGGGCTATTGATTTAAATGGAAAGAGGTGACACTGGGGAATGAATTGGAGCTGATCATGCTTATTAGGATTTCACACTGAGAACAGACCAATAAGACCTATGGCAACTTCACTGCGCTAAATGAAAGATCTGTCTATGCTGCTGGTTATGTATTTGTATGCTTTTAAAACCCAATAAAATGTGTTATTAAAAAAAAACCAATATACTACAAAAACACCCAAAATGACTTTAGAGACAAGAGGGACAGAACACACGACGCACCAGCTCCAAAAACACCAACACCACTTGTGAGAAGTTGGCCTGGTATATGATGTCCACAAATTAAAGTGGGCACCTTGCACCGGTCCAAACAACCCTTATGGTGATTTAAGAGGTGAAAGATAACCGTAGAAAGCTATCCAAGTGGTAGCTGTGGAGAGCAGCCTTCAGGCTTCGTCTTGAAGGAATGTTAAGCAGCTTGTTTTACCAGAATGCAACCTTATAGTATTGGTTAAATGAAAGAAGAACCACACAGTAGTTATAAAAATATGTATTTATTATTATAACACACCTTAAATACCTCACAGCATCTGCTACACACAGATAAACACAAAGCAGACAATACTATAGCACAGAAACAATCGTAAGTAGCACTAATACACAGTGGGCTCCAGAGGGAGACGAACCATATACTAAAATAGTGATAAGAACCACGACTCGAGTCAAGACACTGTCTAGAGGTTGTAGAATCGCTGGGACCCCAATGAAACACCCAAGGTGAGTAAGGAGGGACCCCACAGAGGACGGGTGCAGTGTGAGAACACAACCGCGGGCTACGTACAATTCAATGGGAGAGTCGCGGTTGCAGTTTTAGTGTTTAGGGACCCTTCCCAGTGGATTACGAAGAAACCCTTTAGAACCTAAAAGGTTGGAGAGCCACCCCACCAGTGAATACTGAAGTACCAGAGTTACCTATCCTAGGGAAGCCGGATGCATAGGGTCGAAGTGGCGTCGGAAACCGCTGTCGTTCTCAATGGGAGTCTTCAAAGAAATGCCACTGCTGGAAAGAAGAAAAGTGTCCGGTGGAACCTACAGGTGGATTCGTGAAGGAAGGAACCTGAAAGTAGAGGGGACAGAGTCTGGTTCACTCAGGAGAGACCAGGGCCTCGGTAGACGAATGCCCACCAATGTTGGGTGCTTCAGGTGTGAAGATGGAGACCTTGACTCTACAGCTGCAGGGACCAGGAGACATCGAGGATGACCAGGAGCTGGATACGAGCTGTCCCACGCAGGATATCGAGTGCTGAGGGGTCGGTGTCCGGCGGGAGCACCAACAAGCCTTGGCAGCGGCAACCCATGAAGAAGGTTGAGGAAGGTCACGGTCCGGCCCACCAAGGACCAGGAGACTCACCACAGCAAGGGGAGTCAGAGCAGGCCTGGAGAAACCAGGGGAGCCCAAGAAAATCAGTGTTGTCCCTCAAATGGACCCACAGGCCGAAGGCATAAGAGTCGCGAGGGGACCTCTAGCAGTTTCACAAAACAACAGCTTGCAGGGCACAGAGTTTGAGGAGGCCAAAGTCCTTTGTACAAAATGTGCGCAGAGGTTGGGGCTATCGATAGCCCAATGCACTTGGTTGGGGAATGCCAACCAGCATATGCACTTGCAAATGTACGCGGTGCACAGGGGTTTGGGTTATGCAGTCCCCACAAGGGATACTGGCCTCAAACTTGGTGAGATGGCAGCTCAACCTCAAGGAACGTAGGACCCCACCTTCTGTGTTGCTGGAGCCTTCGGAGTCCACAGGAGCTCAGGATCAGCAGACCGGTCAGATGCGTTACGGTGCCTGCGAATGCAGGGGAGTGACTTCTTCACCCCAAAGGAGATGCTTCAGTTCTCCTTGATGCTCGACAGATCCAGAACGGAGCCTGTATGGTGCACGGGCACAGACGATGCTTTGGACAGAGAGGGAGATGAAGACGGACCCAGTCGAAGTCCAGACGGTCGAATGTCAGTGGTTTCTTGATCAGAATCTTGTCCACGTCGAATCTCGGGTCCTACAGCCAGGTAAGCCCTTTTGTACCCATGGGAGAGGATTGGACAGATTCAGGGGACCCTCCCAGGGGAGGGTCAGGACAAGGGGGAGGTTACTCCCATGTCCTTTGTGCAGTTTCGCACCAAAGCAGGAGCCAACGGCTCCCAGGACTGGTTTGAACTGGACTATGCACAGGGACACCAAATATGCCCCTCGTGCAGGCTTTCAGGCACTTTGGAAGTGTACCCACCCAGCTCCAATACACTAAATCCTGTCTGGGAGGTGGTCACACCTCCCTGTGACAGGATGACTATTGTGCTGCCTTCCTCTGCTCGAGCTTGGCTCAGCAGCAGGAGGGCAGAAATGTGTCTCTGGTCGGCAGCAACCATTTTGCGCTGTCCGGGTCGAGAAGGCTGGTACCGGGAAGACCAGGGACCCCACGAAGCTTGCTTCTGAAGGGTGGAATCATACCTCCCACACCAGTTACCGGTGTGGAGGTATGATTCCAAGGTGTTTGATACCAAACTCGACATGGTTTGTTGCAGCCGTTTTCGAGATAGCATTTTACGCGAGCATATAATGCACCTCTACCTATATGTCTGGCTGCGTCACCGACAACCCGGGAGAATGGTCTCCGAAGGCTGTAGGGGTGCCTTGCTCATGCAGGGGCACCCTCTCACGTAAAATCCAGCACCCTGCCTTCAGGATTGTCAAGGCCTTCTATAGGGGTGACTTATAGGTTTTAAGTATAGTGACCTATAGATATAGTAAACCTATATCTAAAGTAAGTGGTGCATGCACCTGTTGTATTCCGCTTTAGGTGTCCGTATATAGGTTTTCCAGAAACATGTCCTTATATAGGCACAATTCGCATTGCCCTTATATAGGCATAAGATCCCAGTCCTTATTTAGGCATTAGCCATGCTATCCAAATACAGGCATGGTCACCTACATCCGTCCACCCCAACGTCACAACGAGTTCTTAGAAACCAGACCCTTAAGCTCTTGGGAGTTCCCCTAGCACAGGATTATTGATTTCTCCAAGAACTCATTTATTATGCATGAACCGCTATACCTTAAGGGTTCATTCCTGACGTCTTCCTCTGCCCGATTTACGTCAATGCTAACATTCCAAGGCACCTACCGGGTATAAATATATCTTCCCTTGCCCAAGCAAGTGGGAGGAGACCTCGACTTTAGAGGAGCCCGTGTCCCGGCCTGACGCACTGACAAGAGACGCTGTCATCCCTGCTCGCAGAGAATCGAGCTCCCAGTGTTCTGACTCCCTTCGCGGGGTGTTAGAGTTCAAGACTCGGAAGGAGATTCCCACCTCTCTCATTCTCAAGGTATGGAGCTCACTAGAACCTAGAGGGACTCTTGGCATACCAGACTCTTGGCATACTAGACTATAGCATACCATACTATAGAATACTTCACCTACTTCTTACCTTGCCCTATACCTAGGTTAGGTTAGGTACACTGGGGTAGAACTAGCTTAGAGAAGCATCTTATGAGTACTCGCATTTTTAGCTTATGTTATTTATGTCTATGAATATATGTGTCATAGCTAAAAGATAATGCTAGCGCAGTATTATTTCTTTCTACTGCTTACGCTGTACATTATATATCTCGCATACTGTCTTGTGATCATAACAGCTCATATCTCTTACACGAGAAACAAGACTGTTCAATAAATCCTTTTATTGAAACGCCCGTCTATTCTTTCTGTGTAACTCTGAAGAAACTAAGCATGCACGATTAGCTGAGTGAAACTGTTATCTATTGTTTCCACGATTCTGAGAGCGTTCCGATTCTAAAGGGAAACAAAGTTGTCATGTTTATGCGGTTGCCAGAAACTACTCCCTTCTTGTTTACAAGGAGTTTCTAGTGGCCTCTGAGTTAGCTGGCACAAAGTAATTAAGTTTAATATACTCGATAGGGACATACTGACCTCAGTCCTATGTGGAATCTATAGGGTTTTTATTCCAATGCGCAGAGCCTATTAGGGAAATAGGAACTACACTACACACCATCTTACACAGGCTACAATGGCAGGCCTGTAGTTCCATTTTGCATGGTCTCTCATGGGTGGCATAATACATGCTTCAGCCCATGGGAGGCCTCTGGGCTACCTATGCTCTGGGTACCTGTGTACCATATATTAGGGACTGACAAGTGTACCCCAGTAGCCAATCTAGAGTGTACCTAAGTACATGACATAACATTTTAGGGAGAAAGCAGATAGACTGGGGTCCTGATTAGCAGGATCCCAGTCAGGCTAGTCAAAAACCAGCAAAACACCAGGCAAAAAGTGGGGGTAACCATGCAGTCAGATCCTACCTTCCTACACCACTCTACAGCACAAGCACAACACCACCACTCCCAAGCAAAGACTGTAAAACTGTGACTTATTGTGAAAGTGAAAGTAACTTCACAGTACTGGTTTGCAGCATGCAGTGTCTGTGACATCACTTCCCATTATCTATTTCTTCACTTCCTGGGCGGATGCAGCACGTTTTCAGCCTACGGTCCTTTTTTACGCTACAGCGCAATGCGCCGATTTTGCAAAAGGCCTAACAATGAAAAAAACTGTCTATATTGCGCATCGGTGGGGAAGCGGCAAATTTCAATTACAGAGAGGTTGAAAAATTTCACACTAAAAGATGTTGCATCATTTTTTTTTACGCTAGAGGTCTAGATTATTTTACGTTTTAAGATGTGCACTTTATGTAAAAATGAACAGTAAATGCAATGGTGTGTGTTATGGGTGGAGTTGACCTGTTTACAGTCTTTGTATATGTGTCATATGTGTGTTATTATGTGAACATATGTGTGGGATCATCCTGTTCTTGGATCATACTATGCATAGCGCCCAAACACTGTTGTAGCACAATGGCGCAGCTTACCAGAGGTGCTCCTTGTGTTAAGTTATTAATGGCACCCATTGAGATTGTATCAGCTATGACTGCTCAGCCTACAGCCAAATAGCGCTGTGTCCCACAGTGAAGGCATCAGACTGTAGTAAAAATTTGAAAGTGTGCAGCAATTGACTGCACACACCTGGAAGGGAATGTATGGATGGGACCATTTGATTATTTTCATAAGTGCCGTTCATATTCAAGGGCCATACCCCACAGGACAGTGGCAGTGTCATCATTTGTGGCCACATTGATCCTTAATCATGATGATTGTGGTATAGCGGGTCACCATGCATGTCTTGACGAGTCCTCCTACATATTGCTGATAGTAAGGCTACGTACATGACACCATACCTACACTATGCATCAAGACAGTGTTGCTTGTGCATAGCAGTGGGTGTACACATGCAACACTGTAGCACTGGCAAAGTATGTTATGTATATTTTGTCTGTGTAAATTGAGACAACTTAATGGATGTGACATGTGGGTACATTTGTTGATGTTTCATATGTAGACTGTAGTTTTGGAAGTGTGTTTCCATGCACATTTTATGTGGAACACTCCAAAGTCATCATATAAAGATTGGCCTCTACTTTCGGCCACAAATATGATGCTTAACACATGGCAAGCATCAGGAGACAAACACACACAGTCATAGCCCACAATCTACATTACCACACCATGGCAATTATGGCTGGCAATGGAGGGCTATCTGCTACAGTTAGGTGGCGTGCTCACTATTTCATTTGTACCAGATGATGTTCAATGCTATTTGTTACACATTGCTACATACATATTCTGTGTGACAAACAGTAGTGGGTCAAATGTGGAAGTTTAGTGGTTTAGCGTGAGTATGGAATACAAATGCTTACACAGTGGTAGTGTTCTGACATTTTATTTACAGATAGATGTACAATGTGTAATCTTTCATCATTTTTTCATATATGTTGGACATTCATGCTTCAGACAAGAAATTATTAATGATGTTTTCCCTCCGCTGTAATGCAGCAAATGTTGCTCTAGGTTGCTGAGACTCCTCATCTTCCTCCTCCTCATTATCCCGCATTTCCTGATCCCCAATCTCATCTGGCCATGGCATATTTGTCCTGACACATATATTGTGCAGAATGCAGCAGACCAAGATTATTTTACAGACCATAGGTGGGGAGTAGAGCAATCTGCCCCATGATATGTCAAGGCTCTGGAAGTGTGATTTTAGTACTCCGAATGTCTGCTCAGTGATGGACCTGGTGCGGCATAGGGCATGGTTGTAGATCCGCTAGGCTTCTGTTTGCAGGATCTTTAAGGGAGTCATGACCCACAGCATTTATGCCATTGCAGGATACCCACATGTGTTTTGGGGCAATGGACAGCACACATGTGCAACTTGTGCCTCCAGCGGCTACATCCCATATCTACCGCAACAGGAACACACCTTTTCCATGAATGTGTAGGCAATCGTGGACCATCTGGGCCTCTACATCAACATTCTAACAAAGTACCCTGGCAGTGCTCCTGACTCATTCATCTTCCGCCATCAATGAGCGGTTCCAGGATGGGACCTATGGGAATGGCCTGCTGGTTGGTAAGTACACCTCAAGCACATGACAGACCACATGGTAGTCAATTATGTAGGAATACATTGACATATCAGTCTTGGGTTGAATGAGACAGTACATATGTAGTTGATGTGGCCCGATATACTTGTGCCATGCTACATGGCATATGCACAACACATTTCCTGCAAGTCACACACGTTGACACCGTCTACGCTACTGTGGCCCACATGTACAAGTGACTGGGCTGAGGGAGTATCACTAATCAGAATGCTCTGGTAGACCAGCTACCCAAATCATGTCAATGTGGCAATCTAAGTATGTCTGCATGACATTGCAAGGCCTCATAGGTATGCAGTACAACAAGCCACAACAAAGTTCATCTCTAATTCACCCTACGTTAAGGATATCTAGCATGGGCCTTGCAGTGGCCTTTCCCATCCAGCACCAATGAAGATCACACATGTTTGCACACATCCTATGTACAGGGACCCTGGGTGAGTGTGCAAGTAGTGGGCCTCCCAAGGGGAGATGAAAAGAGGATACATAATCACATGTCTCATTCTCATGTCCAATTATTATGTGTCCAGCATTCCACAAGACACATAGAAGGAGGGAATAGCACAGATTGTATGTAATTGGTGCTGGAATGTGTCCCTTAAAGCATGATATGATGTGAGGACACTAAGCTGACAAACGTGCACCATGGTGCAAGGGGGGGGGGTTGTTGGCACTTGTCACTATCATATGATATTTGCGAATGTGGATAAATCGTAAATGTGCTGTATGTCAACTGAAAAATGCAAAAGAACAATTGATGGACAGAATGCAGAACAATGTCATACATTCACCCCAGTACAGAGATCTGGGCCTAAACCATCGTTTTTGCTCACCATGCCATTCCAGTTTGGACCCAGCCATATGCAAATCAGTCTTGACCCTGCGCCCAATGGGAACAGTCCAGCCCGAACTGCCAGGCCAGGTCCTCCCTGGACTGGAAACAAGCATCCTAGGACCGGTTTCGGGCTTTCAGCCCTCATCAGCCAGGATAGCTTGACTCCAGTGGCATGGAGAGCATGGGACCCACGTCTGGGCATACCCATCCCACTCGGGGTGACAAATGCAAAAAGAACAATTGATGGACAGAATGCAGAACAATGTCATACATTCACCCCAGTACAGAGATCTGGGCCTAAATCCATCGTTTTTTTGCTCACCATGCCATTCCAGTTTGGACCTGGCTTGGCAGTTCGGTCTGGACTGTTCCCATGAGGCACAGGGTCAAGACTGATTTGCATATGGCTGGGTCTAAACTGGGGTGGCACGGTGAGCAAAAGAACGATGGATTTAACCCAGATCTCTTGACTGGGGGTGAATGTATGATTTATTCAGCATTCCATCCATCATTTGTTTGTGTAGCACTTTTCACCCTAAGTGGGATGGGTATGCCCAGACGTGGGTCCCTTGCTCACTGTGCCACTGGATTCAAGCTAGCCTGGCTGATGAAGGGTAATACCCAGAAACCGGTCCCAGGATGCTTGTTTCCGGTCCAGGGAGGACCTGACTTGGCAGTTCGGTCTGGACTGTTCCCTTGAGGCACAGGGTCAAGACTGATTTGCATATGGCTGGGTCTAAACTGGGGCGGCACGGTGAGCAAAAGAACAATGGATTTAACCCAGATCTCTTGACTGGGGGTGAATGTATGATTTATTCAGCATTCCGTCCATCATTTGTTTGTGTAGCACTTTTCACCCTAAGTGGGATGGGTATGCCCAGACGTGGGTCCCTTGCTCACTGTGCCACTGGATTCAAGCTAGCCTGACTGATGAAGGGTAATACCCAGAAACCGGTCCCAGGATGCTTGTTTCCGGTCCAGGGAGGACCTGGCTTGGCAGTTCGGTCTGGACTGTTCCCATGAGGCACAGGGTCAAGACTGATTTGCATATGGCTGGGTCTAAACTGGGGTGGCACGGTGAGCAAAAGAACGATGGATTTAACCCAGATCTCTTGACTGGGGGTGAATGTATGATTTATTCAGCATTCCGTCCATCATTTGTTTGTGTAGCACTTTTCACCCTAAGTGGGATGGGTATGCCCAGATGTGGGTCCCTTGCTCACTGTGCCACTGGATTCAAGCTAGCCTGGCTGATGAAGGGTAATACACAGAAACCGGTCCCAGGATGCTTGTTTCCAGTCCAGGGAGGACCTGGCTTGGCAGTTCGGTCTGGACTGTTCCCAGGAGGCACAGGGTCAAGACTGATTTGCATATGGCTGGGTCTAAACTGGGGTGGCACGGTGAGCAAAAGAACGATGGATTTAACCCAGATCTCTTGACTGGGGTGAATGTATGATTTATTCAGCATTCCGTCCATCATTTGTTTGTGTAGCAGTATGTCAACTGAAAGGCACATTCCATCACTTCACTTTGGATGCAGGTTAGCTCAGCCCTTTCACATCCATTGATGCCCAGTGGCTACAAATGCTACATGAGGCCCTGCGTGTGCAATCAATTGTGTCAAAGACTCTCACGAATGCTACCACAATGAGGCCTCTAAACTGCTAGCTGTGAACTAGTTTTATCTAGAGATCGGTAACCAAATGTTAAACTTATTTGTACATTTGTCATTAATCAAAAACGACCAAGAACTCTTTGTCAATTTCTTGAAAAAAAGATTGCTTTCACAGTTTAAAATTGACTGCACTTCTCTTACAGAACTCACATCAAATCATAATGTCAAGCTGACCCTTAATTGCCAAGTGCATTAGAGAAATTGTACATGAAAGAATGAGATATGCTTATGTTTCTTTTTTGCATACTGGCCGGTTTTCAATGACTCAGGCTGCAAATTGAATACCTTAAAAGAGAAACAAATTACACAGTCAACAACTTATTTTTGTGACATCTTGAAAGAATCAATTTCTGCACAATAAAAGTAGACAAGCTGAAAGTGGTGAAAAGCCACGGGCTTACCATTTCTCATCTTTCCACTCAAAAACAGTATCACTTCAGCTATGCTCGGTTTCTTTTTGCACATCTTACAAGATTGTCTATTGGGTTTCTTTAACAAGTTAGGTTTTTGCAGTCATTTTCATCCAAGAAGCATTGTTTGTCCAGGGACGAATTAGATTTTTTGTACATTAATTTAGAGTGTAGCCAGGCCAAAAAATGAGACACTTTAGTGCAGTTGGACACCACAGAAGGTTAGCTTGATGGCATCATCACAGGAATAGTAATTGTCAGAAGGTGAGGTGGGTTTCTGGTTTTCAGAGTGGTCCACAGGACTTCTCTGAAGTTAAGCATAATAGGGAGCTGTTTGATACAGCATCAAAGCGTATGCATGTCACAGAACTAGTTGAGAACAGCATCCTAGAACACCTTGGGCTTGCTGAGGTAGAAAGGACAACCGCACCGTTATATATCCACAATGCTATGCTCCAAAAAAGGACAATTCTGGTGCCATCCCTCAATTGTCCTTCTTAATTATAGTTTTGTATATACTAATATTTCAGTAATTAAGGGCAACATTGGGCTTAAATTAGGCAGTCAATGCTTGACCTCTAGGAATACTTTTGTACTTTTATTTGGTAACATTAGTGCAATGCAACATTATGCAGGAAATCTGCAGGGCTGCATTACTCAAATTAAGAAAACAGCTTAGCACTGTTTTTACTACGCAGCGCATGGGGCATCATGAGGACATTTGCCTGCTGGGCTGTCTTAGTGCAATGCTAGACATGATTTAGCATTGTGCTATGGCAAAAAGGTGAACAAGTGGTGTCTTGCCTGAGATTTGTACTTGAAGCTCTCTCTCCAGTGCAAATCTCTGTGCGCTGACCTGTGTTGCTCACTTAATAAGTGTGTCATTTGGATAAAATTAGAACTATTATGCTTGGGAGAATCATCTGATTTTTTGTTTTGCCCCTTGTTTGGTCCATTCGGCCTTGTAAATCAATGCAAATCCAGGATGTGCTACTTTGCAAGACCCTAGTTGAGCTACAACGGTAGTACAATCTCTAGTCCTCTCTAAACTGGACTATGGGAACGCCATCCTCACAGGGACGCCAAAACTTCACCTCTGAAAAGGAAACCCACCCAGATTTGTGCTTTCTCTGGAAATGCACCCAGGATATGGAACTCACTTCCGAGAGATCTCTGATGCAACCCCTCCATCTCCTGCTTCAAAAGGGACCTGGAACTCCTTCTCTTCAACAAATACTTTAACACGCACGCTTACTGAACCATGTTCCAATATCTCACTTTCTCTATGACCAGACCCTTTGCCACAATCGGTTGGATGATTGTTTCAGCTGCCTTATATGTCATTTACTCCTTTAACTCATTCTGTTCTAATTGTCCGCAAACTGTAACTACCCTTACTGCCTAATCAATTCCTTTTGTTTCTATTTAAACATGTTCTTTAACCTAGGGTCTTGCATGATATGTAAAGCCTATTTTTATGTAAAGAACTCTGATACCTTCAGGTCCAGCTAGCGCTATATAAAACCTATAAATAGTAAATGCAATTTTGTGCAATCCTAGGTTTTCTTGCAATTTTTCTGTCCCATTGGACCAACACTGTATGATGTATCAGGAGTTTGACACTGTGCGACACAAAGCCATTTATCATTGTGTTCAAATCCATTCAAAATGCTATTGCAAGCAAAAATTATTCACCCCTGCCATTTGCTCCACTATGCATTGCGTCGCTCTGCATAGCATCCCCCAAATGCTGGTCCTAAGGCATAGTAAACCTTGCCACGGTATATTAAACATAAGAGCCACACAGTGACTCCAAGCTTTACATTTTGTTTTTTACCAATTTAACACAGTGATTGACTGATGACATAAGATGTACTTGATTTAGTACCTCTTCTTGACTGATAGGACAGAAGACTGTAGAGAGTTTGATCAGGCCCACATCTACAATACTTTGAGGTAGTCTAGTACATAAGTCAAAGTGAGTTTTGTTGTGTGTTGGTTTCAATATAGACAAAATGCTGGCTTACGGGGAACTGTCCCGCCGACCCCAATATGGCCGCTGCACTGTCCTGCAAAACACACAAGATGATGGACGGAATGTTGCACATTGGCAAACATTCACCCCCAGTCACAGATCTGGGTTTAATCCATCGTTATTTTGCTTCACCACGCCACCCCAGTTCAGACATAGCCATATGCAAATCAGTCTTGACCCTGTGCCTCATGGGAACAGTCCAGACCGAACTGCCAAGCCATGTCTTCCCTGGACCGGAATCAAGCATCCTAGGACCGGTTTCGGGCTTTCAGCCCTCATCAGCCAGGATAGCTTGACTCCAGTGGCGTAGTGAGCACGGGACCCACGTCTGGGCATACCCTTCCCACTTAGGGCGAAATGCAAAACACACAAGATGATGGACGGAATGTTGCACATTGGCAAACATTCACCCCCAGTCACAGATCTGGGTTTAATCCATCGTTATTTTGCTCAGACGTGGGTCCCTTGCTCACTTTGCCACTGGATTCAAGCTAGCCTGGCTGATGATGGCTGAATAGCCAGAAACCGGTCCCAGGATGCTTGTGTCCGGTCCAGGGAAGACATGGCTTGGCAGTTCGGGCTGGACTGTTCCCATGAGGCACAGGGTCAGACTGATTTGCATATGGCCATGCCTGAACTGGGGTGGTGGAGTGAGCTAAAGAATGATGATAGATTAAACCCAGATCAGTTGACTGGGGGTGAGTGCTTGATTTGCTCAAGCGCTCCGTCCATCATCCCTTTTGGTATCGCTTTGTTCGCCCTAAGTTGGCAGGGTATGCCCAGACATGGGTCCCTTGCTCACTTTGCCACTGGATTCAAGCTAGCCTGGCTGATGACGGCTGAATAGCCAGAAACCGGTCCCAGGATGCTTGTGTCCGGTCCAGGAAGACATGGCTTGGCAGTTCGGGCTGGACTGTTCCCATGAGGCACAGGGTCAGACTGATTTGCATATGGCCATGTCTGAACTGGGGTGGTGGAGTGAGCTAAAGAATGATGATGGATTAAACCCAGATCAGTTGACTGGGGGTTAGTGTTTGATTTGCTCAAGCGCTCCGTCCATCATCCCTTTTGGTATCGCCGCAGTGTCCTGGCCTGGAAGTTAAGATCACGTTCCATGCAACTCAGCAGAGGCCGGGAGCCAGTTTCCGGCAGTCCAAGGCCCAGAGGGCGGATTAAGGACCGATAAAGAGACGCCGGTAACAGAGAGTAACGAGGAGAAAAAGAAGATGGAGGAGCCAACGGAGACGCAAAACTACGGAGGTGGCAGAGAAGAAGGGTGACTACAGGAAGGATCAGGAGCGTGGAGGGACGACGGAACCATTCTCCGGGAAGAAGAGGAAGACTGCGCTGGAGAGAACCACTCAGAGAGCAACACCCCAAGTTCAGTACTCCCATGAGGGAAGTGGAGGCTGTGACTCCCCTCCCAACGGCCCCGGAGGGTCGTGGGCTCAGGCAAGTACCCCGCACGTCTCTATTTTCACTTAAGGGCTGGTGGGCGGGTTTGCGGGCCGCACCGCCTTACCAGCACTATTTTACTCCCTCACTTAGGCACAGGATAGAGCACTTGTGGAGGGTGTACATGAACCCCACCCCCTTTATTTAGGGTAAAACTTCGGGCCGTAACTTGACCCCGTTTTGTTTTGTTTTTCCGGTTCCCTCACGAGGAGACAGCCTGGACAATAGGAACAAGAGACGGTAAGAACGCACCAGTCACTTCGCCGGACTTTGCCCAGAACAATTGTTACCCAGGATAGAGACTAGAATTCAAGGACAAGAAACATCTCCTTTTTTGGGGCTTTTAGTGTTTCCTCAACACCCTTTTCGCCTCCATGAAGTATTGGGACTATAATGTTAAATAAACAAGCCGGTCCTTGAATCCAGAGTTTGGTGTTTTGATTAGGAAAAAGGGGTTTAGGGATGTATCACGCGACCAAACCATTACATGTGGTGTCAGAAGTGGGACATTAGTGTCTAGCCCAACATGACACAACCCCTAACAATGGAGACAATGATCACACAGCTGGCGGAAGGCCAACGTCATTTGCAACTAGTCTTTGAACAGCAAACGAAGATTGCCCAGAAGGAGCGCGAAGCCCTCCTTTCAGCCTTGAAAGATCAAGCATCCCTTGTGACAACCAACCAGCAGGTGCAGGATACGACTATCCTGCGGTTAACAGACGCCATCTCAAACGCACAGGTACACCCCAACGTACCGGGGACCGTATTACAAAAATTCCAACAGGGCGACGACCCTGATTACTTCTTCGTAAACTTTGAAGGGGTCGTCACCACAGCCACCTGGCCACCAGAAAGGTGGGGACAATACATAGCCCCCTTGTTGTCGGGTGAACTTCAAGCTGCCTACCAGGCCGCCAATCCTGCGGGGACAACTGCCTATCCGGACATTAAAAAAGCTATTCTGGAGCGATTAGGCTGCGACCAGGAATATTATCACAGTTATTTCCGGAAGGAAAAATGGACTACAGGAGATAATCCCCAGGCCTTATATTACCGGATACAAGACCTTGGAAATCGTTGGCTAACACCCTCGTCTTCCTCTATAGAAGACCTCACTGAGAAGGTCTACCTGGAGCAATATTTAGAAGCACTCCCCCCATACAAGATCATGGATCAAGCAGCACCCCAAACTAACGGTCGATATGGTTGTCGACCTCACCTGTGCCTATCACCGATCCCCTGAGTTTAAGGCCCAACCCCACCGACTCCCCATCAACCTCCCCAGACTTGGAAGTAGGGCCCAAACTCCTCCTGCAGAGAAAAAAACACCACCCTTACTAAAACACCCTTCCAGACCTGCCCCGGGAACCGGATCTATACAGGGACCACAGTGTTTCCACTGTGCTGAGTGGGGACACATTGCCCGTCATTGTCCTATGCGTAGCCCTCCCCAGGAAATCATGGAAGTAGGATACACTCGGGGCGGGTATTAGTCGCAGGAGAGACCCCTGAGAGATACAAGCAAAAGGTACACCTCAATGGGAAACCAGTACTAGCCCTCCTGGACACCGGGTGTCACCATAAGGTTGTGAGCAAGGAACTTGTGCCAGATACCCTACTCCTAAAGGGGGAATATATACAGGTCACCTGTGTACACGGGGAGAAAAAAATGTATCCCCTCGCAAAAGCCCTACTAGATATCGATTGGGAACCACAGTTGCAAAAGGTCGGGGTAGTACCCTCTCTCCCCGAGACCGTTCTGTTAGGTACCGACCTCCCCAGATTCCATGAATACCTTCCCTCTCTCACTCCCTCTTCCTCTATGGTGGGTTGGTTGAAGAATGCACCCTTCGCCAGGGAGGAGATAAGCGGTTCACTCCCCAAAATCCTGAAGTCCCGGAGGGAGAAAAGAAACGAGCGAGCCCTGCATTTTAAATCCTGCCATTCCCTGCCTACTCATGTCCTTGTTTCCCCAGATGTGCCTCAAACACCGAGTCAGAGCTTCCAAACAGCCCAGAGGGACGATGGTACATTGCAGCACGCCTGGGACCAAGCACAGGAGGACCACCCAGAGAAGGTAGGCCCCCTTCTTTTGCGAGAAAAGAGGCCTGTTGTATATAATAACCTATGAAAACAATAAAATGAAAGAACAATTGTTGGTCCCGAAAGCGTTCCGGGGACAAGTGTTAGACCTAGCCCATAACCAAACAGGGGTGGACATTATGGTAAGGAACATACCTTGAAGTACCTGTTAGATTGATTCTACTGGCCGGGGGCATACCAGGAGGTGGCTCGATTTTGTGCTTCCTGTGTTAGATGTCAGTTAGTTAACACACCATCTCTTCCTCGTACCCCTTTACAACCACTCCCCATCATAGACGTTCCTTTTAAGAGGGTAGGTATGGACCTCGTAGGCCCGTTACTCCCATCTGGCCATGGCCACCAGTATATACTGGTGTTAGTAGACTATGCTACACGTTAACCAGAAGCGATACCCCTAGCCAGTACCACCTCCTCAACAGTAGCACATGCCATGGTATCTTTCTTTTCCCTTGTGGATTTCCCCCAAGAAATATTGACTGACCAGGGTACCCCGTTTGTGTCCAGATTAATGAAACAAATATGTGAGATCCTAGGGATTAAATAGATCCGCACAGCAGTGTACCACCCTCAGACGGACGGCCTAGTCGAGAGGTACAACAAGACCCTTAAGACAATGCTCAAAAAGAGCATAGACAAGGCAGGAAGAGACTGGGACCGCCAAGTACCCCTAGTTTTATTCACCATTTGTACACACGAACAGAAGTCCACAGGGTTCTCTCCTTTCGAAATGCTGTTTGGAAGAAAACCCCGCATGCTCCTCGACATGGCAGTCGAACAATGGGTCGAGGAGGAGGATGAAAGTAAGCCCCTGTTACAGTACAGCGCATACCTAAAAAACAGCCTAGCCACACTTTGGGATGAAGTACACGCTAATATGGAGAAGGCCCAAACCCAGCAAAAGCGACTATATGATCAAAAAACAAACTACGGGAGTTTAAGGTGGGGGACTATGTACTGATCCTCCTACCCAGTACAGAGAAGAAACTGCTAGCCACATGGCAAGGCCCCTATTGGGTTTTAGAAAGAATCACTCCTGTCACGAACCGCATATCAGTCCCACACAAAACGCAAACAGGCCAGGCCTATCATGTGAACCTTCTGAAAGCATGGGAAGGGCCCCTACCTGTCTCTCTTTGTAAAGGAGTACACATACACCAGGTATCCCTAGAAAAACCCCTTGAGATTTCATTAGCCCCCGAACACCCATAGAAAAGGAGTCTGTCCACCTAGGGCAATGGTTAACGGAGGAACAGGAACACCAGTTACACGTCCTATGTGACTCCTTCCCCACCGAGGTCTCCGGGAAACCAGGATGCACGACCCTGATTGAGCATAACATTATCACAGGAGGGGCCGGTCCAGTAAGGTTAAGACCTTACCGTATTCCAGCCGCAAGGAGACAGGCTGTAGACCAAGAAACACAATCCATGTTGGACGCAGACATCATAGAACCTTCCCACAGTGCCTGGTCCTCCCCAATTGACTTTGTTCCGAAACCCGACGGAAGCATAAGATTCTGCATTGACTTCTGCCAACTAAACGCCATTTCCAAATTCGATGCCTACCCCATGACGAATTGATAGAGAGATTGGGAAACGCCAGGGTGATGTCCACGATCGATCTGACAAAGGGGTATTGGCAGATCCCCCTCTCGCCTGAAGCCAAGGAGAAGACAGCCTTTTCCACCCCTTCTGGCCTGTACCATTTCAAAGTTCTTTCCTTTGGCCTTCACGGTTCCCCCGCCACATTCCAGAGATTGATGGATGTTCTTTTACAAAAACATCAGAAGTACGCTGTCGTCTATCTGGACGACATAGTCGTGTACAGCCCAGACTGGAAAACGCATCTCCTCCATCTGAGAGAAATCCTACACACACTTCAACAGGCAGGCCTCACTATCAACCCCTAAAAAAACACATTCGGCACAGATCACAGATCACATAGAGTATCTGGGTTATGATATTCAGGGAGGACAGATCAGACCACAAATGAATAAGCTAGAAGCCATCAACAAAATCCCTCGTCTCACTACCAGAAAAGACATTGGTTCCTTTTTAGGACTTGTGGGTTACTATCTGAGGTTTATCCCTCAGTTCTCAGACACAGCCAGTCCCCTCACAGACCTCTTGACCAAAACAGCGTCAAGAAAACCAATTGACTGGTCCAGTACTCTGGAAAATAGTTTTTTCCAACTAAAAGAATCCTTGTGCAGCACTCCTATCCTCAATTGCCCTGATTACCAGAAAACCTTTGTCCTGCAGACGGATGCCTCTGATAGAGGCTTTGGTGCAGTCTTATCCCAACCTGACTCTAAAGGGGATCTACGTCCCCTTAGCAGGAAACTCTTCCCTAGAGAGACCCGGTATGAAATGATAAAGAAAGAATGCCTGGCCATTAAATGGGCCATGGAAGACCTTCAGCATTATCTCGTAGGTCGCCCCTTCCTGCTGCTTACAGACCATGCCCCTTTAACTTGGCTTTCCCTACATAAGGACTCCAACCCCAAAGTTCTGCGCTGGTTCCTTGCCTTACAGCCATTCACCTTCCAGACCTTGCATGTTCTGGGTAAACTGCAATCAAATGTGGATTTCCTTTCTCGCTACCCTGTTTCCGAATGGCCCTCACGTCCATTCCTGGAGGGAAGACAGTGTGAACAATCCGAGGCAGTTATGGGGAACTGTCCCGCCCACCCCAACATGGCCGCCGCACTGTCCTGGCCTGGAAGTGAAGATCGCGTTCCATGCAACTCAGCAGATGCCGGGAGCCACTTTCCGGCAGTCCAAGGCTCAGAGGGCGGAGTAACGGCCGATAAAGAGATGCCGGTAACAGAGAGGAACGAGGAAAAAAGAAGACGGAGGAGCCAACGGAGACGCGAAACTACGGAGGTGGCAGAGAAGAAGAGCGACTACAGGAAGGATCAGGAGCGTGGAGGGACGACGGAACCATTCGCCGGGAAGAAGAGGAAGACTGCGCTGGAGAGAACCGCTCAGGGAGTAACACGCCAGAGTCCAGTACTCCCACGAGGCAAGCGGAGGCTGTGACTCCCTCCTCACGGCCCCGGAGGGTCGTGGGATCAGGCAAGTGCCCCGCACATCTCTATTTTTACTTAAGGGCTGGTGGGCGGGTTTGCGGGCCACACCGCCTTAACAGCACTATGGTACTCCCTCACTTAGGCACAGGATAGAGCACTGGTGAAGGGTGTACACGAACCCCCTTTATTTAGGGTTAAAATTCGGGCCGTAACTTGACCCTGTTTTGTTTTTCCGGTTCCCTCACGAGGAGACAGCCTGGACAATAGGAACAAGGGACGGGAAGACCGCACCAGTCACTTCGCTGGAATTTGCCCAGAACAATTGTTACCCAGGATAGAGACTAGAATTCAAGGACAAGACACAACTCCTTTTTTGGCTTTTCCTGTTTCCTCAATACCCTTTTCCCCTCAAAGAAGTATTGGGACTATAATGTTAAATAAACAAGCCGGTCCTTGATTCCAGCGTTTGGTGTTTTGAGTAGGAAAAAGGGGTTTAGGGACGTATCATGCGACCAAACCATTACAACCACGTTAAAGCAAGATCTCACTCATAAAATGTGAGATTGTCCTATAAGTCAACATCTTACTTTAGGTTAAATTTTAGCTACATTGTAACCTACAGAGGAGGTGTCAGAAAGATCTTAGGCACTGTACACTGCTCTGTAAATAACAGAGGATAGACAGCATTCAAAGGTAGTGTCGTCCAGGGGTGGATTACCACTGGTCGAGAATCTGCCTTAGTGTTTTTGACAGTGTCTACTGATTTCTTCTATTTTGTGAGGTTGAATTTTCTATTCCTTCCTTTATTTAGGTTAAGCAGGCAAGAGTGATTTTTTTGTTTGTGTGTTTTGATTGTGATCAAAGGAATTGTGTGTTGGTTTTGTTCATGAAGAAGTCACGCTGGAGTTAATTTATTGACAATGAGAAGCCACACAGAGATTGGTGACACGTCGCCACAAGTCCCTGTCATTGGTCAGTTACCATTGTAGGTCGTGCTGTAATTGGTTGACCTATGCCATAGCTGTGCTGCATTTAGCTGGTTGTTGTTTGTTTGTTTTTGCGTGGCCTGTGTATAGTTTTGATTGGAATAAATGGATACTGCATTGGAATAGTCTAAAAATCACAAGGTTTCTATTGTTGAAGGTGAAAAGATTCCTCCTGTGGTTTCCCTTCGTATGGGATGATGGTGGAAGTGGGTTTTCATATGTGTATGTGATTAAAGGATGAGTTCACATCTTGTAACAAGAAAATGCAATTTCAGTCAGAGGGTACAATTTAATGTCTGAAAGCTTGATTATTTAATGTGTGAGAGAAAGCTGCAGCCTAGACCTGCAGAATTTGATGCATGAAAGAGTGGTTAGTAATACAGTGAGTCAGTGGTTAGAAGCAAAATGGAGTATGCAGAGAAAGGCGTGGAGAGAGGATACAATGTTGGCTTTGAGTGTATTTCCTTCAATAATTAATGAACCTGAAAAGAAGAATATTGAGAATAAATCTGATGAATATAAAAATGTAAAAGTAAAAAGTGACAGGGAAAATGATCCTGATGAGGAGGATAATTTCTTAAATGTTATGTCAGATTCAAGACCTCCTTACACTGATGATACACAGATACTGGGACCGCTAGCACGTGATATAGCTGCAGGAAAACCAAGCATGGGCATCTATGCAATAGGAGTGCAAAGTGCACTGCCTGAGAATGCACCAGGGTCTGCTTCACCTGGTTCTAGAGGGATTATTGTTACACCTACTACTGATCTAGTTGTTGAAGCTGTTGTTTTTACAATACAGTCTACTGAACTTGAAAGGAGAGAAATGAATATTGAAAATTGTTAAATTTACTTTGGGGAAATTTTACAAGGTATGATTGATGTAGAGGGACTGCCTGTGTATAATGCTGATGAACTGAGATATTTGATAAAAGAAACAGATAGATGTGCAAGTGAGGCACATGATAGGGCCGAAGAGCTAAGAGAGGAATATGAAATTTATATATACTGTTCCTGTTTCCTGTTGGGCGGTGCTTGGAATTGGGAGTGCATTGTGGCACGTCAGTGGTCCGGAGCACCAGGGCCTCATCAATGGAGTACAGCGGCTTGGCCCTGACGGTACGGGAGAGCCGGCTCGTTGTGCAGACCATTCTTGTTTTCCCACACCCCGCACTCTCCCATGACTTCTCCCTTTCTCTGCTTGCTCCCACGGGGCCTCCCCTTCTCAATTCTGAGAATGAGCATGGACACGGCAGGGTGGCGTAGCGGGGGGGAACCTATGGTGCACTAAACGCCTGCTGCCGCACCCTGGCACGGTCTCCGGTGTGCTCCCTGAGTGCAGCTCATGGAGGCTTGTGGTGGCTTGTGGCCAGACAGGCCAGTGAGTCCGACGTCCACCGCCTGTGCACTGCACGCCGCTTGGGCTGCTCGGGCTACTTGGGCTGCTTGCTTGCTTGGCATGGCAGTGTCGGGGACTTCCGTCACGAGTGAGGAAGAGGCGGCAGACGGTGTCCAGAGCACCGAAAACCCTTGAGGCCCCTCAGCAGGGGGAGTAGGGTGCTGCGCACAGTACATAGAACACATAGAGCCCTGAACCGGATCCTTGATTAATCTGGGCCAAATAGTGACACCCAGGTTCAGCTTGGAGGCTTGGAGACTTGAAAACTGTGGTTAAGTGGTAATGGTGAGGTAGGGTGGTCGCCTAGAGGCACCATATTGGGTTGAGTCTGACCACACAGAGGAGGACCCGCTAGGTTGGGGTGCAGCTTATTCGTCCAGTTTAAGCTCCCCCTACCCTCCATAGCATTCCTGCATCCTCAAACATCACCAACACATATCTTTGCTCCAGCAGACATTGGCCTAATAAAAAGCTCAATTTAAGGCGCTTGATGTGGAGTAGTGATATATTAGCCGGCCTGTCTCACCCAGCTAAAGAATTACTGAAGATTAGCATCACAACCTCAATCAAATGGACGCATGGATGCAATTTACCCTCAGCCTGTTATTGCACACAGCTCAAGTCAAAAACAATACACGGTAGTCAGAACAAGCATTTGCAATGCAATAGGTCTCGCATTTACGCGAGTTTGAGCTATTGACGTTGCAAATAACAATGCCTTTTATTTTTGTTTTCGTTTTTATAAACTTAAATAAAAGGCATTGTCATTTACAATGCCAATAGCTTAAACTCGCGTAAATGCGTGACCTATTGCATTGCAAATGCTTGTTGATTTACAGGCACTGTGGCATTGCAGCAACTTAAGGAGGGCTCCAGGCAGGTCACCGTATGTGTCGCTTCCCTTTATTATAGTACCAGTACAATACAACCAAGGCATGCGCACACTAAAATGTTAAATACAGAAGTTATGTTCATTAAAAAGCTCCAAATTGACTTTTTTTTTTTTTTTTTTAACTTTATTTTTCAGTTTAAATGTTGCAAATACAAAAAAACAAATTGGCATCAGATCAACGTATGTATGCATATCCCAAATTGACATTTAAAGGAGAAAAGATGCATGGGTTTCAGTAGTCTATTCAAATGAGAGCATCCTTTAATGCCTCCAGTTAGTAGGGCTAAAATCCTGCCATGGACGACAGCAAAAAGACTTTTCAATGCCTGGGGTTACAATAAATACAGAGTAGCTGCAGACATTCTGCACTAAAACGCTGCGTCAGGGAGACCGCCCAGTAACCTTAGGAGGGGAAGGCCAAGATGGCTGGCTGCATGAAAGTTTAATAGAGAGAGAGAGAGAGAGAGAGAGAGAGGGCGGAAGAAAACAGGAAGAAAGAAATAAGGGATGACAGCAAACAAAGACACAGAAGCTAAGATAGGGCAGGAGAAAATGATAGAGGGTGGACGAGACCGACAGAAGAGCGGCGAGGCGAAAAAGGCGGGATAGACAGGAATAAAAGAGAGAAAGGGATCGAACAGGGAGAAGAGAGAAATAGTAGAAGAGGTAGCCACGGAGAGCACGTTTGCAGACAGTCTCAAATAGTTCAGCTGTAAACTGCGACTACTCTGCTGCCCATATTTTGATTCGAAGTGCATCGGGAGAGAGAAATGTTCTGTAGGTTCACGAAAGAAAAATAAAGTTCTGTTTTCATGACTGCCAAGTCCCCTCCTCCAGAAGTGGAGTATGAATAATCTCCCGAGTGATCGGTGGCCTGGACGGACATTTGGTGGCGAGCTGTCCGGCGTGATAACACCCTCTTGTCTCCCGAGGAACAAGCTTGCAGGCCTTTTCAAGGTGTGCATGCATGGTTGGGGAGGGAGGAATCTGCAGAAACACATCCACCCCTTGCTTTGGGATTGTCTTCCCTTACGCTGCCGACTCACAACCTCGCTAATTCCACCCTGCTTTCAAAAGCACGTTCCACTCTGTCAGCAGCAGCTACGCCCCCCCAACACAACGCGTGGCCCGGGCACGGCAGGCCGCAGCGCCCAGGGTCATTCCTTCCTTACTGGCACCTGTGCGTTGTGGGGTGCCTGTGCATCTAACAGCCTGTTATCCAATGCATACACTGAGGTACGTCAGCTGCAGGGAGCATGGGAGAGCGATGGCTGTACGAGTGTAGGAAATGCAGCAAAGATGCAGCGAGCAAGAGAAAGCGAGTAAAAGAGAAAAACAACGCAAGACAGATTTAGAGAAAAGGGAGGGAAAGAGAGCCAGGCGGTGGAGGTAAGGAAGGCAAGGCGAAGGAGCGAAAGAAACGACAAGACCAGTGGGGTGAAAGAAAAGAAAGGGACTTACAGAAGTAAGGTTTGAAAGTGAAAGTAAGACAGAAGGGGAGATAGAAAGTTATGGCAAATTCAGACAGTCGTTAGCAAAAGAAGGGACTACTAGGGCTGATTAACGAGGTCCAGCATACATGCCCAGTCAAACTCTACTCACAAAGGGTATGCAGTTCCTCAAGGCGGTCAAGGTGATAAAGAGGTAGGAGGAAGGGGATCCTCCTTGTCGGAACTAGAGTCCTCACACACCCAGCAAGCTAGGTGTCATGCTTCATCATTTGGACTTGCTCCTCATCGGGTCGGCGCTGCAATACCCAACGGGCACCCTTAAAGGGGCTCTTTGGCGGAGATCTTTGTTCCTTGCCGTTTGGTGCTGTGGGTGTGAGGGGTCTAGATGGTGTAGATGTGGTGAAAGTGAGTGATATTAAAAAGGTTGGGTAGTCCAAATAAACTTTTATTCAGGCTGGCTAACCACCTTCTTAAAAACTATTGGAGTGGCCGCTCTCTGACATTATGGTCCAGTGGAGCTAGGCTCAACTCTCATGGTCGACATGTTTCATGCACAGTGGTCTGGTGTGATCCGTGGCATTTCATCAGGACCTAGTGTGTGCACTATCTACACGTGGTGGTTGGTAAAACAGTTCCTACCTACCAAGCATCATGAATGCGAGCACAGTGTCCCGCCAATTCAAATGGTGACCTATAAGAGAAATGATAGGAGAAAATGTGGTGTCACAGTATAAAGTGATTCTGCAATGATATCTTAGTGGAAAGGTCACTATAATCCGACATATTCTCTATAGTTATCCGCTCTATTACTGAAGAGGAGCGGAATATCTCACTCCCAGTGTTGAATTAATAAAAAGGATAAAATGGAAGACTGAGTTAAAAAACCGGCTAAGCAGGAGTAGAATGGAATCGATCTTGCGTCCCCATCGTGGGACTTAGAGTCACTGTTGGTAACTCACCTAACTGTAGGGAGAGTGTCACTCCATTCGGTGTTCAGCTCTAGACACCAGTATCGCGGTGTCCTACAGAAAAAGGAGGTAAGGGTGCATAAGGGTAAGCTCTAGCAGAGAATCCGCTGCACACTTGTATGTTCACAGATAGTCGTGGTGTCATTGTTAGGGAAGTAGCAGGACACGTGATAAGCACCCTGCCCCCGTCACGATAGTAGTAGGGCGACACTGAGCACCGGGCACGCAATGCAGTGACTGTGGCCTCGTGGAAACCCCCTCAGGACAAGAGGTGTAGTTTACCCGACCCCACATCGTGCACATGCGCCCCGTGGAATTTTTGGTAATTCCACGTTCTCTGCGGAACGCGAAATTACCCAAATTCCGCGATCCGCGGCTTCGCGGAATTTTTTGCTTGTTCGCGCTTTCAAAATGCATGTTCGTGAGATATTTCTCCCCGAGCACGCAAACAGCGTTCGCGAACAGGAAAAAAGCATCGCGAACGGGCGGAACAAGCAATTCCGCGTGTTCGCGGAACTTTTGCGTGCTCGCGGAGATTTTTTACCGTTTCGCGGAGCTTTGCGTAGCGCGACTACGCAAATTCCGCCCACCCCTATTAAAAAGCAGCTTTTTGGAAGATAGAAAATCAAAGACAGATGCATTTTGAGCAAAGATAATATATACTGCAAAGCAGACCAACTCCAGGATTTTCTGGGAGACCATCAATTTGCTTGATAGACCATTTAACGTAATAAACAACTCAAGCATTGCAGAGGAAGCATGGGTTTTGTATCTGGCGGAAATGCTCGCTGGTAGAGCCAGTTTCACAGAACGGGTGATCTAAGAAGATAACGAAACAGGCAAAAAGATTACAACAAATGAAACTGGTGAATTTAAAAACCCTAAAGTAATTGTATTTATCCAAAAAGTGAAATAAGTATAGTAAATGTCACAGATAACTTAAATGATATGCGAAATAGTGGGCTTGATACATCCGAAGACAAGCAAAAAGAACACCCGTGTCTGAACAACCACCAAACCTGCCAACTGAGGTTAAAAAAGTTATATCTGCTGGGTGGCAAGATGGAGCGCCAGGGTCAAATGACATACCACAAGCGATTTTTAAACAGAACCCTCAGTTTTGGGCATACATATTGTCTAGATTATATAACAAGGTCCAATTAACAGGCTCCATTCCGGAGAGCTGGCTTGGTTCTATATTAAACCCACTCTTCAAGGGAGGGGATAGATCCAATCCAGCAAATTACAGGCTCATAGCGCTTATAGACTCAGAGGCTAAGTATTATGCCTCTTTAATCCTGGCAGACCTCATTGAGTTGTCCAATAAGAACAACGTTGTCCTAGAAAACCAGTCTGGATTCAGGAGAGGACTTCGCACAACAACAAACATCTTAGCAGTTTCCCTAATTGCAGATAAATGCAAGTGAATATGAAAGAAGCTAAATCTTTGCTTTATTGATTCTAAAGCAGCATTCAACTGTGTACATCACAGGATCTTATGGAGAAGACTAAATGAATGGAATATCTCACATAAGCTGCTATGAATGAATGAAGGAACATTTCTAGAGCGCATGGTTACCCGAAGGCATCCCAGCGCTGTGACATCAATAATGCTTTAAGACGATCAAAGAAAAAGAGAAGTTTTCAAAAGTTTCCTGAACTTAAAGTGGTTAGGTTCAGACCGTAAGTGGAGGGGAAGATTATTCCATAGCCTGGCTGCATTATATGTGAACAGTCGGCCTCCACTCCGAGAGCGTTTAATCTTAGGAACTACAATAAGGCCTTTGTTTGCCGATCTAAGGGGTCTGTTAGGACAGTAGGGTTGAATCCATGAACGAATCAGAAGAGAGCCGTTCTCAGAAAGTGCTTTGTGTACAATGCACATAGCTTTAAATTGAATTCTCCGACAAACAGGGAGCCAGTGCAGAGTAGTAAGAGCGGATTTAGCCGAGGTGCGTCTTGGAATATTTAGCAACATGCGCGCCGCACAATTCTGCACTGTTTGAAGTCTTTTAGTCGTGAATTGCGGGGCTCCCAAATAGACTGCATTAGCATAGTCCAGCCGTGAGAGAATAAGAGCTTGGACCAGCAATCGTCTAGCAGTGAAAGGTAGTAAAGGAAGAATCCTCCGAACCATTCTTAAAAGGCTGTAGCAACAAGCCGCAGATCAGTTGACTGGGGGTGAGTGCTTGATTTGCTCAAGCGCTCCGTCCATCATCCCTTTTGGTATCGCTTTGTTCGCCCTAAGTTGGCAGGGTATGCCCAGACATGGGTCCCTTGCTCACTTTGCCACTGGATTCAAGCTAGCCTGGCTGATGACGGCTGAATAGCCAGAAACCGGTCCCAGGATGCTTGTGTCCGGTCCAGGGAAGACATGGCTTGGCAGTTCGGGCTGGACTGTTCCCATGAGGCACAGGGTCAGACTGATTTGCATATGGCCATGTCTGAACTGGGGTGGTGGAGTGAGCTAAAGAATGATGATGGATTAAACCCAGATCAGTTGACTGGGGGTTAGTGTTTGATTTGCTCAAGCGCTCCGTCCATCATCCCTTTTGGTATCGCCGCAGTGTCCTGGCCTGGAAGTTAAGATCACGTTCCATGCAACTCAGCAGAGGCCGGGAGCCAGTTTCCGGCAGTCCAAGGCTCAGAGGGCGGATTAAGGACCGATAAAGAGACGCCGGTAACAGAGAGTAACGAGGAGAAAAAGAAGATGGAGGAGCCAACGGAGACGCAAAACTACGGAGGTGGCAGAGAAGAAGGGTGACTACAGGAAGGATCAGGAGCGTGGAGGGACGACGGAACCATTCTCCGGGAAGAAGAGGAAGACTGCGCTGGAGAGAACCACTCAGAGAGCAACACCCCAAGTTCAGTACTCCCATGAGGGAAGTGGAGGCTGTGACTCCCTCCCAACGGCCCCGGAGGGTCGTGGGCTCAGGCAAGTACCCCGCACGTCTCTATTTTCACTTAAGGGCTGGTGGGCGGGTTTGCGGGCCGCACCGCCTTACCAGCACTATTTTACTCCCTCACTTAGGCACAGGATAGAGCACTTGTGGAGGGTGTACATGAACCCCACCCCTTTATTTAGGGTAAAACTTCGGGCCGTAACTTGACCCCGTTTTGTTTTGTTTTTCCGGTTCCCTCACGAGGAGACAGCCTGGACAATAGGAACAAGAGACGGTAAGAACGCACCAGTCACTTCGCCGGACTTTGCCCAGAACAATTGTTACCCAGGATAGAGACTAGAATTCAAGGACAAGAAACATCTCCTTTTTTGGGGCTTTTAGTGTTTCCTCAACACCCTTTTCGCCTCCATGAAGTATTGGGACTATAATGTTAAATAAACAAGCCGGTCCTTGAATCCAGAGTTTGGTGTTTTGATTAGGAAAAAGGGGTTTAGGGATGTATCACGCGACCAAACCATTACATGTGGTGTCAGAAGTGGGACATTAGTGTCTAGCCCAACATGACACAACCCCTAACAATGGAGACAATGATCACACAGCTGGCGGAAGGCCAACGTCATTTGCAACTAGTCTTTGAACAGCAAACGAAGATTGCCCAGAAGGAGCGCGAAGCCCTCCTTTCAGCCTTGAAAGATCAAGCATCCCTTGTGACAACCAACCAGCAGGTGCAGGATACGACTATCCTGCGGTTAACAGACGCCATCTCAAACGCACAGGTACACCCCAACGTACCGGGGACCGTATTACAAGAATTCCAACAGGGCGACGACCCTGATTACTTCTTCGTAAACTTTGAAGGGGTCGTCACCACAGCCACCTGGCCACCAGAAAGGTGGGGACAATACATAGCCCCCTTGTTGTCGGGTGAACTTCAAGCTGCCTACCAGGCCGCCAATCCTGCGGGGACAACTGCCTATCCGGACATTAAAAAAGCTATTCTGGAGCGATTAGGCTGCGACCAGGAATATTATCACAGTTATTTCCGGAAGGAAAAATGGACTACAGGAGATAATCCCAGGCCTTATATTACCGGATACAAGACCTTGGAAATCGTTGGCTAACACCCTCGTCTTCCTCTATAGAAGACCTCACTGAGAAGGTCTACCTGGAGCAATATTTAGAAGCACTCCCCCATACAAGATCATGGATCAAGCAGCACCCCAAACTAACGGTCGATATGGTTGTCGACCTCACCTGTGCCTATCACCGATCCCCTGAGTTTAAGGCCCAACCCCACCGACTCCCCATCAACCTCCCCAGACTTGGAAGTAGGGCCCAAACTCCTCCTGCAGAGAAAAACACCACCCTTACTAAAACACCCTTCCAGACCTGCCCCGGGAACCGGATCTATACAGGGACCACAGTGTTTCCACTGTGCTGAGTGGGGACACATTGCCCGTCATTGTCCTATGCGTAGCCCTCCCCAGGAAATCATGGAAGTAGGATACACTCGGGGCGGGTATTAGTCGCAGGAGAGACCCCTGAGAGATACAAGCAAAAGGTACACCTCAATGGGAAACCAGTACTAGCCCTCCTGGACACCGGGTGTCACCATAAGGTTGTGAGCAAGGAACTTGTGCCAGATACCCTACTCCTAAAGGGGGAATATATACAGGTCACCTGTGTACACGGGGAGAAAAAATGTATCCCCTCGCAAAAGCCCTACTAGATATCGATTGGGAACCACAGTTGCAAAAGGTCGGGTAGTACCCTCTCTCCCCGAGACCGTTCTGTTAGGTACCGACCTCCCCAGATTCCATGAATACCTTCCCTCTCTCACTCCCTCTTCCTCTATGGTGGGTTGGTTGAAGAATGCACCCTTCGCCAGGGAGGAGATAAGCGGTTCACTCCCCAAAATCCTGAAGTCCCGGAGGGAGAAAAGAAACGAGCGAGCCCTGCATTTTAAATCCTGCCATTCCCTGCCTACTCATGTCCTTGTTTCCCCAGATGTGCCTCAAACACCGAGTCAGAGCTTCCAAACAGCCCAGAGGGACGATGGTACATTGCAGCACGCCTGGGACCAAGCACAGGAGGACCACCCAGAGAAGGTAGGCCCCCTTCTTTTGCGAGAAAAGAGGCCTGTTGTATATAATAACCTATGAAAACAATAAAATGAAAGAACAATTGTTGGTCCCGAAAGCGTTCCGGGGACAAGTGTTAGACCTAGCCCATAACCAAACAGGGGTGGACATTATGGTAAGGAACATACCTTGAAGTACCTGTTAGATTGATTCTACTGGCCGGGGGCATACCAGGAGGTGGCTCGATTTTGTGCTTCCTGTGTTAGATGTCAGTTAGTTAACACACCATCTCTTCCTCGTACCTCTTTACAACCACTCCCCATCATAGACGTTCCTTTTAAGAGGGTAGGTATGGACCTCGTAGGCCCGTTACTCCCATCTGGCCATGGCCACCAGTATATACTGGTGTTAGTAGACTATGCTACACGTTAACCAGAAGCGATACTCCTAGCCAGTACCACCTCCTCAACAGTAGCACATGCCATGGTATCTTTCTTTTCCCTTGTGGATTTCCCCAAGAAATATTGACTGACCAGGGTACCCCGTTTGTGTCCAGATTAATGAAACAAATATGTGAGATCCTAGGGATTAAATAGATCCGCACAGCAGTGTACCACCTCAGACGGACGGCCTAGTCGAGAGGTACAACAAGACCCTTAAGACAATGCTCAAAAAGAGCATAGACAAGGCAGGAAGAGACTGGGACCGCCAAGTACCCCTAGTTTTATTCACCATTTGTACACACGAACAGAAGTCCACAGGGTTCTCTCCTTTCGAAATGCTGTTTGGAAGAAAACCCCGCATGCTCCTCGACATGGCAGTCGAACAATGGGTCGAGGAGGAGGATGAAAGTAAGCCCCTGTTACAGTACAGCGCATACCTAAAAAACAGCCTAGCCACACTTTGGGATGAAGTACACGCTAATATGGAGAAGGCCCAAACCCAGCAAAAGCGACTATATGATCAAAAAACAAACTACGGGAGTTTAAGGTGGGGGACTATGTACTGATCCTCCTACCCAGTACAGAGAAGAAACTGCTAGCCACATGGCAAGGCCCCTATTGGGTTTTAGAAAGAATCACTCCTGTCACGAACCGCATATCAGTCCCACACAAAACGCAAACAGGCCAGGCCTATCATGTGAACCTTCTGAAAGCATGGGAAGGGCCCCTACCTGTCTCTCTTTGTAAAGGAGTACACATACACCAGGTATCCCTAGAAAAACCCCTTGAGATTTCATTAGCCCCGAACACCCATAGAAAAGGAGTCTGTCCACCTAGGGCAATGGTTAACGGAGGAACAGGAACACCAGTTACACGTCCTATGTGACTCCTTCCCCACCGAGGTCTCCGGGAAACCAGGATGCACGACCCTGATTGAGCATAACATTATCACAGGAGGGGCCGGTCCAGTAAGGTTAAGACCTTACCGTATTCCAGCCGCAAGGAGACAGGCTGTAGACCAAGAAACACAATCCATGTTGGACGCAGACATCATAGAACCTTCCCACAGTGCCTGGTCCTCCCCAATTGACTTTGTTCCGAAACCCGACGGAAGCATAAGATTCTGCATTGACTTCTGCCAACTAAACGCCATTTCCAAATTCGATGCCTACCCCATGACGAATTGATAGAGAGATTGGGAAACGCCAGGGTGATGTCCACGATCGATCTGACAAAGGGGTATTGGCAGATCCCCTCTCGCCTGAAGCCAAGGAGAAGACAGCCTTTTCCACCCCTTCTGGCCTGTACCATTTCAAAGTTCTTTCCTTTGGCCTTCACGGTTCCCCCGCCACATTCCAGAGATTGATGGATGTTCTTTTACAAAAACATCAGAAGTACGCTGTCGTTCTATCTGGACGACATAGTCGTGTACAGCCCAGACTGGAAAACGCATCTCCTCCATCTGAGAGAAATCCTACACACACTTCAACAGGCAGGCCTCACTATCAACCCCTAAAAAACACATTCGGCACAGATCACAGATCACATAGAGTATCTGGGTTATGATATTCAGGGAGGACAGATCAGACCACAAATGAATAAGCTAGAAGCCATCAACAAAATCCCTCGTCTCACTACCAGAAAAGACATTGGTTCCTTTTTAGGACTTGTGGGTTACTATCTGAGGTTTATCCCTCAGTTCTCAGACACAGCCAGTCCCCTCACAGACCTCTTGACCAAAACAGCGTCAAGAAAACCAATTGACTGGTCCAGTACTCTGGAAAATAGTTTTTTCCAACTAAAAGAATCCTTGTGCAGCACTCCTATCCTCAATTGCCCTGATTACCAGAAAACCTTTGTCCTGCAGACGGATGCCTCTGATAGAGGCTTTGGTGCAGTCTTATCCCAACCTGACTCTAAAGGGGATCTACGTCCCCTTAGCAGGAAACTCTTCCCTAGAGAGACCCGGTATGAAATGATAAAGAAAGAATGCCTGGCCATTAAATGGGCCATGGAAGACCTTCAGCATTATCTCGTAGGTCGCCCCTTCCTGCTGCTTACAGACCATGCCCCTTTAACTTGGCTTTCCCTACATAAGGACTCCAACCCCAAAGTTCTGCGCTGGTTCCTTGCCTTACAGCCATTCACCTTCCAGACCTTGCATGTTCTGGGTAAACTGCAATCAAATGTGGATTTCCTTTCTCGCTACCCTGTTTCCGAATGGCCCTCACGTCCATTCCTGGAGGGAAGACAGTGTGAACAATCCGAGGCAGTTATGGGGAACTGTCCCGCCCACCCCAACATGGCCGCCGCACTGTCCTGGCCTGGAAGTGAAGATCGCGTTCCATGCAACTCAGCAGATGCCGGGAGCCACTTTCCGGCAGTCCAAGGCTCAGAGGGCGGAGTAACGGCCGATAAAGAGATGCCGGTAACAGAGAGGAACGAGGAAAAAAGAAGACGGAGGAGCCAACGGAGACGCGAAACTACGGAGGTGGCAGAGAAGAAGAGCGACTACAGGAAGGATCAGGAGCGTGGAGGGACGACGGAACCATTCGCCGGGAAGAAGAGGAAGACTGCGCTGGAGAGAACCGCTCAGGGAGTAACACGCCAGAGTCCAGTACTCCCACGAGGCAAGCGGAGGCTGTGACTCCCCTCCTCACGGCCCCGGAGGGTCGTGGGATCAGGCAAGTGCCCCGCACATCTCTATTTTTACTTAAGGGCTGGTGGGCGGGTTTGCGGGCCACACCGCCTTAACAGCACTATGGTACTCCCTCACTTAGGCACAGGATAGAGCACTGGTGAAGGGTGTACACGAACCCCCCCCTTTATTTAGGGTTAAAATTCGGGCCGTAACTTGACCCTGTTTTGTTTTTCCGGTTCCCTCACGAGGAGACAGCCTGGACAATAGGAACAAGGGACGGGAAGACCGCACCAGTCACTTCGCTGGAATTTGCCCAGAACAATTGTTACCCAGGATAGAGACTAGAATTCAAGGACAAGACACATCTCCTTTTTTTGGCTTTTCCTGTTTCCTCAATACCCTTTTCCCCTCAAAGAAGTATTGGGACTATAATGTTAAATAAACAAGCCGGTCCTTGATTCCAGCGTTTGGTGTTTTGAGTAGGAAAAAGGGGTTTAGGGACGTATCATGCGACCAAACCATTACAACCACGTTAAAGCAAGATCTCACTCATAAAATGTGAGATTGTCCTATAAGTCAACATCTTACTTTAGGTTAAATTTTAGCTACATTGTAACCTACAGAGGAGGTGTCAGAAAGATCTTAGGCACTGTACACTGCTCTGTAAATAACAGAGGATAGACAGCATTCAAAGGTAGTGTCGTCCAGGGGTGGATTACCACTGGTCGAGAATCTGCCTTAGTGTTTTTGACAGTGTCTACTGATTTCTTCTATTTTGTGAGGTTGAATTTTCTATTCCTTCCTTTATTTAGGTTAAGCAGGCAAGAGTGATTTTTTTGTTTGTGTGTTTTGATTGTGATCAAAGGAATTGTGTGTTGGTTTTGTTCATGAAGAAGTCACGCTGGAGTTAATTTATTGACAATGAGAAGCCACACAGAGATTGGTGACACGTCGCCACAAGTCCCTGTCATTGGTCAGTTACCATTGTAGGTCGTGCTGTAATTGGTTGACCTATGCCATAGCTGTGCTGCATTTAGCTGGTTGTTGTTTGTTTGTTTTTGCGTGGCCTGTGTATAGTTTTGATTGGAATAAATGGATACTGCATTGGAATAGTCTAAAAATCACAAGGTTTCTATTGTTGAAGGTGAAAAGATTCCTCCTGTGGTTTCCCTTCGTATGGGATGATGGTGGAAGTGGGTTTTCATATGTGTATGTGATTAAAGGATGAGTTCACATCTTGTAACAAGAAAATGCAATTTCAGTCAGAGGGTACAATTTAATGTCTGAAAGCTTGATTATTTAATGTGTGAGAGAAAGCTGCAGCCTAGACCTGCAGAATTTGATGCATGAAAGAGTGGTTAGTAATACAGTGAGTCAGTGGTTAGAAGCAAAATGGAGTATGCAGAGAAAGGCGTGGAGAGAGGATACAATGTTGGCTTTGAGTGTATTTCCTTCAATAATTAATGAACCTGAAAAGAAGAATATTGAGAATAAATCTGATGAATATAAAAATGTAAAAGTAAAAAGTGACAGGGAAAATGATCCTGATGAGGAGGATAATTTCTTAAATGTTATGTCAGATTCAAGACCTCCTTACACTGATGATACACAGATACTGGGACCGCTAGCACGTGATATAGCTGCAGGAAAACCAAGCATGGGCATCTATGCAATAGGAGTGCAAAGTGCACTGCCTGAGAGTGCACCAGGGTCTGCTTCACCTGGTTCTAGAGGGATTATTGTTACACCTACTACTGATCTAGTTGTTGAAGCTGTTGTTTTTACAATACAGTCTACTGAACTTGAAAGGAGAGAAATGAATATTGAAAATTGTTAAATTTACTTTGGGGAAATTTTACAAGGTATGATTGATGTAGAGGGACTGCCTGTGTATAATGCTGATGAACTGAGATATTTGATAAAAGAAACAGATAGATGTGCAAGTGAGGCACATGATAGGGCCGAAGAGCTAAGAGAGGAATATGAAATTTATATATACTGTTCCTGTTTCCTGTTGGGCGGTGCTTGGAATTGGGAGTGCATTGTGGCACGTCAGTGGTCCGGAGCACCAGGGCCTCATCAATGGAGTACAGCGGCTTGGCCCTGACGGTACGGGAGAGCCGGCTCGTTGTGCAGACCATTCTTGTTTTCCCACACCCCCGCACTCTCCCATGACTTCTCCCTTTCTCTGCTTGCTCCCACGGGGGCCTCCCCTTCTCAATTCTGAGAATGAGCATGGACACGGCAGGGTGGCGTAGCGGGGGGGAACCTATGGTGCACTAAACGCCTGCTGCCGCACCCTGGCACGGTCTCCGGTGTGCTCCCTGAGTGCAGCTCATGGAGGCTTGTGGTGGCTTGTGGCCAGACAGGCCAGTGAGTCCGACGTCCACCGCCTGTGCACTGCACGCCGCTTGGGCTGCTCGGGCTACTTGGGCTGCTTGCTTGCTTGGCATGGCAGTGTCGGGACTTCCGTCACGAGTGAGGAAGAGGCGGCAGACGGTGTCCAGAGCACCGAAAACCCTTGAGGCCCCTCAGCAGGGGGAGTAGGGTGCTGCGCACAGTACATAGAACACATAGAGCCCTGAACCGGATCCTTGATTAATCTGGGCCAAATAGTGACACCCAGGTTCAGCTTGGAGGCTTGGAGACTTGAAAACTGTGGTTAAGTGGTAATGGTGAGGTAGGGTGGTCGCCTAGAGGCACCATATTGGGTTGAGTCTGACCACACAGAGGAGGACCCGCTAGGTTGGGGTGCAGCTTATTCGTCCAGTTTAAGCTCCCCCCTACCCTCCATAGCATTCCTGCATCCTCAAACATCACCAACACATATCTTTGCTCCAGCAGACATTGGCCTAATAAAAAAGCTCAATTTAAGGCGCTTGATGTGGAGTAGTGATATATTAGCCGGCCTGTCTCACCCAGCTAAAGAATTACTGAAGATTAGCATCACAACCTCAATCAAATGGACGCATGGATGCAATTTACCCTCAGCCTGTTATTGCACACAGCTCAAGTCAAAAACAATACACGGCAGTCAGAACAAGCATTTGCAATGCAATAGGTCTCGCATTTACGCGAGTTTGAGCTATTGACGTTGCAAATAACAATGCCTTTTATTTTTGTTTTCGTTTTTATAAACTTAAATAAAAGGCATTGTCATTTACAATGCCAATAGCTTAAACTCGCGTAAATGCGTGACCTATTGCATTGCAAATGCTTGTTGATTTACAGGCACTGTGGCATTGCAGCAACTTAAGGAGGGCTCCAGGCAGGTCACCATATGTGTCGCTTCCTTTATTATAGTACCAGTACAATACAACCAAGGCATGCGCACACTAAAATGTTAAATACAGAAGTTATGTTCATTAAAAAGCTCCAAATTGACTTTTTTTTTTTTTTTTAACTTTATTTTTCAGTTTACATGTTGCAAATACAAAAAAAACAAATTGGCATCAGATCAACGTATGTATGCATATCCCAAATTGACATTTAAAGGAGAAAAGATGCATGGGTTTCAGTAGTCTATTCAAATGAGAGCATCCTTTAATGCCTCCAGTTAGTAGGGCTAAAATCCTGCCATGGACGACAGCAAAAAGACTTTTCAATGCCTGGGGTTACAATAAATACAGAGTAGCTGCAGACATTCTGCACTAAAACGCTGCGTCAGGGAGACCGCCCAGTAACCTTAGGAGGGGAAGGCCAAGATGGCTGGCTGCATGAAAGTTTAATAGAGAGAGAGAGAGAGAGAGAGAGAGAGGGCGGAAGAAAACAGGAAGAAAGAAATAAGGGATGACAGCAAACAAAGACACAGAAGCTAAGATAGGGCAGGAGAAAATGATAGAGGGTGGACGAGACCGACAGAAGAGCGGCGAGGCGAAAAAGGCGGGATAGACAGGAATAAAAAGAGAGAAAGGGATCGAACAGGGAGAAGAGAGAAATAGTAGAAGAGGTAGCCACGGAGAGCACGTTTGCAGACAGTCTCAAATAGTTCAGCTGTAAACTGCGACTACTCTGCTGCCCATATTTTGATTCGAAGTGCATCGGGAGAGAGAAATGTTCTGTAGGTTCACGAAAGAAAAATAAAGTTCTGTTTTCATGACTGCCAAGTCCCCTCCTCCAGAAGTGGAGTATGAATAATCTCCCGAGTGATCGGTGGCCTGGACGGACATTTGGTGGCGAGCTGTCCGGCGTGATAACACCCTCTTGTCTCCCGAGGAACAAGCTTGCAGGCCTTTTCAAGGTGTGCATGCATGGTTGGGGAGGGAGGAATCTGCAGAAACACATCCACCCCTTGCTTTGGGATTGTCTTCCCTTACGCTGCCGACTCACAACCTCGCTAATTCCACCCTGCTTTCAAAAGCACGTTCCACTCTGTCAGCAGCAGCTACGCCCCCCCCCCCCCCCCAACACAACGCGTGGCCCGGGCACGGCAGGCCGCAGCGCCCAGGGTCATTCCTTCCTTACTGGCACCTGTGCGTTGTGGGGTGCCTGTGCATCTAACAGCCTGTTATCCAATGCATACACTGAGGTACGTCAGCTGCAGGGAGCATGGGAGAGCGATGGCTGTACGAGTGTAGGAAATGCAGCAAAGATGCAGCGAGCAAGAGAAAGCGAGTAAAAGAGAAAAACAACGCAAGACAGATTTAGAGAAAAGGGAGGGAAAGAGAGCCAGGCGGTGGAGGTAAGGAAGGCAAGGCGAAGGAGCGAAAGAAACGACAAGACCAGTGGGGTGAAAGAAAAGAAAGGGACTTACAGAAGTAAGGTTTGAAAGTGAAAGTAAGACAGAAGGGGAGATAGAAAGTTATGGCAAATTCAGACAGTCGTTAGCAAAAGAAGGGACTACTAGGGCTGATTAACGAGGTCCAGCATACATGCCCAGTCAAACTCTACTCACAAAGGGTATGCAGTTCCTCAAGGCGGTCAAGGTGATAAAGAGGTAGGAGGAAGGGGATCCTCCTTGTCGGAACTAGAGTCCTCACACACCCAGCAAGCTAGGTGTCATGCTTCATCATTTGGACTTGCTCCTCATCGGGTCGGCGCTGCAATACCCAACGGGCACCCTTAAAGGGGCTCTTTGGCGGAGATCTTTTGTTCCTTGCCGTTTGGTGCTGTGGGTGTGAGGGGTCTAGATGGTGTAGATGTGGTGAAAGTGAGTGATATTAAAAAGGTTGGGTAGTCCAAATAAACTTTTATTCAGGCTGGCTAACCACCTTCTTAAAAACTATTGGAGTGGCCGCTCTCTGACATTATGGTCCAGTGGAGCTAGGCTCAACTCTCATGGTCGACATGTTTCATGCACAGTGGTCTGGTGTGATCCGTGGCATTTCATCAGGACCTAGTGTGTGCACTATCTACACGTGGTGGTTGGTAAAACAGTTCCTACCTACCAAGCATCATGAATGCGAGCACAGTGTCCCGCCAATTCAAATGGTGACCTATAAGAGAAATGATAGGAGAAAATGTGGTGTCACAGTATAAAGTGATTCTGCAATGATATCTTAGTGGAAAGGTCACTATAATCCGACATATTCTCTATAGTTATCCGCTCTATTACTGAAGAGGAGCGGAATATCTCACTCCCAGTGTTGAATTAATAAAAAGGATAAAATGGAAGACTGAGTTAAAAACCGGCTAAGCAGGAGTAGAATGGAATCGATCTTGCGTCCCCATCGTGGGACTTAGAGTCACTGTTGGTAACTCACCTAACTGTAGGGAGAGTGTCACTCCATTCGGTGTTCAGCTCTAGACACCAGTATCGCGGTGTCCTACAGAAAAAGGAGGTAAGGGTGCATAAGGGTAAGCTCTAGCAGAGAATCCGCTGCACACTTGTATGTTCACAGATAGTCGTGGTGTCATTGTTAGGGAAGTAGCAGGACACGTGATAAGCACCCTGCCCCCGTCACGATAGTAGTAGGGCGACACTGAGCACCGGGCACGCAATGCAGTGACTGTGGCCTCGTGGAAACCCCCTCAGGACAAGAGGTGTAGTTTACCCGACCCCACATCGTGCACATGCGCCCCGTGGAATTTTTGGTAATTCCACGTTCTCTGCGGAACGCGAAATTACCCAAATTCCGCGATCCGCGGCTTCGCGGAATTTTTTGCTTGTTCGCGCTTTCAAAATGCATGTTCGTGAGATATTTCTCCCGAGCACGCAAACAGCATTCGCGAACAGGAAAAAAGCATCGCGAACGGGCGGAACAAGCAATTCCGCGTGTTCGCGGAACTTTTGCGTGCTCGCGGAGATTTTTTACCGTTTCGCGGAGCTTTGCGTAGCGCGACTACGCAAATTCCGCCCACCCCTATTAAAAAGCAGCTTTTTGGAAGATAGAAAATCAAAGACAGATGCATTTTGAGCAAAGATAATATATACTGCAAAGCAGACCAACTCCAGGATTTTCTGGGAGACCATCAATTTGCTTGATAGACCATTTAACGTAATAAACAACTCAAGCATTGCAGAGGAAGCATGGGTTTTGTATCTGGCGGAAATGCTCGCTGGTAGAGCCAGTTTCACAGAACGGGTGATCTAAGAAGATAACGAAACAGGCAAAAAGATTACAACAAATGAAACTGGTGAATTTAAAAACCCTAAAGTAATTGTAT
Source organism: Calotriton arnoldi (assembly GCA_963921515.1). Classification (NCBI taxonomy): domain Eukaryota; kingdom Metazoa; phylum Chordata; class Amphibia; order Caudata; family Salamandridae; genus Calotriton; species Calotriton arnoldi. The sequence goes on along the minus strand of CAWUFW010005522.1, from coordinate 1,059,534 downwards.
TTATCCAAAAAGTGAAATAAGTATAGTAAATGTCACAGATAACTTAAATGATATGCGAAATAGTGGGCTTGATACATCCGAAGACAAGCAAAAAGAACACCCGTGTCTGAACAACCACCAAACCTGCCAACTGAGGTTAAAAAAGTTATATCTGCTGGGTGGCAAGATGGAGCGCCAGGGTCAAATGACATACCACAAGCGATTTTTAAACAGAACCCTCAGTTTTGGGCATACATATTGTCTAGATTATATAACAAGGTCCAATTAACAGGCTCCATTCCGGAGAGCTGGCTTGGTTCTATATTAAACCCACTCTTCAAGGGAGGGGATAGATCCAATCCAGCAAATTACAGGCTCATAGCGCTTATAGACTCAGAGGCTAAGTATTATGCCTCTTTAATCCTGGCAGACCTCATTGAGTTGTCCAATAAGAACAACGTTGTCCTAGAAAACCAGTCTGGATTCAGGAGAGGACTTCGCACAACAACAAACATCTTAGCAGTTTCCCTAATTGCAGATAAATGCAAGTGAATATGAAAGAAGCTAAATCTTTGCTTTATTGATTCTAAAGCAGCATTCAACTGTGTACATCACAGGATCTTATGGAGAAGACTAAATGAATGGAATATCTCACATAAGCTGCTATGAATGAATGAAGGAACATTTCTAGAGCGCATGGTTACCCGAAGGCATCCCAGCGCTGTGACATCAATAATGCTTTAAGACGATCAAAGAAAAAGAGAAGTTTTCAAAAGTTTCCTGAACTTAAAGTGGTTAGGTTCAGACCGTAAGTGGAGGGGAAGATTATTCCATAGCCTGGCTGCATTATATGTGAACAGTCGGCCTCCACTCCGAGAGCGTTTAATCTTAGGAACTACAATAAGGCCTTTGTTTGCCGATCTAAGGGGTCTGTTAGGACAGTAGGGTTGAATCCATGAACGAATCAGAAGAGAGCCGTTCTCAGAAAGTGCTTTGTGTACAATGCACATAGCTTTAAATTGAATTCTCCGACAAACAGGGAGCCAGTGCAGAGTAGTAAGAGCGGATTTAGCCGAGGTGCGTCTTGGAATATTTAGCAACATGCGCGCCGCACAATTCTGCACTGTTTGAAGTCTTTTAGTCGTGAATTGCGGGGCTCCCAAATAGACTGCATTAGCATAGTCCAGCCGTGAGAGAATAAGAGCTTGGACCAGCAATCGTCTAGCAGTGAAAGGTAGTAAAGGAAGAATCCTCCGAACCATTCTTAAAAGGCTGTAGCAACAAGCCGCTACTTTGCGTGATTGTTCATTGAAGTCTAGCTTTGAATCAAGCCAGACCCCTAAGCTTTTAATTTGCCGCTTAGGAACAGGGGGAGGGCCTAGGCAGCTGGGCCAAAAGGAATCAATGTTTAAAGGGGCAGACTTCCCAGAAGCATAAGTTCAGTCTTAGCTCCATTAAGTTTTAAAAATGAATTATTCATCCAATGAAAAACCTTCTCAAGGCAGGCAGCTAGATTATGGCCTTGTTGGAATTGTTGAGTCAGAGAAACAATCAATTGAGTATCGTCAGCGTATGTGACAATCTGTATGCCAGAAAGGTATACTGTTTCTGCCAGTGACCGTAGGTATATATTAAACATAGTGGGGCTAAGGGAGGATCCCTGAGGAACCCCACATGTCAAAGATATTTGTTTTGAGGAAGATTCTTCTTCAAAGACTGTGAAGACCCTATTTTGCAGGAAGGATTGTAGCCATTTTAGTGCTAATCCGGCCACTCCAGCTTCCCTAAGTCTTTGGATCATCAGGTGATGATTTACCGTGTCGAAGGCTGCGCTAAGATCTAATAAAATCAAGGCAGCGCAGCCTCCGGCATCAAGAATCTTCCTAGTTTCTTCAACCACGGCAATGAGGGCCGTCTCAGTGCCCTGTCGAGGTCTAAAACCAGTTTGAGTAGGGTGGAGACGATTATTATTTTCTAGGAAAGTTGATAAGATAGAGTTCGTATATTTCTCTGCAAGTTTACTTAGTCCTGGTAATAAAGAAATGGGTCGATAGTTAGCCCAGTCTTCAGGGTCAAGGTTAGGTTTCTTCAAAAGTGCTTTGACCCTGGCATGTTTCCAGGAAGACGGCACTATACCTGACTTGAGAGAGATATTAATCACCTCAAGTATAACTGGTGACACGACCTCGCAAATCTTGTGAAGGATAACAGGAGGGACAGGGTCTAAGGGAGAGCCTGATTTTAAATCTCTTAAAAGCCCTTGCAGGGTAGAAAGATCTAACGGCGGGAAATCCTCCAACAAGGTTTGGGCTTCCGAGGTGGCTACATTTCCTGATAAAGAAGAATGTTGGTCTGCGATTAAAGGGAACGATTTATATATAGCTTGAATTTTTTCAAAGAAAAATCCGCTATTTGATTACATCGCAGTTGGGCTTTATCCAAAGCAATAGGAGGAGCCGGAGGTGTGAGGAGAGCTTTAGCAATTTTAAATATTTCTCGTGGTGAGTTTGCCACTCTTGTAATTTTTTCTTGAAAGTAGAGGGCTTGGGAGTTTTTTACTTCTGTTTTGTAAGTTCTGATAGCTTCTCTATATATGGCTTTCCAAGATGTGGAAAAGTCCTTCCTCCAACTTCTTTCAAGTTTCTTACACTGCTGTTTCAGTTCCCTTAATTTCTGTGAATACCAGGGATTTTTTTTTCCTCCAACCTTTTCTGGGATCGCTACTTTGGGGAGGATATGGTTAAGTGATGACTCAAGCCAATTATTAAAATTCTCATTAGCAACGTTAGGGTTTAAATGGGGTGATGGAATACTATTATTTAAGTTATCTATCCATGCTTCTAAGGGGAGTTTCGACCACTGCCATCAAACAATTATACTACAATTATATTACTGAAAAAGGCCTAAAGCAAGGGTGTGGGTTGACGCCCCATCTTTTTAACATGTTCATGGCAGACTTGACGCCGAAGTTAGATCAGGTGAATTCTCACCCACCGTGCCTGTGTTCACAATGCCTATCTCATTTGTCCTACGCGGACGATGTCCTACTTTTCAGTTTATCAAAAGTTGGAATACAAAGGTTAGTTATTGCACTGAAAAATTGTGTCAGTGCTAACAAATTTGAAATCAATACAACTAAAACTAAAACAATGACCATCAGCAATCGACTCGAGCTTCCTGTCAAGAGCTACCTGGAAGAGATGACGTTTGAGGAGGTCAACAGCTACAAATACTTGGGAGTATACATAGACAACAGAGCAAATTTCTCTGAACAAAAACAGCATATGTCAAAGAAAGGGAATGCGCTAACCTTTGCTTTCCGCACACTTGCAAAGAAGTAAGATGGTCCCTCTTTTAGGACCCTACATACAGTACTAGCAGCAAAACGTCTACAAACTGTGGCATATACAAGTGTTGCCAGGCGAGGCCAGGATGAAGCCCTTTTGGGCAGCCTGCAGGTTAGCGCTTTTATGCAGGTATTAAGCCTTCCCCAAAGTGCCTCCCCAGCGCAGGTTTGACTAGAGTTCAGGCTTACACACCAAGCATTGAGGAGAATGTACACCACAATAAAGTGCTGGTGCAAAATAAGGTCAGGTCAAGAAAGCTTAATAAATATCTCATTATGGATACCATTGGAAAAATACCCACAATCCACTTATTAGGGAAACATGGCAGCCGCGAGGTAAACGGTCACAGACCGCCGGAGAAGCGAGGAGAGCAGCCGCATAGGAGAGCACTCCCCCGCTGTTCACCCCCCAAGAAGCATAATGAAATAAGTTGTATGGGGAACACGGTACCTTTGTTTTTCTTCTTTCCTCAATGAAGCCGTGTGGCGTCGGCCCGGAGAGCTGTTTGGGAGCAGGAGGAGGGGCCTTGGCATGGGAGAGGGCCCGCGGTGCAGCTGAGATGTCTGAGAGCAGCGCGAGCTCTCTCCCAGAGTGGCAGAGTCAGCACAAGTCCCTCAGAGACAGTTGCAGATGAGAGGAGCGGTGTGAGGGAGATTCCAGCCAGAGTTGGAAATGCAACGGGCCCCCAGCATGTCAGGGAAGGTTAGAGGAGCAGAAAAAGAGGTCTGTTAGCCCCACAGCGCCCCCTTATGGAGAAGAAGTGTCCATCACCTCTGGAGAAAGTAGGTACCAACCCAGACAAGATCTCCAGGTACACTCTGCCCCACCCGGGCACTTGGGAAATCGACTGGGGTAAGTCTGGATCTAAAATTACCTTTGGTTACGGTGGCCCCCAGCGATATAAGTGCTATAAGTGGTGGCAAAGCTGGGAAATCGTATGGGGTAAGTTTGGATTTTAAAACATCGTTAGTCACTGTGACCCCCCGCGATATAAGTATCAGCAAAGTAGGAGGGCCCGCCTCAACTAAGGTGGCGAGGGCAGGGAAATCCGTAAGACAGTCAGGGAAGAGCCCACGCGGAAGCAAATCTTACCCCCTCAGGTCAGGGTTACCCCATCCCTTAAAACATTCTGCAAAGTTCTGACTCACTCAATGACATCGGGAGTGGAGGGTGGTAGAATAACAGCTGAGTCTCAGAAGGTGCCGGAGATGGAGGGGGATAACCCTATGTTGAGAGAAGTAAATGTACCCAATGGAGCCTAAAGGAGGCGTGGAACCTGTCATCCCTCAGATACCAACGCAGAACAGTTTCAGCGTTCTTGCATCTACAGATGAGGAGGTCGGTGAGGAGGAGCAGAGATATGATGTCTGTCGCACAGTAGAAACTGGGGGCCTGAATGTGCAATCTGAAGTCCTTATGGCCCCGCTGGCCTCCATCCTTCTCGACCTGAAGGAGGAACTCAGAAATAGGTTCAAGACATCGGAAGCCAATCAAGCTGACATACAAGCCTCTTGTACGGCTCTCACACAGAAATTGGATGCTGTAGTAGCACGGACGGGTGTGTTAGAGGAAAAAGTAGGGCTGATGAGGAAGCATATTGTAAAAAATACTGAAGGGCTAGGAGCATTGGTCAAAGAAAACCTTGGACTCAGGGAAGACCTCAAAAGAATTGAGAATCATTCTAGGAGGAATAACTTGAGGGTCCTAAATATTCCATAAGTGGAGGAGGGGACTAACATCAAAGTCTTCATAGTTAAATTACTAAAAGAGACCGTTCTGAAAGACAGGCCCGACATCAATTTGGATCATGAAATACAACGGGTACATCGGGACCCTTTTAAGCGGAACATGCAGAGATAGAAGCCAAGGAAAATACTTATAAATTTTCTCTCATACACAATTAAAGAAACCATCCTGACAGCAGCATTGAGGAATGGCCCATACTCAGCCCAGAACTTCTCCTTCTCCATCAGATCGGATGTAAGCCGCGCAACAGACCAGAAGCAGTGGCAACTGGGTAAAAGGATGGAAGAGTTAAACAAACTTGGAGCTAAAGCTCAATTGAAATTCCCGGCGATGCTTCGCGTTATGTGGAACATTCAGATGCGCATTTTCGGACAATAGAGGAAGCTGATAACCAGATAGACAGTCTAAAAAAAGGGTGGGCTGGCTTGAGGAGTGAGCCTAAATAGGAATCGAAAACTGAGGAAATGTGGTTAAGTAATCATAGGTACCGGAGATTGGCTGAGTGGTGGAGGGAGGAGAGGGGGGGCACTGTTACTTGTTATAGTTTAATGAGGTTTCTCCTTCTCTTCGGTGGCCCAACAGGCACAATGCCTGATAGTCAAGGGAGGGTTCCCATGGGCGGGAAAGGGGGGTAAAGGAAGAGGGTAGGGCACTGGGTGGGGAGCAGTGGGGAAAAATAAATAAAAATAAGTCCTCAATTTTTACATCATCTTGGTCCATAATGGATATAGTTTACCAAAAACCCCCAGCTGATATAAAATTTGCTCAACTCAAGCCCCCTCCAGGTGACATAAAGTTTGCCCAATTCAAAGTAGATGGGTGGGGATGAAAATAAGCTACGAATCTCAACCAGGAATGTAAATGGCCTCAGATCTAAAAATAGACAGAGGCTGGTGATGAAATATCTGGATGATTCCAAAGCCCAGGTTGTAATTTTGCAGGAAACCCATCTAACGGCAAGTGAAAGTAGGGGGTGTTTTGCAAAACTAAGTTGGGTTGAAAGTTATGCCGTATCAGACCAATCAGAATACTGTAAGGGTGTCGCGATACTTATTAGGAGGGGGTCAGGGGTTGAGTTGATCTCTTCTAAAACAGACAGCTCTGGTAGGTGGGTTTTAGCAACTCTCAAATGTTTTGGTACAGAGTTTGTCTGCGCCGGTTTCTACGGCCCTAATGTGGACGACCCTCAATACATTGTGGACTTGCAACTGACCCTGGTAGGGGTAAATACCCCCATAATTATAGGGGGCGATTTTAAAACTCTATTAGACCCTATGCTGGACAGGTCCACTTGCAGGAGGTGACCCCAAGCCCAAACTCCTAAGACAAGACAGGCCCTTAAACATATGTTACATGAAATGGGGCTGGTTGACACATGGAGATATTTAATGGGGCAAAAGAGAGGTTACACCTTTCACAGCAAAAGTATAATCACTTTTCAAGACTGGATTACTTGCTAGTGGATATTGCCTGGGCTGGGAAATTAAAAGGGGTCTATATATCACCAGGGCATATCTTTGACCATGCTGTGGTTAGTGTCACACTAATTGGAATTAGAGTAGGCCACAATGCGAGATGGACATTGAAAAGGTCCATCTTATTAGATCCAGACGTGTCGACTCTCATGAAAAAAACAACTTGGGAGCTCTTCCTGGATAATGCCCACTCGGCCTCCATTGGTGTTATCTGGGATACCTTCAAGGCCTATGCACGAGGCGTTCTACAAAATCAGGTCTCCTATAAGAATAAGCGGGACAGGGCTGAGTCGAGAAATTTGGAGGAAATAATTGGGAAATTAGAAACCAAGCTGCAGCGAACGCCAGGGAGTACACAGAACAGAGAGGAGGTCATGAAACAGCTGGAGGTAGCTAGAGTAAACTACAAGATCAACCTAGAAACAAAATGTAGAGAGAGGTGGGCAACGGGCATATGCAACAATATGAGTAAGGTGAGAGGGCTGGTGCATTGTTAGCATGGAAGTCGAGGGCAGAGAGGGCACGAAACCATATCGGGGAGCTGGTTATCAACCCCCAAGGGATACTACGAACAAGAAAGAGGAAATTCAGGCTACTTTGGTCTCACTCTTCTCTAAACTGTACGTGGAAGAAGTGCGCCCTGATGAGGAGAGTCTAAAACAACGCCTAAATAGTGTTGACTCCCCACTCTCACAACAGAGGGAAGGAAGAGCATGGACGCTCCAATAACCGAGGGGGAAATTAGAGATCAGCTTGCGCACACAAGGAATGGAAAGGCAGCAGGTCGAGACTCATTACCGGTAGAGGTATACAAATTAATATTAGATGAAATAGTTCTGGAAATGAAGTCACTCTTTAACTCAGTCTATAAGGGGGAAGAGCCGATCCCGAACTCATGGAGGGAGGCCATAATTGTCTTGATACTAAAACCTGCAAAGGACCCGAGGAAGGCCGACTCATACCGGCCAATCTCCTTGTTGAATGTAGATTATGAAATTTACACCGCCATTTTGGCAGGGAGATTGGCGAAGGTGGCCCCCCAATTGATACATATGGATCAGAAGGGTTTTGTCCCGAAAAGACAAATCCAAGAGCTTACATTGTTGTTAATCGGGACTATAGATCTGGCAGTCGAGCGCTCAATCCCCTTAGCGGTGATCACCATAGACGCCGCCAAGGCTTTCGATCGGGTCAGCTGGATATTTCTTTGGGCAGTTCTGGGAGCAATTGGCTTTAGTGCGGGTTTTGTTATGGCACTACAAAGGTTATATGAGTGCCCAACGGCCAAAATCCTCCTAAATGGTTCCCTGACGAAGAGTTTCAATATCTATAGAGGGACAAGGCAAGGCTGCCCCCTGTCGCCCCTCTTGTTCGATATATACATCGAACCATTGGCGCATATTTTGAGGAAAGATGATCAGATAGCCCCTATAGAACTACTCCCCTCCCGCAGTAAAATAGCTTTATATGCGGACGACTTGATAATTTATACCTCTGACCCGGCACGTACGTTACCAAGGGTGGAACAGCCGACAAAAGAATATGGGGCAGAATCCGGATACTTAGTGAATATTTCTCTAAGACAGAGGTAATGTGTTGGAATGTAGAGGATTGGGGAGGTAGAGTGTGTGAGGAGATAAAATATTTAGGAATAGTTATTGTTAATAAAATTGATGAGATTCCATTACGTAATCTGAAGAGGGTGGCCAAGGAGGTTGACAGGTCATTATCCAGGTGGAAGAACTTACCATTAACGATCTATGGGAGGGTCAACCTAGTAAAAATGTCTATTCTACCGAAGTTGACATGCTTATTTAACTGTATCCCACTTAAATTCCCTAAGGAAGAAATAAACAAAATATAGGGGAAAATAACTACTTTCATTTGGGCATCTCGCGGGGTACGGCTTTCTTGGAAAAAGTTAAGACGTCTTCTTAAGAAGGGTGGGTTGGCTCTGCCAAATCTCAGTCTCTATTGCATGGCATTCCAATTTAAAAAAAATGGTATGCTTATGGGGGTGCCCGATTCGTCTACTTGGGGCTCACTATTGGGGGAAATGATTAAAGATTCTGGACCAGTAGCTTTCCTATATAAATTTGGAGCCCAAAAATTCTTTAAAAAGGTTAAACTGAAGGTCCTAAAAACCGGACAGAATCTTTGGTGTGGAATAAGGAAGATACTAAACATCGGGTATTATTCAGAATTCACACCGATTTGGGATTCCCCTGGGACACTGGAATGTTTGAAGGACAGATTAAGTCTTCCATTAAAACAAGATGGGATATCCAAATGGGGAGACTTGATATCAGAGGAAGGCGTGTTACCCTGGGAGGTGTAGAATAGAAAGACGGGTAATAGAATGTCTAGATTCAAATATATGCAGCTTACATCATGGTACGCGGCAGCCTCTCGGGAGACACGTGAGCTATGGGATTTTGAGATCCTCCTACAAGATGTTAGCCCGAAAAGTAAAGAAGTGGCAAAATGGTACGGGCTGTTCCTGGAGGCAGAGGAAGAGAGATTGGAGACCCCTTATGCGACCTGGTCAGACGCACTCCAGGAAGAAAACATACAATTTCTTTGTATGGAATCTCTGAATTTATTATACTCAATAGTCACGCCCGCGAACTTTAAACGTCACCACTTTTTTGCTATCAATAGGCTGTACTGGACCCCCCAAAAAGTGGCTAAGTTTGTGATGCAGCCAGTACCCAGACGTAGGAGATGTAACCTCCTAAGAGCTAATGATGTACACATCTTCTTTTAATGCCCTAAGATTAAAGAATTTTGGAAGATTGTGGAAACTACTATGTGGGATATCCTAAGGGCACATGCTGTTTTGACAGAGGCCTTGGTACTCCTTGGGGTGGACAATGTTACGCACAATACCATGAATAGTAAGCAAAGGGGCCTAGCATTCTACCTGTTGCATCTGGCCAGGCGGGAGATTTGTAAACATTGGTTAGATCCCGCTCCCCCACACCCTATGGAGTGGTTAAAAGTGGTCAAGTGGACTAGCAATATGGATATCAAATGCCATTCATTACAGTCGGGGGACATCTGGGAGGATTTCATAAAGTGGGCAGGTTGGCACCTATGACACTAAGTAGGGCTGTTGGAAAAAATATCAAGATATAGTCCTATGATTACACCAGGTCATGGACCTGGATGTGGGTCATTGCCCCCCGATAAGACCAGAGCTTGGGAGGCCTGCGGCGAGCGAATGCATTGGACCACGAGACGGATCGAGGGTGCCAAATGGTCCAAGAGTTGCAGACGCCATGGTGAAATGAGGACAAAAAAAACAACAACAAAAAAACAATCCACTTATTATACATACCTGTATACTTCACTGTAACTGACAAATCTAACAACTCTGGAATAAGCACTTGCCCTTTTCAACCTTCAAGCAAATGGTTACTAAATCTGCAAAGATGCACACATATTTGGATGATAAAAATAGCTTTAACCATCGAGCTCATGCTTGGATGGTGCTGAAATTCTATGACAGCTTGAAACCAGCCCCATTTTTAATTCTTATATTCTCAATACAAATTAAGATAAAGTTGATTGCCATTCGTTTTGGTCAATTACCAGCGCTGGCATGTCAACCGACTTTGAAATATTAAGTCTCAACAACATATAGACTTTGTAGATTTGAGAAAGAGTATTTTATACACTTGCTTTGCACATGCCCCTCTTTACACTAATCATGTGTCACCCTACTAAACAGAATTTGAATGCCAGAGGCATACGTACATGCAGAGCAGCTATAATAGAAAGTCTTAATCCAACTGGTCTTCAGTTGAATTGCAAGCGGATTACATTTGTGTCACTGCATGAACAGGAAGTACAATTTAAAACTTGAAAAAGTGCAACAAGTACCTGCAAGTGTATTCAAAATTGTATTTGACAGTTGCTTAAACTCATTTGGCACATCAGATGCACTGCATGATAGTTCCACAGATGTAACATTGAAGGGAGGTGACCGGCTGCTAGCTGAGAACACAATTGGGTTAATCGCGGCTATCCTGTCAAAGGTCTAAGAGTGTCTGGCTGTCATACTCTATTCAGTGGTATGAAGTTAGCACTGTTGCACTTTATGTAGCTGACTATTATTGTCTTATTTATTAATCTGACCTGCAGGCTGAGGTAGTTTAATTAGTGGCATGTTGTTAGCAGTATTGTACGCCATGTAATCACTTATTTTCTGTCTTATCTATTAATTCCAACTGCTTAATTTTAAATGAATAACTAGATTTGTTTAAAGTTACCATTGGTAAATGACTTATCAAGTGACACCGCATGGCATTGTTACAATTTATTTAATATTTTTGCTTTTTTCCTGATGTCAATTAATTAGATCTATATGTTTTGAAAGTAGCATTGTTACTGTTTTAATTACCCAAAACAATAAAGAATTTAGATTGATTGATATATGCAAAAAGAGGAATTTGTGTAGAAACTTTAGAAGGGATTCTGTGAAAATTAAGTGAGGAACATACATCTACTTACTCTGTGAGCACATATCAGAGAATTAATTGAGTGTATGAAAAACTGGGGATTTGAGAACATACACAGATAAGTGGAACAAAAGGGTAGTTCTAAAAAGAAATAGATTGATACTAGAGGAGAAGTAAGAATGGTCATGAGTGTGCCTGAAATGGAAATGGTTGCAACAGAATTTCTTTGCAATAATTACATGGAGGAACACATGTGCATGTTCCTCGGAATACGTACAATCTCTATGCATTTACGATGAATTTTCCAAAACCTAGGGGCCTAATACGATAGTCCGCCCGCCACCGTAACTGAGCGCGGGACCGCCCGCCGATGCTGCGGCGGTCCCGCCATGCACATTAGGATGCGCCCGCCACACTGGCGGGCGCATCCTGTGCCTTTTCCATTGTGGGTGGATCTGCTGGCTGCAGACCCGCCCGCAATGGAAAAGGACACATGGCAGGCACCCCCTTCACCCTGGGGGCCCGCAACGGGCCCCCAAAAGCAAGGACCGTATGCCTTTCCATGGCGGCAACGCCGCCGTGGAAAGGCCATTGACCGCCAGCATCCTGATATGGATGGCGGTGTCTCGCAGACACCGCCACCATATGCAGGCACTTTTTCCGCCGGTCGACCGGCGGAAGCGCGACGGACGGTCTTCCCGTCCGCCGCGGACCCCCAGCCATCATAATATGGCGGGGGGTCATTCTAGTGAGGATGGCGGGCGGATCGCCCCCGCCGGGCCGGGCGGTGGCTACCGCCGTCCCGGCGAGGGCGGTCCGCCCGCCATCCTAATGGGCCCCCTAGAGAGGAACCTGATAAGTGGTATACAGAAATATAAAGACTAGTCACTATTTCGAAGGTGTTTTGGGTGAATCTGAACTCACCGTTTGAGATTATTTTACCCAAAGAAATGTGAGCTGAATATAAAGTGGCTGTCGCTTGGCCAAAAGAGGATCCTCAAAGATTTGCTTTCTTATATTCATCCAGCTGCTCTCCTGATGTAGAAATATAAGGCAGTAATAATGCATTTGAAGCAGAAAGTGCTGAAGATAGAAGTGAACTGGGCAAAAATCATCTGGGCTACACAGGAATAGAATCAGTCCATGCATATTATGAGAGGCTTATGCAGATCTATAGAAAGTACAGTGCAGCACTTACTGTGCTACACACTTAAATAACCCTTTAAACATGTCTAAGGCCTGCCATTGCAGCCTGTGAGGGCAGTTTAAAATTGCCATTTTGACCTGACACAATTAAACTTTGTCAGGCCAAAACCTTCCATTTTAATACATCCTTGTTAACTCTCACCTGCGACGTACCCCGCATTAATGGCAACAAACTTCCTGCCCTACTATACGCAGATGATGCGGTTTTAATGGGCCGTACTTTAAATGCCTTACGTATTTTAACACAGGGTTTTGTTGATTTTATGGCTGGTTTGGACCTATGTACCAATTTAAAAAAATCTTTTTTAATGGCGTGTGGACTGAAGAAGCATTTTAATTGAACAATTGTTTTAGACTCTGATAGTTTACAAAGCACTCGCACTTTCCCCTACCTAGGGTTGGTGTTTGCTTCCAACGGACTGTGGTCCGAACATGTCGCCCATTGTCTGAGAAAGTTCTCCAGTTCCACTAACTCAATACTCGGCCTTCCCAAACCCAGGAATACTGAGGTTGTCTCTGCCACTGTTAAAATTTTTAAACTGCAATGTATACCAACGGCCACCTATGGTGCAGAAGTATGGGGTTTTACTAACTGCGGTAGGATCCAGGATGAAGAGAATAGATTTTGTCGCAAAATCCTGGGTGCCCCTATTTCCTCTTCAAAGTACGCCTGCCACCATGAACTTAATCTGCCCTATATCGAAGATTTTATTAAGGCTCGCCCTGCATTATTTTGGCTTAAAATTTGGAACAACCCCGCGGCCCAATTAACTAGGGAGATTATATTAGATTGCTTAAAATGTGATAGGGGCAAGGAAATACCATGGCTGGCTGCCGTAAATAAAAGTTTAACAACTGTGAATTATGGCCATCTATTTTGAAACTGTTTAGATTCTGGAACCACTTGCAAGAAATCCCTACAATCGGCTCTTTATGCACTTTATAGGAATGCTAGATTTGAAAAAGAGAGTAAGAAATCGTCTGTTGCTAGATATATGCGTATTGAGAATATCTCATATGCCCCATCGAGCTACCTCTTAAAACCCATTGGCCGGTGGGAAAGGGGCTTACTCTTTCGGCTGAGGATCGATACAGTGAAATTTCTGCTATGTTTTCCCGCAGGGTATAATCCTGACCTCGACCATTTGCCATGCCCCTGTAATAGTCAACAAAAACAATCAATGCTGCACTTCCTTTTCTTTTGTAGTTACTATCTAATATTCACCAAAAGGTTTTTAATTCCATACTTTAAGGCCACATCTGTGATGGACTATAAGGCAGCATATGGGAAGATTATTACTCTGGAAGAGGAAGAGCTAACCTTTCGGGTTGGCTCTTTTTTGAAAGCGGCTGTGCGTTCTCGCAATTCTATGTGCTCTTGTTGAACTTTGCTTACTTGTATGTTCTTTTATCCCAATTTTTAAATTCAGTTTTGATGTATTGCGACGATTACGTTTTTATCTGCTTGCACTTTTATGGATATGTATTTTTATCCGAATAAAGACTTTTGAATTTGAATTTTTGAATACATATAATGCAGACCTAGGGTAGGCCCTGGACAGCCCAAACGGCAGGGTACTGTACTTTTAAGCTTTGTATGTCCTGGTAGTGAAAAACTCTTAAAATTCGTTTTTCACTAACGCAAGGCCTACCTCCCCCATAGGATAATATTGGAGTTACTTTATTACATTTAATAAGTAATAATTTTCAAATGGGAACAGATAACAACAAGTTTGGAGTCTGTGGAATTGTAATAAAAATCTTCTCTTAAATTACAATTTTGAAAGTGCCACTTTCAGAAAGTTGGCATTTTCCTGCCTTAACCATCTACTGCCTGCAGCCTGTCCATGGGTCACATGAATTAGTGTAGCTGGCAGTTGGGCTTTGTGTATTCCTCATACACAGCCACACAAAATAGAGAGCTTAGGTGTGCCTGGATGGGCCATCATCAGCAGGATGAGAGGGTAGAGCTGGGCACAGCCCTACTTACAGTTGAAAAGGCTATGTCCTGCCTCCACACAAAGAGCTGCATAACCCTTGCAGTTACTCTGGAGCAAGGACAGGGAAGGCAGGATACTTGTGGACTTCAAATGGAAACCTCTAGAAGCTTCTCCCACTTCAAAGGCAGAACTGGGTATAAATATTGGACCTCAGACACCAACTCAAAAGGACTCTTCTGGGCCTGTGGATAATCTGCCAAGAAGAAGGGCTGCTGGGCTGCTGAAAGGACTGCCACTCCGCTGGACTGCTGCTCTGATGGACTGCTGCCTTGCTGTGCTGACCTGCTACCCTCTTGCCTTTTTAAGAAGGACTGGACCTGCATTTGTTGAACCCAGGTCCCCAGAGTAACTCCAAGGGCTAGTTGGCTGCCTCCTGACTACAACCTCAGAGATATGAGGCTCCAACAACCTTAAACCTAGCACCTGGACTCTGCCATCTGTGAGTCCTGTCCTGCCAAGTGGTGTCACCCCACTCATGGAACCTTGGAAGTGGGCCTGAAGGTGCTCTGTCATACCATCTGTGGATCCAGCAGATCAGACACTTTTCCTATGCGATGTGGTGCAATCCCGAGTAGAACCAATGCATTGCCTCTACCAGTGCAAGAACTCCACATTGACCTTGCAGCCAGCATTGGGACAGCCACTGTGCAAAGCTTCACTGACGCACACCCTTGCTTTGCCAATCTTTTGTTGACCCCAGCCTCGATGTTGCAGGTTCTCGCATCGTAGCCACACAGCTTGTTGGAACCAACGCATCACCTCAACTGCGAGACGCATCCTCGACACTGAACAATGCATTACAAGCCCTCTTCGACGGGATCCTCAACAACAATACAGGACCTTGCATTGCAATATCACAGTACATTGGAGCCAATGCATCGCCTTGGTTGTGCAATGCATCCTTGGCAACGCTCCGCAACAAGGATTTAAGCTACTCTTGTACAGCGGGTCTAACAGGGTCCCTGTAGCTGGTCAGCGCTTCAACACAATCGGCCTGAACTTGTGACTTTGTCCCAGTCCGGCATGACCAGATATCCACAGTTGGCGCTTTGTGCTTTTAGCGCTATTTACACAGATTTTTTAAATCCGCATATCTCCAGTTCTATTTATTGGATTTTTGTTTGTTTTTGTCTTGCTTTATTTATTAAAATTTTCTAAGCATGTCTAATCTGGTGTGGGAGCCTTATGTGGTGTGTTTTCACTGTGTTACTGTTTGAAGTGTTGCACATATACTTTACACATTGCCTCTGAGTTAAGCCTGACTGCTCTGTGCCAAGCTAACCAAGGGTTGAGCACAGGTTAATTTAGGGTTTGCCTGCGACTTCACCCTGACAAGAATTGTAGTTGCTGCTTGAGTATGGATTCACCCCCAACAACCATTAACCCAATCTTTTACAACCCTGCAGAGAGGGCCAAGTCCAATATGACTCCCCTCCAGCCAAAAGCCAGGGTAGACTAACTAAAACCTTGATGGGCTTCCCGGCTTAGGCTATAGAACATGGACAATGGCCCACTACTGCAGAGGACCTTGACAGTTCTATGCCTCGCTGAACTCTGTTGGATCCCTCTATTTACACTTTCCCGAGACACAGGGCTGACCCTTGGGGAACATGTCTCCTCACTTATGGACCCCATCTGTGAAACACCTAACCTTAACATGCTCACAGATGCATCCTAGTAGGCATTCAGTACCACCACGGCCAACAAAGTGATGTGTCCCATTCCACCCCGAATATCAGTCTTCTGTCCCCCAACCCAAGGAAAATGCTGCCCGTAATGACAGCAACCAACAGAGTCCACTGACAGTTGTCAGTGTCAAGAGTCAGTCCCCAGGTCATCCACTGCCAGGTAAAACCTCCAAGCCAGGACCTTAGGCACGCCTCACTTCCAGCCTTAGTGCTGGCAAGGAGTTCCCTAAGGGCTCCTGATGGTTGTCTGACCTCTGACGTTTCTCAGAATATGGGGGCAACATCCCCAGGTGTTAGGCACCCTACATTCACTCTCCTTCCCACCAGCAGCCTGACACTGGTTCTCCATCACAGGGTCTGTACCCTGAGGCTGAACAGGGGTCAGAAGTGAGCCTCTCCTCCACCTGCCTCTCCATCTTGGTCTTTGTACCCTCCTTTTTGGACTGGTACCCCCAGAAACCTCAGCTTTCTGGGAGCCTCCAACGGCCACCCCCTCAGATCTTCTAACACTGGTGGTAACTAATTTTGCAGAATCCAGTCAATGGTCATCTGGGACTAATTATGACCATCCTCTGGGTCACCTCCCCACCCCACTCCAGGGATAACAGAGCCATGGGGTGGAAAAGCTCCTGCCCCTAGGCCTGAGTTACCCTACACAACTTTCTGGTGTACTGCTCTGGGGAAACCAGCCCTTCCACTGCCATGGTCTGGCTGACCCCAGCGTTTCTCAGTTCAGTGTCAGGGATTCAATTTACGTTCATCTAGTGGAAGTGATAAATACCACCCTCCAGGATCAACAGCTCACCCTCTGAGCCTACCTCTCGGTTAAGGAAGACTTGGGTAAGTCTATCACCTGACCCTGGGGACTACTTACCCCAAGGCCATATTGGCCACACCTGTAGATTTCCCACTAGTGGGTGGTTGTTAGGACAGATAAAGCCACCCCGGCTTATGTCCTAGTTGAGAACACTCAAAGTACCAGAGTTGGAAATAGGGCACCTCCCACCAGAACCTCCTCCCTCTTTCTCAGAAGGGGGACAGGAACCCTTCCCCCCCCGCTCCCCCCTTATTCTAGGACTTGTCTGCATCTCCCTGGACCTCCTGTTAACTCTGTTGCAGGGAACCTGAACCACCCTTCTTGGGGTCACTCCCAGGTACCTTCTTAGATACTCTTGTACTAATCCAGAGGTCTGCCTTCTTAGCAAGCTCATTGATATCAGTGAGCTTACTGTCAACCAGGCATTGGCTCCGCTCTGTAAAACAGATATTGAGCATGTGCTCTCTCAGTATCAGAATAAACAACCCCTGGAAATCATCAGCTACTCCAAGAAATCAACCCAAGACTGGTTTAGGAGTTTGTGGCTACCCCTGAACCAAAGGCGATACCTTTCAGGGGTCAGTCCAAACTCAGCAAGTAAAATAGCCTTCTTGGGAGCATACTGCATCTGTTCCCCCACCTCTAGTGTTAGAAGGGTATCCGTCCCCACTGAAAAGCTTGCTTCATAGTCTCCTTCTGGGACCCTGTAGATTCTAAGGGATACCTCATATGCTGAAAACCATCTATCAATATCATCCCCCACCACATAGCTGGGCACCAGGTCTTGCAGCATGAAGACCACCACCTCTCCAGTGGACACTGAGGGTACATTGCCTCCATTGTTGCCTGGACCATGAGGCTTGTTTTGCTTTGATGACCAGCTCCTTCATGCTCACTTCATGAGCCAGTAATAGTTTCTTTTCAGCCAAAGCCATCTCAGCCACAGCCTTTTCCTTTGCTGAGGCTATCTCTGCTTCAGTCTTCCTATCCTCTGCAGCCCTCTGAGCCGCTGCCTCCTTCACCTTGAGTTTGACCATCTGCAGCTTGAACTTTCTCTCTGCTTTCCTGCCCGCCAGCTCCTCTGGGGACAAGTTGTGGGCTGAGACACTGCTGCTGGTCCTGGATCTGGAAGGGGTCCTTACTGTTGTGGGTCCTCCTCTCTCCTCTGGAGCCATGATCAGGGGGCTGCCATCGCCTCCCTCTATCTCCTCTTCCTGCAACTCCTCAATGTCCATCTCCTCCTTCTCCTCTATAACCTGTGACTGGTAGGACTGCCACCAGACCCCGAGGGCTTTCTGGATCTTCTGCTTCTTGGAGTCCTTGATTGCTGGCAGCCCCCTTCCACTTCAGAATCCCTTGAGCTAAGCCTCCAGGGTGTTGAGCTCAAACTCCATGCTTGCAGGTTTGGTCATGGGTGCACAAAGTCAGGTAGAATGGAAGTGAATTTGGAAAAAGCAAAAGAGGCTAATCAAGGAGAATTCAAAAAGTAAAGGTTGAATCTGGTATCAAACTATTTATACTGCGATTTGTGTTACACAAATCACTGTATAGCAGCGTCAAACATAAGCACTGAATCCCACCCCTGAGCACCAATGAAACAAATGTGTTTTTTGGTTGGGGGGTGAACCCTACTCACGCAGCAGTCACAATCCTTGTCAGAGTGAACCCAAAAAGTCACTAAATTAACCTGTGCTCCTCCCTTTGGTAGCTCGGCAATGTGTTAAGTATTTGCAGCATTGAAATGGTAATAAAGTGAAAGACAACATAAGAAAAATCAATGTATGAAAATAGAGTTACATTTAATGAACAAAATCCAGTGAGGAGAACTGGAAATATACAATTTCAAAGATTTCGGGTAAGTATAGCACCTAAAAGCACAAAGTGCCACTCGCATTTATCTGGTTGTGTGAGACCAGGCGAAAGTCATATGTTCACGCTGATCGCAATGAAGTGCAAGCCAGATCAAGGACCAGGTTACTTATCAACCGAGATGAGCGTAACCTCTGGAAACAGTAATCCTTTTGGATAAATCACTGGCAACAAAGAAATACATTTTCTCAAAAAGACTTTTTGAAAAACGAATTGTTTTATTTCAGTTTTATTTCTCATGGAAAGAAGGATGCTTTGTTTCATGTGTCTATCAATGTTGCATCTATTGTTACAGTTTAAAGGATTGGTCTTGAAGTGTCTTCACAAATCACACTTTTTCTGTAACAAAGGATTAACTTCAAAGTAGGTTCCTTACGTAGCGGACTGCAGATATATAATCCCTAAAGGGCCTATCAACTTGAATTCGACTCCTATTTGCAGGACTAATAAAAAGTGACTAGAGGTCTTCAATTATAACTTTCCAACTACTTTGTCGAATTAATAATACAAAGGTTAAAGCTTTGAAAAAGCCCTTGGCATGCCCCCATAGGGCGAAACATGTGTTGGCTACTCTGAAGTTTATCCTTTGTTACAGAACAAGTGTGAATTCAACTTTCTACAAATGCAGAATGGTACACAGTTATCGACTTGTGCCAAAGGTTTTTCTCCATTCCTCCACATGAGGATACCCAATATCTTTTTGCATTAAGATTCCTGAGTAAAGCCCAAATTTAGTGTTGAATCCCACAAGGGTATACAGAAATCCCCTCAATCTTTAGTCAGAATATAAAGAAAGATTTGGAAAATCTGCAGATGCCCTGTAACTCAGTGCTGGTACAATGTACTGATGATCTCTTAGTTGCCCCTAAAACAAAAGAAGATTGCAAGTTGAATACATGCACACTTTTGTGCCATCTTGCTGATAAAAGTCATAAGATATCACTCACAAAAATGCAAAACTGTATTGAAAGAAGTGATCTACTTGGGATACCACCTCAAGAAAGGAGCGAGGAAGGTGTTGAAAGAAAATGGTTTGCAATCCTTAGCATGAATCCTCCGACTACCCAGAGGGAAGTGAGGGTGTTTTAGGGAATGTTTGGCTACTGTTGTCAGTGAATTCCAAACTTTTCCATGATTGCAAAGCCTTTAGTAAGGCTTACTCATAGTAACATGAGTGCCTTCCTCGGACACAAACTTTGTAGACCACTAGCTCTAGGAATGGCAAATTACGAGAAAGATTTTTTCCTGTTGTGTTATGAAAGAGAAGGGAGCGCACTGTCAGTTTTATTGCAGAAACATGGTGAAGTAAAATACCCTGTTGCTTACTTCTCTGTTACATAAGATCCATTAGCCACAGCTCCTACTGGTTGTTTGGAATTTGTAGCAGCAGTTTGCCTTGCAATAGAACAGAGTGACGGAATCGTGATGGGTCACACACTTATTGTATTAGTGCCTCCTTCAGTTGAGATTTTGCTGACTCGTTCACAAACTCAGCACATGACAAATAGCCGCCTGACAAAATATGAGCAAATGATTTTGCCAGCTAATAACATTTCAATCAGAAGATCAAATACTTTGAATCCTGCAATGTTGCTGCTGATTTAAAAAAAATAAAGATGATGAAGAATATGACCATGATTCCATTGTTGTAATATAATTGTGTACCAAACCGAGACCAGAAATAAAAGACACCCCACTTGAAGTAGCTGATCGAACTTTGTTTGTGCATGGTTCTTGTCTGAAAATTCATCAAGGAATACTGAGAGCAGAATATGCAGTCTCTATTTCTAAAATTGTTGAAGAATCGTACTTGTGTGATGTAACTTTAGCACAAGTAGGAGAAATACCGCCCAGACAAGAGCATGCTGTCTGGCTAATGAACTAAATGTGAAAATTGAAGAAGATAGCCAGTATGGGTTTGGAGTTGTACATGATTTTGGGCAATTGTGGTTACAAAGGGTTTATATGACATCCTCTGGTACCTCAATCAGGAATGTGACATACATTTCAAATTGTTTGAGGTTTTACAACAACCTAAAGAAATTTCAGTCATGAAATGTGTTACTTATAAGAGTGATGATGAAATGGCCATCATGGGTAATTGCAGGCGAGGTTGCTAGGTATTGTGACCTTGAAACTGTAACAAGCAGTTCAAAAAAGCAAGAACAATTTAAATCTTTTTTTTTGTCCTCATAACACCATAGCTACTGCAGATTCAGGCTATGATTGCATTGTTGTATTCGGGGGGTGTCCATCAGCCTACTGCATTTGCAATGGTCCCAACGCACTTTTATTGGCTGAGCACCAATACCCAGCACATGGGAGTAATCATAGGTTTTTGATCCCCTGAATCTGGGATATCACTCCATCTTATATACTCGGCCCATATTGTACCCGCTCTGACTGGAGTACTTCCAACATCCAACCTACAAGTCCAACGGACTGCTTTTAACCAACTCACTGCCATGGGAGAGCTTGGGTCCAACCAGTGTATAAATATCTCCCTTCTGGCCAGCAGTATTAGCTAGAACAGCAAAAACCGCTGAGGCTTACTGAGGAGACACCTTGTTGTAATATCCACCCCTAACATAACCAGCACAGGGGTCATCTTAATATTTGTACCCATTATTTCTGATATAACACTACTCACGGTTTCCCAATACCATTCAAGCCTTGGACAAGCCTCAAAAACATGTTTGTCATTTGCTTCAAGAAGCCCACATCTTCTACATTTAGGGGTCGGGACCTTTACAAATCTGGCAACCTTCTGGGGTGGCCAATACAATCTATTCGGGGTAAAAAAATGGTTTCTCTTTAAGTTGGCTGGTTTACCTGTCGAGAATACAAATTTCAAAGATATGTGCCACAGATAGGACAGTTCTTGCCCTGGTATCATCTCCTCCCATATCTTCTGCGGTATCAGCAATCTCCTGTCCTCAGCATCTAATAATTTCCAGTACCACATGGCGACTTCTCTGCCTTTAGATTCCACGTCTTGCATAGGGGATTCTTCCTCCCAGGTATTTTTCCATCCTTGAATATCTCTTTTGTACCATGCAGAAAGCTGCATATACTTAAATCTTGAAAGGGAGCCCCCTGTCTTATCATTGAGAATTTCCCAAGGTATTAGACCCTGTTCTGTAAGTAGCTCCCCCCAGGTGGCTATCCCTGCCCTCCTCAGGGGGAGACTTAGACAGTCCAACATACATTACGGTGTACCAGGAGAGTCCCAAATTAGTGAAAACACAGAATAGTAGCTTATCTCCAAAGCTTTCCTGACTCTGGCTCATAAAGTGAGTGCAGCTCTTATTACCTTTAATCTTACTTTTTTGAAGAATTTCGGGGCTCTGAACGTGTAAAGAAACCCTGTAGCTCCCCATTCTGTGGCCATTTCTGCCATCATCCTCCCCCAAGATGATCTACTTGGAGTCCCCAGAAGCCTCCTACAGTTCTTGAATTGAAAAGCCATGCAATACAGGTTTAGATCCGGGAGCGCCAGACATCCTTGCCTCCTTCTCTGACTCAGCTTCTTCCAGGAGAGCCTGGCTCCCCCGATCCCCAAATAAAACATGTAAGCTTCCCCTGTAGTTTTGCTAGAGCCTTGCTGGGAAATACTAACTGAATACAGTTGAAAAGGTAAGTCAATTTAGGGAGAATTGACATTTTAATCAGGTTTATTCGCCCATATAAATTTTTAAGGGCAAATTCCTTCATCTGGTAAGCAATGAGTCGACCTCCTTTGTCACCCTTGCTAAGTTAAATGTTGGAAGAACCTCCAGAGACTGCACTATAGAGATGCCTAGATACTTAATCTCTGACGTAACCTCTCCACCCCAATTATTTATATTCCAATACATAGGGGCCGATTCCGATCTCGGCCGGTAGGGCTCCGAACCGGATTCGGCTTAACCGGATCCAATTCGGAGCCCTATTTCCCGACCGATTCGTACGCGCGTCCGGGCGAGCGAGTACGATGCGAAATCGCCGACCGACTCGTCCGGGCGTCCCGACCGCTCCGACCGACTCGTACCCGGGTCTAACCGCACCGACCGACTCGCTCGGACTCGACTCGCACCGTGCAATGGAGACGTTCCCCGGCCGGGTAAGTACGATGCGCGCCGCGAGCAGTCCGACCGAGCCGCGCCGTCCGGCTCGAAAGAGCAGTCGGAGCCATACTTTGTGGGTCCGTGTCAGACCCCCCTGTACGCGTAGCCGCGCGAGTCGCACACAGGGGGGACCCATGGGTCCCCCCTACCTGTGCGTGTACGGCGCGAGTCGCTTCGCCGCGTACACTCTGTAGGGGGCGCCCTTGACCGCCTCGCACCCATTGAGTCAATGGGAGCCCGCGTACGCGTTGTACGACCGGCTCCCATTGACTTCAATGGGAGTCCGACCGACTCGAGTCCGATGGCATACGTGCGCATCGTACTCGTTCGGTCGGGCTGCACGGGTCCGATTCGGTCGGAAATCTCTCCGGGTCCGGCTCGGTCGGAGAGATTTCCGGCCCAAATCGGAATCAGACCCATAATCTTTAATTTTGATGTGCTAACTAAATACCCTGATAGTGCCCCAAACTCCTTTGCCAACTTCTCAACTCTTGGAATAGTCTGGGAGGGGTTTGATGTATAAACTATAAGATCGTCGGCATATAAAGCTATCTTACTGTCATATTGCTGCCAGGAAAATGGAATTACTTGATGTTCCCTTCTAAGAAGTTGGGCAAATGGCTTGATGTATATATCAAAAAGCAGGGGAGAGAGGAGACATCCCTGCCTCGTACCTCTACTGATTTCAAAGCTCCTTGTCAATGCCCCATTAAATAAAGTTCGAGCAGTCTTATTTTCATACAGTTTCTGAAGAGTTGTAATAAAACAACTGCTAAAACCAAACATTGCCAAAGCCTCCCAGAGATATGCCCAATACACTGTCAAATGCCTTGGCAGCATCAATTGTAGCTACCGCCAACGGGACAGAATACGTGGTGGCCAAATCTATTGATGCTATTGACTGTTGAGTGAGCTCATGGATCTGCCGCCCTGGAATAAAACCTCTTTGATCCGGATGTATTAAGTGCGGAGCTACTTTGGCCATTCTGCCTGCCAATATAATTGTAAAGACTTTATAGTCGGCATTCAATAATGAAATTGGCCGATACGAATCTGCCTTCTTGGGGTCCTTAGCTGGTTTTAAAATCAATACTAACGTAGTTTCCTTCCATGAATCTGGAATCTGAGTGTTTTCTAAATAAATGGAGTTAAACAATTTCCCCCATACGGGCACAATCTCCTCTCTCAAAAGCTGATATAACTCTTGTGGAATGGCATCCGGTCCTGCCGCCTTCCCTGCCTTAACATGCTGTAAATGATCTAAAATCTCTGTCTCTGTGATCTTGGCTTCTAAACAACTCGTCCTGCCTCCTTTAATCCAACTAGATCCCTTTCCTTCAACCATTGCCTTAGCTTATCTAGGTCTGGATAGACCTCTTCTGTATATATTGCTGAGATGATGGAGACCAAATGCTCCTGCATCTCTCCTGCCTTTTAGATATATCTCCCTGGGAATTGATAATCAACTCCTTCATGTTCAATTCAAAACAAGCTTTATTCGGTTAATATACAACCATAAAAGCATTAAAAAAAAAAACATCAGATATAAAAACATTTATCATAATTCATCACAATAGGAAATAATTAATTCGTCACAGTGAGATATAGTAAAATTCATGTGAGGTTCAATTACAAGCTAGGTTATCATTATACATAAAGTGCTAAGTGCATTTTGAGGAGAAGACCATATTTATCTTTGAAGCCAATGGGTTCGTTTAAATTCAATTACATTTTTTTAATAAAATTATTATTGCTATTGCCGACATAAAAAAACCAAAAAAAAAAAACCACTAGTTATGCTAAAAACGTTATATTTCCATAGACTAAAATCATTTCATTTCCCTGTCCGGTTAAATTACTGCGTTCCATATCGTCTTCTAATGCCCAGTGCTACTTTAATGAAACTCATCATTGCAGAACAAACGATAGAATTTTCCAATAATTGCAAACACTCATATCCCTCTAAATATGTACATGGAGAGATATTTTTAGTATTGGTCTCAAAAATCTCCTTCTCGGATCATCATAAAGTGTGCAAAAAAGTGTAAGGTGCATTGTGCTCTGGGGAGTACTATCATCACAGGGACAGAAACTAAGGGTTTCCACCCACCCAGATTGTCTAGGAAAAGCAAACAAAAAGTGCAATGTGCCAAGGCGAAATCTAGTTAAATAAAAACGCATCTGACAATTCGTAGTGAAGGCTAGATAATACTGCTGGTTAGACAAAAAAGCACATTTCGGGCCAGGCGCCTCTTGTTGAAAATGTTTCGCGTGTGCCCAGTCCCCGTATTGCTTCTTGATTATACCTTTAGCATTTGCGGGGATATTTGTCGGATTTTCATAAAACTCACCCCGCCCAATGTCATAAAATCTATCCTTCACATACCGAAACCAGGGAATAGTCATCACCTTATCAAGGTTAAGGCAGTCTTCCATTATTTCCCTGGTGAACTGTAGTTCTTCATTCAACCAAATTTTAGACCATAAGAACAAAGGGGCAGAGCTAATACGATCCTCCAGGTAATCCAACCCTACCTCTCGGTGAGAGAAAGAGGTGGCCGTACTGATTGGGATCATCAATAAGCGTTTTATAAATTTATTTTCTACCACTTGTAACAAGCAGCTTTTTTGATGACTCCTTCATGTTATTTCTAGTCCTTTCTGTCCTTGTCTTCCATGTTAGAAGTGACCCTGATCTTTCTCCATATTCAAAAATACTGTGGGGCTTAGCCTGCCACCGCTCCCTGCACTTTGTCTCCAGCCTAATCTTGAAGCTCAATCGCATCTCTTCTAGACGGATCAGTGCTTGCTCTCTGTCCTGATCTACCTTTGTCTGCACATTGGTCTCTAAAGCTGCAATTTTTTGCTCCATAGCTGTGAATTCAGTTTTCTCAACTTTATTCTTAAAATTTGCTTGGCTTCTCAAGACACCCCAAATTTAAGCTTTAAAGGTATCCCAGACTATAGCAAGGGGATCAGATCCCATGTTATCAATAAAGAAATCCACACTGGCTCTTTTCAGTGTCTCTATAACCTCTACATCCCAGAGGAGAGCCCGATTAACAGTCCATCTTGATCTCTGAACCTCTCCAGAGCATTGGACTGTTACAGTTACAGCTGAATGATCGGATATATGGCTAGGTAGGTGATTGACCTCTTTGATCTTTTCGGCTAAGGAACTGTTGATAAAGAAATAATCTAGCCTTGAGAAATGTATATCCTCTTGCCGAACCTTTTTTATACCTCCAAGCATCTACCCACCCGAAGTCTTGTATCAATCTCCTTAAACCTTGTCTAGTCTTGGGTGTGTGAATACACTTCCTTTTAGTAGACCTATCTAAATTAAGATCTAATAGTGTGTTGAAATCTCCCCCCTAAGAATCACCGGAAGTTTAGATTCCATCAAACTCCACTCCAAGGTTGTTAAAGAAGAAGAACCGTCCGAATTTGGGCCATAGAAAGCAGCACATGTAAATTCGAAGGCCCCCTACCTTCCATCCGCCACCGCCCATCTACCAGAGTTGTCTGTTTTTGAGGCCAACACCTCTTCTCCTGCCCCCTTTCTCAGAAGGATCACAACCCCCTTACAACAAACATCTTGATCCAATACTACAAAGCTGTCTATCCACCTATACTTAAAATAGGGCTCTACTCTCAATTGCCATAAGATGAGTTTTCTGCAAAATCATAACATGTGCCTTACTCTTCTCGAGATATCTTAACACCAATCCCTGCCTCCGCCTTATCCTCAAACCATTTACATTCCAGGTCAACACCCGGATCTCTCTAGTGCCCCCCTTATATTCTCTAGCCGACTCCGCTTTGACATCCCTATGCGTTCGTTAGTACCATAGCATGGTGGAAGTGAGGACTTTTTTTCTTTTTATCCCACTGCTCCCCACCCAGTGCCCTTACCCCTCTCCCACCCAGAGGAACCCTCCCATTACTAATTGGCATTAGCATGCCCTGGAACCACCGTGTGGTGAGAGAGAGAAAAAAAATAGCTGTAGTTATACTCTACATAGGAATCATTGCTTTAGGGGTTAGTGTCCGCTTTAATGGAGTCTATCAATGAGTCCACTTCCTCCGTTGATCTGTAATTATACATCTTATTCTTCCACATGATGCGGAACATTGCCGGGGATTTTAGTTGCACCTTAGCCCCCAATTTGTGGATCTCGTCTATTCTCCTACCAAGCTCCCACTGCCTCTGCTCTGTTGCCTGGCACACATCTGACCTTATAGAGAAGGAAAAATCTTTAACGGTGAGAGGGCCGTTCTTTAGGGCCGCGCCCAGGATGGCCTCCTTCACTCTATAAGACAAGAAATTTACCAGAATCTTCCTAGGTTTCTGTCATAATAGGTTCCTCCTAAATGGGTCTGTTGGAAAACGAGGCGATATCTGTGAAGCCTGCACAAATAACATGACTACATTTGTCCTTCACTGGGAACCAAACACCCTATTGTAGCGCTTGACTCTCAGAGGGTAGCATTGCAGAGCAGTCTAAGGATTACTCAAGGGAGGTGGTGTGGGCTAGTAATCGCCATTTACCAGTACGCAGAAATAACACTCAATAATTGATTGTCCAGTCTGTACTTTGCTTTATAAAAGGAAGAGTACATTTATTAAACACACACACTACTCAATACTATGCAACAATTTACAAATATACATAAGCTGTTGGAATTACTTTGTGACATTGCATAACATTTCCACCCCTCCCGCGGGGGGTGGGGTCTAGTACCATCACTCCCATGTATGCACATCATCTTGCCCCCTAATGCAGAAGGTTGACCATAACCTGGAGTGAGGGCCTTGCCCACTGGCACCATCCCAGTGGCGACCCACCCCATTATCTCAACAAGCATTTACAATGGGCACACCTGCCATGGTGACACATTTTTTTTAACACAAAATTTTATTAAGTTTTACGAGTTTGATACAAGTACATATCGCTTTACATTTGTGCACACATAAATTTGTTGAATCATTGAAAAAACAATAGATACTGGATAGATAATGTGCCCAATAATAGAGTTGTGACAGTTATGCCTACAAGGTACCTGTCCACATATAAAGGTCGTAAAAATTAGGCAGTACTATGTATTAACGATAATTTCTAATGCGCAACATACATGTAGAAACAATATTTTGATCGCAATCCTGGCTGCATTGTTCATCATCCCATTATGAAATAGCCAGTCTGTATTAAAGATAACAAAACAAAAACATCCCATAACAATAAAGAACTGTGCTACTAAAAAACGAAATGTCTGTCTCAATTTCCATCGGGGGGGCAGGTCACGACAGGAGTATCAATATCCAGGGGCCGGTGGGGGGGGAGGAGGAAGGAAGGAAAAGGAGGGAGGGGGAGCAGATCACGATCCCAGCAACACCTCAGTCATCAGTTACATCCACATCCTGTGATTTGAAATGCTCTACCACCTGAGCCCATTCTAAAGATATAGGTTTCTTCCTCAGCCCCCTGTATTCTTCGCGGTACAATGCTTCCCTTTCAGCAGTGGCCCATTTTATAACTTCCTCCCGCCACTGCCCCTTGCATGGCTCCCCGTGCGACTTCCATCGCTGTGTGAGAAGCCTCTTGGCCAACATTAAGATGAGGTTCGTGAAGCGACGTAATACTTTCACCTTCTTGGGAAGAGGAGACAGCCCTAGGATGCAGGCCCCAAAGGTGTTCCAGGAGGAACGCTCTGAGAGGTATGTGAGGCCCTGCTGAACCTCCGTCCAAAATTCCACAAGAGAGGGGCAGGTCCAAAACATGTGCATAAAATCTGCCTCCAGGCCATGACACCGTGGACATTCCGAAGAGGAACTGGGGTACATGCGTTGTATCACCCGAGGTGTGAGATATGCTCTATGCAGTACAAACATCTGTATAGTTTTTAGTCGGGCATTCCGGGACACGCGCAAGGGATATTCAAGGATCTGCACCCACTCTCTGTCAGTGAATTCTCTAGACAGCTCCGTCTCCCAGTGGTGACGCAGAGACAACAGGGAAACTCCCAAATGGGACCGTAGGCCCTGATACAACCATCGAACCAGGTGTCTGCCGTGTCCCATTATGTGTAGTGTCTGCAACAGTCTAAAGGTTGGGGGTTCAATCTGATCCATTAACCAGTACCTGCGCATGTATTGTGTAACTGCGGCATGTGTTAAGAACAATGTCGGGGGGGCCGAATAGGTCTGTACGAATTCTTCATGAGGCATTAGGTTTCCGTCTAAAAATAAGTCCCCTACAGTTGTAGCACCAGACTCCACCCAACCGCATAATCTAGTAGCAGATAATATTCCCCGTAACGTGGGTAAGCCGCACAGGGGTATATTTGGGGCATATGGTGCAGGTGCACCAATATACCTCATCGCCAGCTTCCAATAATAGAGTGCAATATGTAAAAGGAATGGAGGGTCTTTCACTCGAGGTGCTCCAGGGCATAATAAGGATTGCAGAGTCCCA
Organism: Calotriton arnoldi; assembly: GCA_963921515.1. Classification (NCBI taxonomy): domain Eukaryota; kingdom Metazoa; phylum Chordata; class Amphibia; order Caudata; family Salamandridae; genus Calotriton; species Calotriton arnoldi. Next base: position 1,030,362 of record CAWUFW010005522.1, on the reverse strand, counting down.
GCCCGTAAGCATTCGGGTGAATAGCCTATCTCAAATAGATTATGACCAGCCAACCAATAGGCTAGCCATTGTAGTTGGGCCACTATAGAATAGGCTTTGAAATCTGGTGCTCCCATGCCCCCCTCAGTACTCGGTAACTGCATTTTAGTAAGGGCTAACCTGTGACGGCCCTGCCCCCAAAGTAATGACGTCAATAACGTATCCAGTGCTCTATAGATCCAGGCAGGAAGGACCACGGGGAGATTCGCAAATTGATACAGTAGTCTAGGGAGCATAATGTGGTATTCTCCTCTTCATATATTTGTAAGTTACTTTCAGTCATTGTAATGTGTTTCTGTGCTGTTCTTCTTAACATTGTAATATGACATCATACTGTCGGAATCTTACAAGCACCAAGCTTCAGTATAGAATGTATCTATTTGATTTACTGACAGTTTTACTAGATCTTAGCTGTAGGTGTTGTTAGCAGGCTGGGGTGTTAAGTCCTACCTGAATAAAATATATTATTTCTACTAAACCATTGTCTCTGGAGGATCTTTACAATGCCGACAAGCTGAGAACTACCCATTTTGGACTTTTACTTCACACCTCAACGCTACCTCCTCACAAGAAAAGAAAACTGGACAAGATCTCCTTATTTCATCTTTAAAGATAATAAGAAGAAAACCGGAACCAACGATCTTTTGGAACTTTTGGTATCGTATTTCATGCATTTTACATATGTATGATTGATTTTCTTTAAAACTGTGCAAGTCTTGACTGTTTTCCAAGGATTAAGTCTACCGCTTCATCTTCTTTTTGTGTGCTTCACTTATCGATACAAGAGGATTCATACTTAATTGTATATCGACGTTTTACATGTGTTCCTGAACTGTGCAAGAGGAAACTTTTCTTTTATTCAAGTCGATGTGTTGGACATGTCTCATCAGTGTAAATCGTGAATTTGGCTGTTTTCTGATGCGTGGTGTACTCTGCACCTGTGGCATTCTGCCTCATTTGCCGTCTTATTCTGCCTAATTTGTGACCCTCTTTGATTCAACGCGCGGAAAGTGGCCGCTGGTGCCTTCATTCTCCGCTCCTGCTTACCTTCAAAAGAGGTCCCGTGGCTCTTGTTCTTTGCGCGCTCCTCACGTTCTTCTATGCGCGCTGGTCTCTATAATTTCCACTACGCAGATCTCTTCCTCTACGAGACGTGCAGAGCAATACGCGCGTCATTTCCTGTTTCCTGCCCAACACGATTACAACTAGACTGTCAACCTGTGTAAAGAATTTCTCTCACTTCCTGTTGTTTTCTGCTAGACTGTCAACCATTCCATTTCTATTGTTCAACTTCCTGCCTTATTTTCTCTTGGAACTTTTGTGTGCTGTATTAAGAACCAACCTGGATAAAGGCTCTTCAGTGAAAATTCTACTCACAATACAACATTCCACTTCGTCTTTCCTTCATGGGAAATTCTCTTTTGGAACATTATTCATAATGACTTATTGTTTCAAGGGTTAATGTGTTCCAATCAGCGTGGGAAACATTCCTCCACTTCTTCAATTGGATATTTCATCTCAGTGACAAGCACACTATTTTAATTTTTGCTTGTCAAACTCATCTCAGTGACAAGCACACTATTTTGTTTTATTTTTTGCTTATCAAAAACATTATATCAAACAAGGCCATTGAACTCTCTGACAAACTTAATTTTTTTAAAATATTCATTATTGTTTTTCTTTGCCTTTCATTTCTATACGGTGACAGGCACACCATACTAATCTCTTCTTTTACAGGTGTATATTCATACTTGCTTCACATTCATAATGCAAAATGTTCCACCTCCTCCATTCTTCCTGATGAGTCCAGGTGAACCTAATATTCCCTGGAAAAAGTGGAAAAATGTTTTCTCACACTATTCACGTGTATGTGGTGTCTCTTTGAGTGCGGAAAGAAAGATGTCTCTTCTTCTTCACTGTTTAGGTCCCGAGGGACAAGAGATTTTTCAACATCTTCCAGATCTACCCACACCTGAAGCAGATAATTTAAATGATTACGAAATATGTTTAAAAAAGTTAGATTTACATTTTCTACCCAAAGTGTCTACTGTGCTAGAAAGACATAATTTTGGTAAACGTATGCAAAGACTAGGAGAGAGTGTGGAGGATTATGTCACTGTCTTGAGGAAACTTGCTTCAACCTGCAATTTTGGAGGGAATTATGAGGAAAGGTTGAGAGATCAATTCATGTTAGGAATGGATGGTCTCTAGACAAGGTCAAAGAAGCTTGTTGGGAGAAAGATAATCCATCTCTATCAGAAGTAATTATGATTGCCAAATCCTGTGAACACACGAAAGCATGTGTAGCAGAACTTAAAAAAGGGAATGGTGAGGTTCCCAAGGAAGACAAAGTAGAAACTGTATACGACTCCAAAAGCAAACAAAATGATGTGACGAATTCTCATCTTAACAAGTCTGACACAAATAAGTTTCCATTTAATAAAACTAATTACAGCAAGAGTACTATTAATTCTGGCAAACTTCAAGTTACATGTTACCGATGTGGAGAACATGGGCATGTAGCCAGTTTCAAGGGTTGTATTGGATGGAAGGCAACATGTAAGAAATGTAGAAAGAAGGGACATGTGTCCAAATGTTGTCGTTCTAGTATTGAAAAAAAGAAAGTTCATGAGGTGGTTTGTGATGAAGATCACGAAGATGAAGAAATAATACTCAGAGTTTCTGAAGGTGAAAAGAGTGGTCCTTTTGAAACAGTTCACATCAATGGTACTCCTGTTAGAATGTTATTTGACTCAGGGGCAAAAATTACTCTTGTTCCTAAAGAAGTATATGATAAGCATTTGAAGGATAAAGTTGTACTGTATAAAGCTGATATCAAAGCAAAAGGGTATGTCAGAGAACCGATTAAACTTTCAGGATATTTTAATGGGAACATTAATTTCAAGGATCGTGTCACCTTTGGAAAGGTTTATGTGTCGGAGAGAGGTGATTCGTTAGTTAGTTGGTTGCATCAAAAAGATCTAGGAGTTATACTAGATCCCAATGAAACTCCTTCGGTTATGTTAAAAACTCGTAATTATAATAACAAATGTGCACCTTTAAGTCAAGTTGAGTCATCTGGTTCCAGTTCCATTTCCTCTTTTGAGGAAGAATTTCCTTTGGTTTTTAATGAACGGCTGGGATGCTTGAATGAATACTCACATAAAATAATCTTAAAAAAGGGAGCAGTTCCTGTTATTAGCAAAGTAAGAGGAGTTCCCATTAAGGTGAAAGAAAATATGAAAATGGAATTAGACAAACTTTTGAGTGGGGGATTATTGCTGAAGTTGAAGCTTCAGAATGGTTGTCACCAGTTGTTATGGCACTTAAAAGCAATGGGGAATCCAGACTTTGTATAGATTTAAGAGGACTCAACAAGTGTGTGGTGGTTGATCATTATCCCCTTCCCAACATATCAGAGATGTTGGCTCTTTTAGAGGGAGCCAAGTTCTTCTCCTCTTTGGATCTAGCTTCAGCGTACCACCAAGTGAAGTTGCACTCAGACTCGCAAGATTTAACAGCATTTATCACTCCATTTGGTACATTTAAATTCCTCAGAATGCCTTTTGGGTTGATATCTGCTGCTACCGTATTTCAAAGGATGATGGAACGCATCCTTGGTAATGTCAGAGGCATAAAAATTTATCAAGATGACATACTCGTCTTTGGTTGTAACAAAGAAGAACATGACAATAGGGTGAGGGAAGTCCTAAAAATCTTGGAAGCCAATGGTCTTACTTTGAAAGCAAAGAAATGCAAATTTAGTCTTACCGAAATTGACTATTTGGGACATAAGGTATCTGCTTCTGGCATAGAACCCAAGAAGGAACTAGTTAACACAATTCACAACATGGCAAGTCCGTGTAGTAAGGATCATGTTGTTAAATTTTTGGGAATGACAGAATATTATGCGAAATTCATACCTAACTTTGCTCACAGAACACAGAACATGAGACTCCTCCTAAAAAAGGGAGTAACTTTTGAATGGAGTGCTGAATGTGAAAAAGAATTTGTTTTAGTTAAACAGATGTTGTCAAAAGCTTCCTGTTTAAGCAGTTTTGAACCGGGTCATGATATTGTCATCATGACTGATGCTAGTTCAGCAGGTTTAGGTGCTGTCATGCAGCAAAATAATCAAGGAGTGAAAGAACCATACTGTTCTTATCTAGGACTCTAAGAGGATCTGAACTTAATTATTCGGTGGTGGAAAAGGAAGCTTTGGGCATCTTTTGGGCGATAAGGAAACTACGAAAATTTTTGTGGGGATGCAAATTCACTGTCAAAACTAACCACAAACCATTGAGAGAGATCTTTGAAAAAAAGGGTTTGGACAATATTTCCTCTAGGATAAGGAAATGGGTTGTGGCTCTTCAAGAATTTGATTTTTCTGTTGTGTATGTTCCTGGGTCAAAAAATAATTTGGCTGATTGCTGCTCTCGCTTGGTGGACCTCAATATCTCCAAGAGTGAAGCAGTTGAAGATGAGAGTGATGAGTTAGATGAGTACGCTGTGTGCTTAGTCAATGAGAGTGTGATAAAAAAGGCTGTGTGGGAAGATGAACTTGCTAAAGATGCTATACTACAATCTGTACTTAATGGAATTGCAGGAAATTGGGACAAACACGCAAAAGTACATGAGGATCTCAGTAGTTTCTTTCGAATACAAGAGGAGCAAGCTTGTCAAAATGGTATTTTGTTGAGAGGTACAAGATTGATACCCCCAACCTCATTAAGATCACAACTGTTGGATTTTGCTCATGATGGGCATCCTGGAATCTCCAAAACCAAAGAGATTCTCAGACAAATCTACTGGTGGCCTGGGATGGACACAATGGTTGAGAGAGTCGTTCGTGAATGCGGTGAATGCAGTAGGTGTGATAAGATTTTGAAACCTCGTGTCCAACCGATGACCTTAAGGTTACTTCCCAAGGAAGCTTGGGATGAGGTGGTTATTGATGTTTTAGGCCCCATAAAGCACTCTAGTGTGGATAAGTATCTCATTGTGCTTCTTGATGTTTACTCTAGGTGGCCTGAGGTTATGATTACAAACTCAGTAGACACAAAAAATATCATAACATTTCTTAATACTGTTTTTGAAAGAGAAGGTTTTCCTTCAAAACTACTTTCTGACAATGGTGTCCAATTCACCTCAAAAGAAATGATTACATTTTTGGATGACAGGGGTATTGTACACAAAAGGTCCTCTCTCTATCATCCAGAGACAAATGGAATAGTTGAGAGGTTTAATCGGGTACTCAAAGAGACCATTCAAAGAGCTTTGTCTAATCACAGGTGTTGGTATTCTGAAGTACAAAACAAGGTTAAAAGCTATAGATTGACTCCCCATTCAACGACAGGGAGGACTCCGTTTGAGCTATTTCGCAAACGAAAACCTTCCACTATGTTATGTCCTTCCTGGATATCTAATGAATCTTCTAATTCCATGTTTGAGGAGGGTGACAAGGAACGCATTGAAAAAGAAGTTAAGAAAATGTACACGAATAAAGAATTGTTAGACACAAGGAAAGCTGTTAAAAAAACGGTTGTGAGCGTTGGTGACTTAGGGGCCCTTTACGGTGACGGGCGGACATTCGTCCGCCCGCCACCCTAGCGGTGCTGGGACCGGCAGCCAGTGGTGCGGCGGTTCCGCACAGGCAATTAGGATGCCACCGCCACCGTGGCGGTAGCATCCTCCATTCCCAGCATTGTGGCGGGCGGTGCTCACAGCACCGCCCGCCACAATGCTGGGAATGCACTGTGTGCATCGTCATGCACAAGGTGACAGGCACCGCGAGGTGCCTGCCACCATGTCCATGACAATGCAGGGGTACCATAGGTACCCCCCATGTGCACCCGTACCATAGGTATCCCCCATGTGCACCCCCCACCCCCCCAATACCCAGGGGGCCCACAACGGGCCCCCAAAAGCAAACTCCGCATGGTTTTCCATTGCGGGGTCTCCGCCATGGAAAGCCCTGCACCGCTGCCCATGGTAATATGGATGGCGGTGTCTAGCAGACACCGCCACCATATCCAGCCCCTTTTCCGCCCGGTCGACTGGTCGACCGGCGGTAAACCGGCGGACGGAAAGACCGTCCGCCGGGGTCCCCCCTGCCATTGTAATATGGCGGGGGAAACGGAGTGCGGGTGGTGGGAAATAGCGGGCGGATCGCCACTGCCATACGGGCGGTGGCGATCCGCCCGCTATCCAAATGACCCCCTTAGTTAGGATTCGTAATCCTCGTAAGGGCCATGTCCTTGCAGGATCTAAGTTTCTACAACCAATGAAAGTAATTAAAGTATTCAAGAATGCTATTAGAACTGAAGATCATAGAGTCTGGAATTTAAACAGGGTTGCCAAACTTGTTGTTTCTCCTTCTGATATTTCTGCAAAAAGTGATGCTATACTCAAACAGAAAGGTTGTAGAGATGTTGTGGAGCGAGAAAAAAGTACCAGGCCACATGTCAAACCAAAATATTTGGATGATTTTGTACAGCATTAGAAATGTTTCTTATTGACTTATATATTACTTTATTTTATTTTATTGTATTTTTTTTTCGGTTTATTTATTGTTATCGGAAGGGAGATGTGTGGTATTCTCCTCTTCATATATTTGTAAGTTACTTTCAGTCATTGTAATGTGTTTCTGTGCTGTACTTCTTAACATTGTAATATGACATCATACTGTCAGAATCTTACAAGCACCAAGCTTCAGTATAGAATGTATCTATTTGATTTACTGACAGTTTTACTAGATCTTAGCTGTAGGTGTTGTTAGCAGGCTGGGGTGTTAAGTCCTACCTGAATAAAATATATTATTTCTACTAAACCATTGTCTCTGGAGGATCTTTACACATAACCATCTTAGAAACGGCTACACGGCCTGCAAGGTATTCCAAAATGCTACTTGGGTTCTGAGGTTATTAAGGGCCCTAACAACATTTCCATCTACTGTGTCCGAAGTAGTTCTGTAAATATGAATCCCCAAATATTTAAAGGTAGTGGGTTCCACCCTGAACTGCATTGGACCAAATTGGAGCGTTGGGAGAGTGTATGTGTCATAAAACGGAAAGGCCACTGATTTAGAGGCATTAAGGCGCAGGCCAGATATCTCCCCAAACTGCGCAAACAGCAACGCGACAGGTGTCATATCTACATGCAAATCTGCAAAATAAAGCAACATATCATCCGCATATGCTGAGACAGAGTGACGTAGCTGACCCACCGGGATGCTATACGGTGCCATCGTGCAACGTAGGTGTTGTGCCAGGGGTTCTAAAGCAAGCACAAACAGCAAGGGCAACAACGGGCAGCCCTGTCGTGTACCCCGAAATACATTATAGGCTGGGGAGATATTAGTACCAGTCTTGGCCCTTGCCATAGGTCTAGTATAAAGTGGCTCCACCCACTTAATAAATGCTGAGGGAATCCCATATTTAGCCAATGCAGCCAGCATATATGACCAACTTAGAGAGTCAAAGGCTTGACGGATATCTAGGGAGAGGCAACCCGCATGGGGGGAATCGGATCGGGCAGTTTGTAAAAGGGCATAGAAGCGGCGTATGTTCAAGGAGGTGCTGCGCTTGGGTATAAAGCCGCACTGGTCCGTGTGGGTCAGAGTGGGGAGCAAGGGGAGCAGTCTCGATGTCAAGAGCTTGCTAAGAATTTTGTATTCCGTATTTAGGATCGATAGGGGCCTATATGATGTAAGGTCTACTGGGGACTTATCAGGTTTTATCAGAGAGGTCACTATCGCCTCCCTGGTCATAGGAGGTAGGGTTCCCTCTGCCAAGGCAGTAGTATATAGCTGGAGCAGTTTAGGGACCAGGGGTGCTGCGAAGGTGGAATAGAACTCAATGGGGAGCCCATCGGATCCCGGGGTCTTGTTGCAAGCAATTCCTCGTATCGCTCCTCGGATTTCGGGCGCAGTCAGAGGGGCCGCCAACTCCTCAGCTTGATCTGCCGTGATAGTGGGAAGCACTATTGAGCCCAAGAATATATCAGTGGCATCTGCCACGGCACGAGAGGGGGCGGCATAAAGGTCTGCATAGTAATCATGAAATGTCTTATTAATGTCTTCCTGAGTGGTGAGCAACTCATGGTCGTTATTACGTATAGCCAGAATAGGTGTAGGGGAAGGCTGGGGTTTAATCATTCTGGCCAGCAGTGTGCCTGACCTGTCTGAGTCCGCTTGTGTGCGCAGCGTATATGCATGTAAGTCTATCACTCTCAAGTGTTCAAACAACTCAGCATATCTGATTCTGGCCTCCTGGAGGTCCGGCTCCTTCCTGTTATCAGATTGAGCAACTATTTCTAGCGTGGACAACAAATCCTCTTGGTCTGTAAGATCCCGTATGGCTTCACGCCGAATCCCTACCAGTGTCCCCATAGAGACCCCTCGGATTATTACCTTAACGCTTCCCATTCAATAATTCTAGACGTTGCCGTACCCTCGTTGTCAATAAAGTATGTGTTAATGGTAGTGGCTAATTTATCCCGATAAATCGGGTCTTCTAATTGTAACGGTTGTAGGCGCCACGTAGGAATCGGCGTGGGGGCCCGACCCCAATTAAGTACCAACTCCAAGGGATTATGGTCGGAAATACTTTTACCTAAGTATGTGGTACGCACTATCCTAGGGAACAGGTCTGAAGAACGGAGGAAATGGTCTAGACGTGTGTGCAGGGAGTGTGGATAAGAATAGAACGAGTATTCCCGCATACCAATGTGTTGCATCCTCCATACGTCCAACAGTCCCCACCCCTTCGCCCAATTAGTCAAGTTGACCACCTGTACCGTGGCGGGCACGTTGTTTAAGGGAGGGTGTGATCGGTCAAGGTGAGTATCAAACATGGCATTAAAATCCCCCCCTATTATCCATGGGTATTGCGCCCAGTCTGATAGGGCCTGTGAAAGGCGAGAAAGGAAGGCATCCTGATCAATATTAGGCGCATAGATTGACCCTAAGACCACCCGTATACCATCTAGTGTCCCCAGCAATAATACATATCTCCCTTGGTCATCGATCCTACTCTCGGTCAGTGAGAAAGGGACTCCTGCTCGCAGCCAAATCGCCGCTCCCCGGGAGAAGGAAGAGAAGACAGTACCGTACAATTGGCCCCTCCAACGTCTCTGTACCTTATGAAGTTCAGTAGAGAACAAATATGTTTCCTGGAGATACACTATCTGTGCCCGGCGGTGGTGTAATTGGGAAACTATCCTATGCCGCTTTTGTATCGAACCCATCCCCCGTATATTCCAGGAGATGACAGTATATGACTTTGTTACAGACATAACATCCAAGCATGTATCCCATTCCCCCCCCCACCACCACCCCACAGGCCCCCATCTCCCACACCCCCAGGAACATCTGGAAACAGATCAGTAGCTGAAACAAGGGAACAGAAACCCAATACCGGGTCAAACGACTAAACTGCGGTCGACCAAACAGTGTGCGAGTAAAACACATAACTCACTGAATAACAAAAGGCTTCTCGCCCGTGGGGTTGGCTGCTTACTTGAGATACGTAAGTATCGACTAGAAAAAGTGGAGTAACCCATGACAGGCCGGGCCACGGGCTCATAATATCTAAATTGACCCTGCAGCCTCCTGCGGAGTCATCTATGCTAAAATCATAAGGCAGCAAATGAAGTGTCAACTTGAAAGTGGAGACTAGCCCAGGACGTGTCAGATCATAGGACCACAATGATTTGAACATACCCAGCTACCTACAGTAGAGCAGTCCATAGTTAACTCATAAATCCACCAACATTGCATAATATACAAGGAAGAAATGGGGTCCCGCCTAACGGGATGAACCAGTTTCGAAGAACTGTAACAATATTCCAAATCATGCCACATTTACAACATTATTCAGCCAGCGGGTCATTACTCAATTGCGTAGATACAGAAGGAAACAATGCCACACTGCCCCCAGAGTCCGAGTCCGTGGAAACTTCTACCGATGCACTGGAGCTGATAGGCGCACGAGGAATCCGCAACGCAGAGGCTGAGCGGAGAGCGGCATGTCTGCTCTCCAGCATCGACTGTTGTGATGGAGGAGTGGCCACAGTGCTCTGTGTGGTGAGTCCTCTTCGCCGCCGACGCGGCAGGCGCCGTGGTTTTGGCTGTGACTGTGTGGGGCGCACAACACGCGCAGTGTCAGGAAAGTTCCTGTCCAACCATTCCCATGCACTGTCAGGCATGTCAAAGAAACAAGCACGCTGATTGTGGATACTCTTAAGTTTAGCAGGGAATAATAGGGCAAATGACAGGCCTGCTGCGCGGGCCCGGGCCTTGACCTCTACAAATGAAGCACGTAGGCGTTGGACTGTTAATGTATAGTCTGGAAAAATTGAGATTTTGGTATTGTCAAAAAAAATAGGGCCAGTATCCCATGCTGCCTGCAAGATGTGATCTCGGTCCCTGTAATTCAGAATTCTGGCCAACAGCGGTCGAGGGTTAGCCCCAGGAATAGGTTTCCGCATAGGCACTCGGTGGGCGCGCTCCACTGTGAAAAGCGCCGAGAGGCCTGTGGGGGACACTTTAGTTTTCAGCCAGTCTTCGATAAAGGTAGTGGGGTGCCGCCCCTCCGCCCCCTCCGGAAGGCCCACGATGCGAAGGTTGTTACGACGGGCCCTACCTTCCGCATCATCAGCTTGGGCCTGCAAGTTCTCAACCTGTTGCAGCAACAGCTGTATGTGGACATCATGCTCTTTCACTTGCGGTTGCAGCGTTGAAATCGAATGGGCAGAGTCTTTTACCTTATCCGCCAGTTTTTTATGGTCATCCTTAAGTAAGTTCAGCTCGGTAGAGATAGTGCCTATTTGTTGCGCCACAGCTGTGCACGATTCACGGATTTCCTGAAGGATCATATCCAGCTTGTCAATGGGAGGAAGAGGCGCAGCGCCATCATCGGTCTGATGCGATTGCAACGAGGAGGTCTCAGAAGGCGGCGAGCCGGCCCGGCCCGAGTCCGCCATCGCCTTCGTTTTATTTCTACCCATTGCCGTCCGCAGTTCGGTCGTGACACAGGATAGGCCACACCCAGGGACACTCCGCGAGGACCGTCGATCGAAAGCACAGGTTCAGGATAAATACGGTTGTGACCGGTATCTCCTATTATCTGTCTCTACCAGGGACAAGAAAGGCACACCCCGAGGGCCACCGCAGGCAGCAGAGGAACCAGTAGAAAATGGGAGGGGGGGAGGGGGGAAATAGAACTCACTGCAGTGGGTGTCCCAGTGTACACATTAGCCTGTAGGGAGAGGCTGCGCTTGAGGAGGCACTACAAAGCCCCAAATCCGCAAGAGTGATCCGGCAACAAGAATGACCAGTAGCACGAGGTCCATCCCTATTTAACAGCAGTCCATCCCCAACTGGGTCACGCTAGCATGTAGAGAGGGGGCCCCCTCCCCCAAAGGTAAGCCACGTACTAACAGCGACAGGAGTAGCTGAGGAGGAGAGGGACCAGACCGCCGGTACTCCCTCTATGGCAGACACTGTAGGACACGGGTGCGGGCACTGCAGACAGCTCCAGGCAGCACCGCTACAGCATCCTCAGAGGCCGGAGGCACCCACCCCCGTACACAGCAACGCTGTGCCAGACCAGGGGATAGCGCAGCACTCGAAGCCAACAGACGCACTCACCGCGTCTCGCCCATGGAGAGCACTGTGCCAGGACGGGAGGCCGATCGCGGAGCAATTAAGATGCAGGCGAGGGGGAGGGAGGGAGGAGACTCCCACCGCCTGTCAGTGCTTGAGCTCCATAGAGGAGGGGGGAAAGGGCACCGACAGCCCCTTCAACACTCACCACAGGCCGTGTCCACAGTCCGCTTAGTAGGCCGGGGTCCCACGCGGCAATGTGTCCGGTGCACCCATTCCCCAGCACCGTCTGGAGCAATAGGAAAGGCTCTATTTCCGCCGCACTCAATGACAAAGTTACGCTGTCAGGTCCATGCCAGGATATAGGGTGAGGGCCAGCTTTGGGCCCAATAGCAGGCCGCGTTCCCACAGACGTGTGGCAGGAATCACTGACAAAATATCGACCTCAAAAATATCGAGGTACAAAATATCGTGACAAAAATATCGAAGTCAAGAATATCGACATCCTATCTACATCATGGTAAGTACAAAAATATCGAAAATTAAATATCGATGTCAAAAATATCGTTTTTTTAAATGTAAAAAAAAAATCTAAAATAAAGTAAATAATACATATAATTAAAAGAAACATAGTTAAAATTATTTTAAAATGTTTAAAAATAAAAACTGATACATATAATGTTAAAATAAATTAAACATATACATATAAAATATAATATATATACTTAATAATATTCATAAATAATTATTTTAATAACTTATAAATTGTTAAAAATATTTTATAAATTATAAATACAGACATACACATACAAAAATATTATTATTAAAAAAATATATATATATTTAACAAATTAAAATAATTACAATATTTTTAATTTTTGTAAAATAAATTATACACAACATTAAGTAAAACAATACAGAAAAATATTGGATAGCGGAGGGAAAAAAATTACTATTCCCACTCCAAAGAGTACAACAGTAGGGAAAGTGTTGGAAAGCGTAGGGGTAAAAATTACTATTCCCACTCCAAAGAGTGCAACAGTAGGTAAAGTATTGGATAGCGTAGGGGTAAAAATTACTATTCCCACTCCAGTAATTGTAAAAATTACTATTCCCACTCTAGTGAGTGCAACAGTAGGGAAAGTGTTGGATAGCGTAGAGGTAAAAACGTACTATTCCCACTCCAGAGAGTGCAACAGTAGGGAACGTGTTGGATAGCCTAGGGGTTATAATTGCTATTCTAACTCCGGAAAGTGCAACAGTAGAGAAAGTGTTGGATAGAGTAGGGGTAAAAATTACTATTTCAACTCCAGAGAGTGCAACAGTAGGGAAAGTGTTGGATAGCGTAGGGGTAAAAATTACTATTCCCACTCCAGAGAGTGCAACAGTAGGGAAAGTGTTGGATAGCGTAGGGGTAAAAATTACTATTCCAACTCCAGAGAGTGCAACAGTAGGGAAAGTGTTGGATAGCGTAGGGGTAAAAATTACTATTCCAACTCCAGAGAGTGCAACAGTAGGGAAAGTGTTGGATAGCGTAGGGGTAACAATTACTATTCCAACTCCAGAGAGTGCAACAGTAGGGAAAGTGTTGGATAGCGTAGGGGTGAAAATTACTATTCCCACTCCTGAGAGTGCAACAGTAGGGAAAGTGTTGGATACGGTAGGGGTAAAATTACTATTCCAACTCCAGAGAGTGCAACAGTAGGGAAAGTGTTGGATAGCGTAGGGGTAAAAATTACTATTCCCACTCCAGAGAGTGCAACAGTAGGGAAAGTGTTGGATAGCGTAGGGGTTAAAAATAACATACTTATCAATTAAATAATTGTTTTAATTAAATAATGATTTATTAATAAATTAACAATAAATTATTTATAAATACCAATAAATGAAAATTAATAATTACTTTAATAACATTAAATTTCTTCCCACCCTATTCCCCAATAAACACAAAACCCACTCCACATAAAATTTAACACAATTAACATAATTATCAATTAATCAATTAATAAAAATGCATTAACAATTAATAATTATTTAACAATAAAATAATTATCAATACCAATAAATAATAATTAATAAAAATTAATTACCAATTAATAATTAATGAACGATAAATTAATTATCAATACCAATAATTATTAATAAATAATTACTTAATTATAATAAATTACTTCCCACCCTACTCCCCTATAAACACACAACCCACTCCTAAACTAAATTAACACAAATAATATATTTATCAATTAATTAATTAATACAAATTAATTACCAATTAATAATTAATAAACAATAAATCAATTATCAATACCCAAAAATAATAATAATTAATTACTTTAATATAATTAATTTACTTCCCACCCTATTCCCCTATAAACCCACAGCCCGCTCCACTAAAAAATGTATACAATTAATATAATTATCAATTAATCAATTAATAAAAATTAATTACCAATTAATAATTAATTAACAATAAATTAAATATCAATAACAATAAATAAAAATTAATAATGACTTAATTCCAATTAAATTACTTCCCACCCTATTCCCCTATAAACCCACAACCCGCTACAGAACTAAAATGCAAAATTTAATTAAAAAATAATTAATAATTTCCAAAAAATTATGAATTAATTTACTATAATTAAATTACTTCCCACCCTATTCCCCTATAAACCCACAACCCGCTACGGTACTAAAACGCAAAATTTACTTTAAAAAAATTACTAACTTCTAAACAATTAATACATATATTTAAAAAAATAATACAAAACATAACAAAACATGTGGAACACATACATATAAAATACATACTAAAATACATAACACTAACATAAACATCGATATTATTAACATCGATATTTTTACTATCGATATTAACAACTTCGATATTAACAAAAATGATATTTCTTACCTTCAGGTCGATATTCTGGTCACCAATATTCTTGATGTCGATATTCTGTCCCTACGATATTTAAAACTCGATATTAATGTAGGTCGATATTTAAAAGTCGATATTTTGACTGTGCACCGTGTGGCAGGGAGACCTCACAAGTGGCCAGGAAGAGAAATGGAGAGAATAGGCCATGCCGCCACTCCCGGACACGGCAGACACAGCAGTCAACGGATGGGGCCCCTCCGACAGTGCCAGCCACCACCGCCAGGACAGCACAGGATCCCAAAGGCACCCGCCTCTCCACACAGCACCGCAGGTCCTCAGTCAGAGGAAAAGCCAGACACCGGACCGATGGGCACGTTCACACTCCGAAGTTCACTGCGCCGCAGCTGAAGTCCATCCTCAAGCGCCGGGGGCACAAGCAGGGCGGGGGGGGCCGCAAGACCCTCACTAATTGCCCCCACACTAAGTCCGCAGCTCTGCAGGTAGGCCAACAGCCGGGGCCTCGCGCCGCAAAGCGCTCCGCGGCGCTCGTTCCACAATCCGGTCAAGGGCAACAGGAAAGGCCGGTGTCTGCAGGCCTACTCCATTCAGCGCCGGCCCACCTTCCTCGGATCTGTTCCGGGATGCCGGATGGCCCGCAGGAGTACTCCTCGAGCACCAGAAATGCGCCCGCTGCAAGCGACCAGGGATCTGCTGTCAGTGCGCTGCCTCAGAGAGACGCAGGGCCGCCATCGGTGGCAGGAATTGTCGGATAAGAGTCCCGGGCCCGGAGCTCGTCGCTTATGCGACCTCCATCTTGGGTTGCTAGCCACGCCCCCCTGCCATGGTGACACATAACCCTGACTGAGCATCTCATACTGACCATACAGTATACACCTCTACATCTTAGTGGCTAACAGTCGGGGTTGTTCTTCACCTAACTCAGCTGCAAGAATACATGTTTAGGCATCACTTAAAGTGACAGTACTTATCATAGCTGATAACAGTTATAATGCATTGCAATTAAAGTCCCTAAAAGGCATCACAGTTATAACCACAGGATTAAGCATATACAGCCAGACACCCTAGCAGGAATGTCCAGCAATATAACCCCACTTCAGCTTATGACTTCACATTTCACATGTGACTTTCAGTCCCTCAAAAGAAATAACATTAGGTAAATGCACCTCTCGTGCAATTGCACCTCTTCACCTCCAGGGGATGCCCTTCTCCAGACATCCCCACTTCAGCCCTTCACACCTTGGTGCAGTCCCCAACGCACCCCCAACTCAAGAACAAAAGAACAAAAGTTCCAGCCACAGAATGCTATTAATGCATGGCTGAGCCCTTGAGGGGTTGTTTCTTTCAAGTCCCCCAGAGACTTAGGGAGGGACTTTCCTCACGTCATGCTGGGGGAGTCTGCGTGCTCCTGCAGCTCCCCCTGCACCTTTTCATGCCTTTTGCGGTGACCCCATTCTCCTGGGATCACTACACACCACCATCAAGCCGGTTTCTTCTGCAGGCCCTCCTGGGCCTTGCAAAGCATTATGGGGCGCTTTTCTTCAGGCCCATGAATATTAGAGCAGCGGCTCCGGGGAGAGCCACGCTGCCCGGCGGGCGGCCTCACGCCGCGTCAGGACCTCGTTGGGGACCCGGTCCCACCCGGACCCCTTATCTCTTGGGATTTATGCGTGGCGCGGGAAGCTCACCCCAGGCCGCTCCTGCCGCCTCTCCTTCTGTGGTTGGGGGCCCGGTCCCACCCAGACCCCATCTGTACAGGTACGTGGGAGGGCTTTGCAGCTCGGGGAGCCAACCCCCGGCTGCTCCGGCTGGCTCCCCGTCCGGCCCGCACCCTCATGTGTGGCCGCGGGAGCCAACGCTTCTATTCTGGTCTGCCCGCAGGCTCATTGGCAGGTCCTTGGGGGAGTGCGATGGCACTCCCCCCACCTTCCTCCTACCACGGGGGAGTGGGGTGGCACTCCCCCTCCTCTTGGCTTCACTGGGGCCCGGGGTTGAGGGTCCCGCTTCGGCTTGACTCGCTGCGGGGGAGTGCGTCGGCACTCCCCCTCCATACTGCCACCACCGAGGCCCAGAGTTGGGGGTCCCAGGCCCCATAATTCTTCACAGGGAGCGCAACAGCGCTCCCCAACTTCACCTTTGGCGGGGCCCGGAGTTGGGGGTCCCGGGCCCCTGGGTTCACCCGACTTTTGTTTCTCCGGGTGCCAGGGTAGGCTCCTGGCACCCCCTGGCACCTTCACGGGGAGCGTGACGGTGCTCCCTGACTTTCTCTTCATCGGGGGCCATGGTAGGCTCCTGGCCCCCCCATGGGGCTCATTCAAGGGGAGCGCCATCGGCGCTCCCCGACTTCCCTTTCTTCTGGGGGCAGCCCCCGGGACCTGACCCACCCCAGGGGCACATCAAAGACCGGTGGCGGAGCCCCATGCGCTTCGTCGTCGGTCCCATTAGAGGTCAAAGGTCGCCTACCTTCTGGGGGGCATATCTCGGCCCCCAGGCGGCTGATTTTTACCATTTTGGCCTCTTCCTGCTCCTGGTGGCCAGCCCAAGCCACTGGGAGCCCTTTCTGCTGCCCTCCTGGTCTCAAAGAGGGTGAACTCAGCATGGGGCTGTCTTCACTGGCTCCCTGCGACAGCCTTTCACCTGGCTCTCCTCCTGAGCCTCACTTCTCCTTGCGCAGAGGCCCAGGCTTCTCCTCACTGGTCCTGGACTCCCCCACAGGCGCAATCCAGGGTCCTGGGACAGTCAGGGGGTTCCTCCTACCAACTGCCCAAGGCGCAAGGTTCCAGCACCAGCCTTCCTCAGCAGACCACACCCCAGAGAGAGCTCCTCTTCATGTGCAAGACCGTTTAAAAGAACTTGGAGGGGGCTGGCAGGAAGGCTCTTCTGCCCTATCCTGCAGCAACACATCACCTCTCTGCCGCTGCTCCCTCCTTCCTGCACAGGCCTCTGGGATAGTTCAAAATGGCGTCGTCCAGGGGTCTCATGCCACATGGTCTCTGAAAAGCCCTCTTCCCCCCTTGCTGCCTTCATGGCCCAGAGCAGCTTGATGCCTGGCACCAGGTGACAGCTGCTGATGCATAATCCTGCAGCTCCACCCAGCATCTCTCCCTCTTGGAGAGGAGACCTTCGCCCTTGGAATGCCTGCAGTGAAGGGCTAGGCCTCTGATGCTACAGCTTGCGGAGGAAGGTCATTAATCCAGCCTGGCAGGGTCACACCCAGCCAGGCTCTGGTTATGAGCTGAGTAAGAGGAATATGACATTGCTGCATGACCCATAAGCAGTACAGATATGGCTTTGGACTCAACAGAATACTTCTTTTTACACAACTTACAGTGTACTTTGGTGCGTGTCTGGAATCTGTAGGCCCTAGGAAAGGGAAACTACCCCAGGTGGTCCCCATCTTCCTAGGAGAGTACTGGAGTGTTCCTATAGTGAAAAACAGTAAAGCACACTGACTTTTCCTCACATGTGTCTTCCCATACTATAAAGCCTATTCCATGTCACACCATTCTATCTGTACCTGCTCCTGGGCTGCGCACGACAGGAATCTCCCCCCACAACCCCTACACGTGTGCACACGCATGTACACATGTGTCTGCATGTAACCAGTCTGGTGCCCCTTACTCCGGCTGTAGCGCAGCGGCCTACTCTCACCAGGGAGACACTGGTAAAATCCACATGCAGCCTCTTTGATCATGAGTTCACTGAGGGTGAGTCCCAGCTTATGAGGCTCTCCCACAGTAAAAGCTCAAAAATTAGGTGTTCAAAAGGCAAAAAATCCGGGCGCCTCAGATGGGCAGAACCACCTTCTAACAGGGCCCCTATGAACTCTCTGTATTTCCTGCTCCAGATTGATATCAGGCCTATCCTTGAGGACTGTGTCTCAGAGTAGTGCTACCACAAAGGTCTTTAAATCTCTACCTTCTGCCGCTTCCCGGACATGCAGTATCATCAGGTTAATCTTCCGGGAGTGATTTTCAACCCTCTTGAGGTCCTCTTTTAGCCCTTGATTTTGTCTGGTGAGCAACTCTAAGCCGGTAGCGTTCTTCCACACGTCCCTTTTAAACAGCACAACCTCATCTTCTAGTGCCTTCGTTCTTGCGGCCACCTCCTCCAGCTTCTGCGCTAGGGCTAGACAGGATTCCTGAATCCCTGTTTGGTTCTTTTCCGACACCTCAAACCTATTCTTGACTTCCTCATTGAGGCCCAATAGGCTGGCAGTTAGTGGGTCCTCAGTCTGCCCCCCCAGTTATCTCACCCTCCTTTAACTGAACCGGTATTGCTGATCTTGAGGTCTCCCTCTGTTGCTCCTCTTCCGCAATCTGCTCCTGTCGTTGCTCCTGTTGTTCTACACAGGCCAGGGCTTCATACCTATTTTTTACACTGATTATGGATTGGTACTGAATTAAATCACCTTACTCTACCCCAGCTCCGGTAGATGGAATGCCCTTACTAGGTGAGCTAGATAGGTTGAAAAGGCTAGGAGAGCCAAATACCCCATTGTGGTTGCCTGTAGAGCCCGTGGGAGCCTCCGGAACCTCCATCCTCTGATTCTGAATCTCTTCCTGTTCTGCTCCCCATCCAGTCCCTTCCTTACTCAGGTGTAGCGTTGGAGCGGCCATTACCTTAAAGTAGGAATTAAGGGACGTGTTATTCTGATCGGGGGAACAGGAACTCTCTTACCCCTTCTCCCTGTTGTCTTGTTAGGCAATTTTACTGTCTTTATAGGCTTCCCAATCTTAAGGCTTAAATCCCCTGGTGTGTAGGTCGTGATTTTCTGCGGCCCAATATTTGTTATTGGGCTCCCCGGTGGGAACTCAGCTTCAAGACTTACCCTAGTCGGAACACGAGTACGCAGCAAGTACCTTGTCGCCTTACAGTTATCTCCTTTTTCTATATAGGCAAAGGCTTTAATCTCCTGTGCTGCCCCAGCAAACTCTGGTCCGCTCTGCCCACGCCGTCGCTGCTGCTTCGTCCCTTGATGCAGGCTCTGCAGGTCTTCCCTTATGGTGGCTGCATGACTTCTGCTGACTCTGCCACTGGGAGCCCTGGCGAAGGCTGTCCTTCCCCACTGAAGCTCCCTAGCAGCTTCCCTCCAATGTGGCAGCCTCATGCTCTGGAGCCCAGCATGGTGCGGACCCTTTGACATCCAGGCTGCTCCAGATGCCCACCGACTCCACACGAACCGGCAAGGTAGCGGAAACGGCTCAGCCGGCCCTCAACACATTACGGTAAGTTTCTACTCCCTCTCACCAGCAGTGCGCTCGCAGCCGTTAGTGTGCGGCCACGATGTTCCTGAACAATTTAAATCTTAAATCAAAATGATGAAACTTTCAATTGAAACTTTTTTGAATCCAATATAAGCAACTTTGAGTGATCTTAGAGAGCTTCAAGAAAAGGTACCAGCCAATAAAAAGAAAAGATGGGAAACAGCTTGTTGTAAAAAAGATTTCAATGCTGTATGGGCAACCTCTGAGAGCCAACATGTATTACCTTATTTAATATGGCTAGGTTGATCCATGGCCAAACAGATGTAGTGAGCGATGCCATGATTAGGGATTTCAGAAAATACTGGTATGACACCCCTTTGAGGGCTGTAGCAGAAGATCTATGTCAAAGATGCATTATTTTTCAGAGAGTTAAATCAGGCAAATGATATGATCAGTGGTGACCATGGGTCTTATAGGAACCATGTCATATAGGTGACCATGCTCTGAAGGACCATTCACTGGGTTTTAAGCAGATTATATTGAGATGCCTGTTCATAATGGTCTTAAGTATATCCTAGTTCTAATCTGTATGCTCTCTAAATGGGTAGAGGCCTACCTTACTTGGAGATTTGATAGCATGACTGTAGTCAAACTACTACTGAGGCAGTTAATCTCTCGATCTGGAATGCCCACATCTATTGAGATAGACAGAGGAACCTATTTAAAAAATGAGGTCCTGAAATTACTATGTACAGCTGAACAGATGCTTCCTCTGCAGTTACAGACCAGAAGAATTGGCTGTGGTTGAAAGAATGAATGGGACTATAAAATCCAAACTGGCTAAAGTCTCTACCACAACATCAGTAAAATGGCCTGAAGCATTTTCACTTGTTTTGATGAGCATTAGAAACACTCCAAATAGAGAGTCTGAACTTTCTCCTCATGAAGTGATCACTGGAAAGGCTATGAGAACCACTTGCACTTGTAAGTATTAATATTTTGTCAGATTACTGCAAAGGTCTGGCTGATGGGGTGCGATCTGTCTCTTATTAGGTGAGTTTGGCAACACCATCCACAAACAAAGTTCTGTGCCATGCACTTCAGCCAGGCGACTGAGTGTGGAAAGAAGACCTTTTACAAAAATTGCCAGGAGCCAAGGTGGAAAGGACTCTTTCAAGTGATTCTTGGGACTATAACTGCTGTGAAGCTTGCTGCAATCCCACAGTGGATCCATACAACTCACACAAGAGAAGACTGCAAATGAAGAAGTGAGAAGTGGTGACAACAACCACTGATTCACAGAGTCAAGTTTGAGTTTGCTGCATGGATTGACAAGGGGAAGAAGAAAAAGAATATAAAAATCAATAAGAAGAAACATTTCAGTATCACATACAAGTAGAGCAAGAGACTGACATTCCAGAATGGGAGAAAGTGAAGCTGAAAATTCGAGTCTCAAGAACCCCTAAAGCAGCAGTTCACAGAGAGTCAAGCTACTGATACAGATGAAAACACACATCCAGTTGCAGATGAAGAAGAAGAAGATTCAGCAGTAGTCACAAAAGAATGTGAAGATGATAATGTGCATCCAGGAGATAATTGGCCTGAAACAGCAAAATGATCTAAATGATTGCCATGGAAGAATCAGAACCACAGATAATCAGAGAGGAGCCCGAGATAATTGAAGTAAACTCTGAAAACAGTAAAAGTGAATCACCTGCAGTCAAAAGCTCTACAAGAAAGTTTGTTTCTCAAACAAAAAGTATGCATCTCCTGTATGGGCATATTTAGCATCAGTCGCTGCAGAAGAAAAACCAAACGCTGAAGTTTAGGATTTGACAAATTGCTGCCTGTTCATTTTTGAGGAACAACAAGGTGATAGATGGAATGCTTGAATTAATCTCAGCCACTGGCAATAGCTTGTACCGCATCCCAATCCATCGGTTTTCGTCCACCATTCAACCTCAGTTTGGACCCAGATTGGGATGCTGCCCCAAGTAATTCCCAGCGGCTGAAATTAATTTAAGCTTTCCATCCATCACTTCTTGTATACTTTAGTATGTCACCCTAAGTGGGACCGGTATGCCCAGAGGTGAGTCCTGTGTGCACGGTGTCAATGGAATCAAGCTATGCCCAGCTGATGAGCCCATAACAAAGTAAAACCAGCCATGGGTTGCTTGTGTTCCTGTTCAGGAAAGACCTGTCTTGGCAGTTCAGGCTGGACTGTTCTGATTTGAGCAGGGACAAGGCTGCTTTGCTAATAGTTGGGTCCAAACTGAGGTGGCATGGTGTGCAAAAAACAATGCAGTAGGATGTGGCCCTGAGTAATTACCAATGACTGAGATTAATTCAAGCATTCCAGCCATCACTTTTTATATACTTTATTATGTTGCCCTAAGTAGGACAGGTATGTCCAGACGTGGGTCCCGTGCACATGGTGTCACTGAAACCAAGCAATGCCTAGCTGATGAGCCCATAACAAGGGCTAAACCGGTCCTGGGTTGCTTGTGTTCCAGTTCAGGAAGGACCTGGCTTGGAAGTTCGGGCTGGACTGTTCCCACTGGAGCAGAGTCAATACTGATTTGCATATAGCTGGGTC
Organism: Calotriton arnoldi; assembly: GCA_963921515.1. Classification (NCBI taxonomy): domain Eukaryota; kingdom Metazoa; phylum Chordata; class Amphibia; order Caudata; family Salamandridae; genus Calotriton; species Calotriton arnoldi. The sequence goes on along the minus strand of CAWUFW010005522.1, from coordinate 1,008,019 downwards.
CAAACTGAGGTGGCATGGTGTGCAAAATAACGATGGACTGGGATGCGGACCGAGTAATTATCAGTGGAAGAGATTAATTCAATCATTCCATCCATCACTTTTTGAATACTTTAGTATGTCGCCCTAGGATGGACGGCTATGCCCAGACGTGGGTCACATGCATACGGTGTCACAGGAACCAAGCTACGCCTGGCTGATGAGCCCATAACAAGGAAGAAACTGGTCCTTGGTTGCTTGTGTTCTGGTTCAGGGAGGACCTGCCTTGGCAGTTAGGGCTGGACAGTTCCCATTGGATCAGGATCAAGCCTGATTTGCATATAGCTGGGTCCAAACTAAGGTGGCATGGTGTGCAAAATAGCGAAGTATTGGGATGCGACCCCAAATAATTACCACTGGCTGAGACTAACTCAAGCATTCCATCCATCACGTTCTGTATACATTTTTGATGAAGAACTACCCTGAACTAAAAAAAGAAGGGAAAAAAAGTTTATGTGGATTTTTTAAATGAAATTTGAAGAACAGCACACAGGAAATCTTGTAATTAGAGTATTTTGTTTTGTACCTTAGGTATCCAGATGGCGATAGTATGGTTTTGTGAATTCTATAGACAGAGTTAATAAACTGAACATTTGAAGCAATTGATGCTGGATATCTGATTTTGTATCCTTTTGAAGTTGGGTTCTATCTTATTTTTCATGTTTTCTTACTAGAAGGATGGCAAAGAGCAGATAAACGTGGTGCAAAGTTTTTGGCATATTGCCATTGACAATGATAATTAATCATTCAAGTTGGCCTGTTGCTCTGTTTGATTTGAATGTCAAGAAAAGGGCCCCCTCCAACTTGGGGGCCGATTCCGATCCCGGCCGTAAGCGCACCGAATACGATTCGTTCGGAAAAAATACGAGCCTAATGCGTTTTTCCCGAACGATTCGAACAGTCGTCCGAGCGAGCAAGTACGCTGCGCATTACTGCTAAAATTCCGAACGAGCCGTACGTACCCATTCCATCTCCAGTTCCCCGACCGAGCTGGATCCTGAAACGCCGATTCGAGTCGCACGGAAGTAAATACACAGCACCTTCCGGCCGGACTAGTACGATGCGCACTCCGTACGCGCCGAACTGGTCGCTACGTCCGGCACGTCAGAGCATCCGGGAGAGCCGCACATAAGCTCCGATTCGCGCTACAAGACGATCCACGGCTACGAGACGAACAAGCCAGCTACGAGTACGAGTCAAAGCCACGAGAAACCCGAACGAGACGAACCAACCATGAATCCCATCGCGCAGGTCCTACCAATACTCTACATCTATTACCGGATCCGGTACGGACGCGTATGGCGCAGACGGTAAGTCAAACACCCACTACACAACCAAACGACACGTACCCGACATATGTCACACACACATAGGGATGCAGAAATGACGTACACTAGCAACAGCAGAACCATAGGGGCGGGATGGCTATCACCAATGCCATACACACCCATAGGGGCCTGGATGCCTACCACTAACACCACCCCTACTCAGGGGGGGGCTGGATGCCTACCACTACCACCACCCCTACTCATGGGGGGATGGATGCCTGTCACTACTACCATCCCCACACATAGGGGAATTGATGCCTACCACTACCACCACCCCTACTCAGGGGGGGATGGATGCCTACCACTACCACCACCCCTACTCAGGGGGTCTGGATGCCTACCACTACCACCACCCCTACTCATGGGTGCTGGATGCCTACCACTACCACCACCCCTACTCATGGGTGCTGGATGCCTACCACTACCACCACCCCATCTCAGGTGGGGCTGGATGCCTACCACTACCACCACCCCTACTCATGGGGTGCTGGATGCCTGTCACTACTACCATCCCCACACATAGGGGAATTGATGCCTACCACTACCACCACCCCTACTCAGGGGGGGCTGGGTGCCTACCACTACCACCACCCCTACTCATGGGTGCTGGATGCCTACCACTACCACCACCCCTACTCATGGGTGCTGGATGCCTACCACTACCACCACCCCTACTCAGGGGGGGCTGGATGCCTACCACTACCACTACTCATGGGGTGCTGGATGCCTGTCACTACTACCATCCCCACACATAGGGGAATTGATGCCTACCACTACCACCACCCCTACTCAGGGGGGGCTGGATGCCTACCACTACCACCACCCCTACTCAGGGGGGGGCTGGATGCCTACCACTACCACCACCCCTACTCATGGGTGCTGGATGCCTACCACTACCACCACAGCTACTCATGGGTGCTGGATGCCTACCACTACCACCACCCCTACTTAGGGGGGGCTGGATGCCTACCACTACCACCACCCCTACTCATGGGGTGCTGGATGCCTGTCACTACTACCATCCCCACACATAGGGGAATTGATGCCTACCACTACCACCACCCCTACTCAGGGGGGGGCTAGATGCCTACCACTACCACCACCCCTACTCAGGGGGGGCTGGATGCCTACCACTACCACCACCCCTACTCATGGGTGCTGGATGCCTTCCACTACCACCACCCCTACTCATGGGGTGCTGGATGCCTGTCACTACTACCATCCCCACACATAGGGGAATTGATGCCTACCACTACCACCACCCCTACTCAAGGGGGGCTGGATGCCTACCACTACCACCACCCCTACTCAGGGGGGGCTGGATGCCTACCACTACCACCACCCCTACTCATGGGTGCTGGATGCCTACCACTACCACCACCCCTACTCATGGGTGCAGGATGCCTACCACTACCACCACCCCTACTCAGGGGGCTGGTTGCCTACCACTACCACCACCCCTACTCATGGGGTGCTGGATGCCTGTCACTACTACCATCCCCACACATAGGGGAATTGATGCCTACCACTACCACCACCCCTACTCAGGGGGGGCTGGATGCCTACCACTACCACCACCCCTACTCATGGGTGCTGGATGCCTACCACTACCACCACCCCTACTCAGGGGGGGCTGGATGCCTACCACTACCACCACCCCTACTCATGGGGTGCTGGATGCCTGTCACTACTACCATCCCCACACATAGGGGAATTGATGCCTACCACTACCACCACCCCTACTCAGGGGGGGCTGGATGCCTACCACTACCACCACCCCTACTCAGGGGGGGCTGGATGCCTAACACTACCACCACCCCTACTCATGGGTGCTGGATGCCTACCACTACCACCACCCCTACTCATGGGTGCTGGATGCCTACCACCACCCCTACTCAGGGGGGGCTGGATGCCTACCACTACCACCACCCCTACTCAGGGGGTGCTGGATGCCTACCACTACCACCACCCCTACTCATGGGTGCTGGATGCCTACCACTACCACCACCCCTACTCATGGGTGCTGGATGCCTACCACTACCACCACCCCTACTCAGGGGGGGCTGGATGCCTACCACTACCACCACCCCTACTCATGGGGTGCTGGATGCCTGTCACTACTACCATCCCCACACATAGGGGAATTGATGCCTACCACTACCACCACCCCTACTCAGGGGGGGCTGGATGCCTACCACTACCACCACCCCTACTCAGGGGGGGCTGGATGCCTGTCACTACTACCATCCCCACTCATAGGACGTGTAATTCATGACACAACCAGCATGCTCCAACATAAGGAATGTCAGCAAAAGACATCCCCCCAACATCATGACAAGAGTGTGTAGTCTGTGTCAAATGCCTACAACACTGAACATGACATTGAACATACAATCTGACCCCCTATCACATGTGTCACACCAAAATGTGTGTGGCCTTCACAATGCAAGCAGACCATGACCACTGTGGCAATGGGGTCTAAACCCCCATCATCTCAGTGACCAAAAGGTAACTGTGGGGTCCATAGCTGAAGCACATTTTGAACATTGTGTCAATGGGGTCTAAACCCCCATCATCACAGTGACCAAAAGGTAAGTGTGGGGTCCATAGCTGAAGCACATTTTGAACATTGTGGCAATGGGGTCCAAACCCCCATCATCACAGTGACCAAAAGGTAAGTGTGGTGCCCATAGCTGAAGCACATTTTGAACATTGTGGCAATGGGGTCCAAACCCCCATCATCACAGTGACCAAAAGGTAAGTGTGGGGTCCATAGCTGAAGCACATTTTGAACATTGTGGCAATGGGGTCCAAACCCCCATCATCACTGTGACCAAAAGGTAAGTGTTGTCATGGAAAAAGCTGCAACTGCCAAACAGCATGGATGATTCCTGGTCACAGAACAACAAACACATCAGTGGCAAAGTAGTGGTTGTGTCCCATAGCAACATAGATTGGGTGAGGCAAACAGTGCAGTGCAAATAAAACATACCTTTGGCCATGTGCAGACAAACATCACCCATGGGGACTGACATCGTCTCCATTTATCAATTACACAATGCCAGAAGTGACCATCATAATGCAGACCCACATATCTGCACTAATGGACACACAAATGTAGATATCCTGGGGAGACTGTAGATGTGAGGTGAACAAATACCATACCATACCAGCAATGGGACATACGAACCATGATTATTGTGCTGACTGATGACCTAGGAGTCCCAGGGACAGCATGGGAAATCCTCCAAACAACATACAGGCAATGGCACACCAAAGATATGCCAATGCAGTGGTGCAGATGCACAAACACAAACAGGCAGCCTCACACTGCATATCAAACACAACAGGTGATGAGGGGTGTGTGCCAGTGTCCCCAGGCAACCACACAACACATGAGGAGGCCTGAATTCCAATTACACAGATGTGTATACAGTGCCATACAAAAGTAACTCATGGATCGGATTCCCCTATGTGGGCAATCAGGCATTGTTAGATGAGAGGGAGCCCAAATTACACATGTCACACAAGCTTGTAGGAACAGCAACTAACACAGCAAGACACAGACCCACCACAGAACTACCCCCAGGGACCCCACATTGTGGTGACACTAGCCTGCATGATAATCCCACTGTGATGACAAAGGCAGATGTCGTTCACACTGTGAACCACAGCCATGTCTCCTGAGCAACAAACTACCATCACACCTACACAAGCACAAATCAATCAGCACGGCCTGTCAGCCAAGGCCAATATGGAGGTAGGGGTCTAGCCGTGCAACAACTCACATTTGCACACACTCAACACCACACACCTTGATCTCCACCAATGTGCAGCAGTGAAGCTCACATGGACAGGTGACATTGCACATGCACCCATGACAATCCCAGGGGTGGTTGTGGGAACTAAGGTGCAGAAACCCATCACACCTGGCCAGTCAACAAGACTCGTGAATGTCTGACACACTGCACAGTACGCCGTACATGGGCATGACGTGATATCCACCCCAATCAATGGGATCCCGGCCACAGTCACACACCAATGAAGAAGCCAAGGTCACCCACAAAGAACACACGTAGACAACTTCCAACATTGCAGCTCTGACCCTGAGGAGTGGCAGCAGTCAACACACAACGTGTCACAATCACTGAAAGCTACCACAAACTGTAAATTACATGACTTGTGTAACCAACAAGTGCCAAGGGGAATCCTGACTGTGTCTCATCTGCGTTTGCCCACATCCCCAGCCCTGACAACAAAGACAACTAGGGATGACAACCTGATGAACATTAGTTTGCCATGCACCCACATCACGGAGAAACCAGGTACAAGATGCTGGATGAACACAGGACAACTCAGCAAGCATCACAAACAGGAACATCCGTAGGGACACAGCCAGTGTAGGAAAAGGGAAGGGAACATACACAGACATGCTTACACAACACACAACACGGGCCCAGGCAATGTCACGGGATTACACACTGCCATGAGGGCACTCCACTCCTGTGGAAGGTCCGCTGTGCCAAACCTTGTCTGTGCACCACTCAAACATGTCAGCAAAACACTCGGTCAGTGAGTCAACAATCACAACACACTGAAGGCTCTGCTCACATCAGCCTGGGTACGGGAGTGTCACGTCAGTCATCTGCATATACCCAAAACACGTGTCAAGCAAGTTGCACTGTACACACAGATGAGTCCTTCAACATTGATGTGCTAAACTGCATGTCCAGTGGAGATGGGCACACAGTCAGGGAAATAGAAACATTGAACAGTGGTAAGCCCACCAGATGTGCATCAGTGTAAGCCACAGATGTCAATTTACAAATGCAAAACGTACATCCCTGTGTCAAATGCAGAACATTACACCCTCAGACTGCAGCAAAGGATGCTATGGATCCAGACTAGATTAGGACACATATCCCATGGACCACATGGAGTCCATCACAGCAACACCTCATTTACCTGATCTGAACACTATTACAACAGCAAATGCATGATGATACTCATCTACATCATGTACATCAAAAGAAAAACCACTAGTAAACAAAAAGAGGCTTTAATCAGCAAATTTGAAAGAAAAATTAGAAGTCCAAAAGAAACTAAGGCCAATGGCCAGTCCATATACACAGTCCAAACAGGGTGATATGTGACAACTTGTCACCCATTGCTTGCCTGCACTGGTACGGACAGGGGACATCCCCCTCGTAGGGGCATACAAGGGGCAGGCCAGGCACCGCAGGGACAGGATCAGGGGATGCCAGAAGGAGGCAGTGAAGGGCGGGTGGGTGCAGGAGTGTCACCGGCAACTGCAGTGGAGGTGTCTGACTCAGTGAGGGCCGGCACCACTGTAGGGCACAAGTCAGATGGTGTGGGTGCTGGCACCACTGCAGTGGGCCGGTCATATGGAGTGGACTGGGTCCCCACTGCAGTGCCCAAGTCAGACAGGGTTGTTGTGGACTCCACTGCAGTGCATAACTCCAAGGGAGTGGAAGGGGGGGCAGATGAGGTGGACAGGACAGAGGGGGGGGGACCCGGTCTCCACACCAGTGGCACAAACAGGCTGAGCATCTGGCTTGGGGGTGGAAGAGCAAGTGGTAGGGGGGGAGGGCCTAAGCATTTTGGGGATGCGGTATGGGTGTGTGGGGGAACCTGGGGCAGGGTGTGGCGGGGGAACCTGTGTAGTGGTGGCCTGGGGGATGGAGGAGAGAGACTGTGTGGTGGAGCTGCGTGGTGGTGGTGGTGGGGTCTTGCCCTTCCTGGTCCGGGGGGACTTCTGAATGGGGTCCTCAGTCTGCCTGTGCATGGGGGAGGGTGTCCGGGTGTGAGGGGCACTCCCCTCTGTGTGTGATGGTCGCCTCTTCCGCCTGTGCATTGGCTCAGATGGATCCGTGGGGAAGAGGCCAAGCTCACAGAGGAAGAGCTTCTGGGAGGGGGGGTTGCAGGTGAGGCAAGGGAAGGGGTTTTGGAGGGAGAGGTATCTGAGGACTGCGCAGTGCTCGTGGATGCGTGTGTGTGTTCCTGGGCCCCATCCCCTGTGAGTGAGGTATCAGTCCCCTGACTGTGCGTGCGTGTGCATCTGGATTTTGGCGTGTGTGTCTGTGTGCTGCTTGTGTCTGTGCTGGTGGGTGCCTGTGCTGGTGTTTGTGTGCTTGGGACAGGCAGGGTGCTGGGGATTGTGGATGGGGCAGAGGTAGGAGGGGTGAGGGACTGTTGCAGGAGGGACACTGCTGCCGTCAGTGAGGAGGCCATGGACTGATTGGTCCGATGTAGGGCAGACATGCCAGATGACATGCCCTCCATGAATGACACCAGTTGTGTCAACAGACCCGTGTGTGCATGGAGGACACTCAGCATTGATGTCTGCCCTACATGGATCTGTTTAAGCAAGTCCACAGACTCCACACTCAGGGCAGCAAGGGAGACAGAGGCAGGGGGTGCGGTGCCTGGCATGAAGGAGACACGCTCCCCTACATGGGAGCCTCCACGGACATGTGGGATGGGAGCAGATGGGAGGGTGGAGATGGTGGTGGTGGCGGGGGCAGACTTGCTTGATTTTGTCTCTGGTCTGCTGACACCCGCCTCCACAAGGGAGTCCTCACTGGAGGTGCTGTGGTCCCCAGCCGAGGTGGTCGTAGCTGAGGTCTCCTCAGTGGGGCTCCCCTCACCCTCCGTGCCACTGGGTCCCTCGGTCTCCCCTGCAGTGGACCCAGTCTGGCTCTGCCGCTCCTCCTGGTCCATGGAGCTGTCTCCTCCTGTGGCCGTGGATGTATCTGCAAAGAATAAGGATAAACAGAGCAACATTAGTCACCTGTACTGACCACACACGCCACAGTAAGTACAGCACATCACAGAGCAAGCCCTGCCATCATTTGCTAGACATTGCAATAAGTGCTGACACTGATTTGAAGAAGCCCATTGTCTGCCTGACAGTCATTCATGCCACACATATCCTACCTGTCCATGCACCCATCTGTCTGGTGCCTGTTGTATGCGACTAATCATATGTGCACACATGCACCACATACACAGTTGTTGGACATCCAAGAGAACATGTGGAAATGTGTCACTCCAAACACATGCCATCTCCTGCCACTGACTCAGTACATGTGTCAGGAAAAGTGACGGGCAGAGTCTCTGTCGATATGCGGGTTTTGCTTCCATCACCAGACACAATGATGTCCTCATGTCCTGATAGACAATGCGACAATGGTGTGCTTGCAGGACATATCACACTACTGCTGGATCACCCTTTGCGAGTTGAATGTCATGGCACAGGCCTGTCTGGCAAGTCAGTCATAACTGTCTCCTGTCACAGGGGCAGTGCACACACACAACACCAGTCTACACTGTGTCACAATCATGGAAGTTTTGGGTATGCAAGCCCTGTAGCTGACAGGTGCACATGTGCACCCCTGGCCACCCACATCATGAGGACTAAGATGATCCCACGTCAATCAAATGAGACATTTGAGTGACTGCAAACACAAATCCATACACATGGGCACTTCACCGTCTGATGAGAATGAACCAAAGCTGCCTGCACCTCAATGTTTCATACACCTTTGTGCACAGTCAAGGGATCAGAGACCTATGCATTAACCAATGTGCAGATCCCATAGTCACAACATAGATGGCTGGCCACCCCAAATTGTTAAACACTCCAGGAGTCAAAAAAGCAAGGCCACACCACGGTGACACAGAGGCAGACACCTGAGTGCACCCTTCACAATGCCCAATATGTATGCTGACACACAGGAGTGGGAGAACAGAGTGCCTTCGATGTACGGAGTAGGCATTACAGTCCTGGTCCATGTGCAACATGGTATTGCCTTAACACTAGGCAGGTGGCTATGCATGTGTCACACACATGATGTACATACTTCTGAGGCTCCCCCCTTGGTCTCTGCTGCAGCATGGGTGTGTGGCACATACCCCAGACATGTGGTGAGCCAGAGCAGCAATTGGAACACATTGTGAAGCCATACCCAGAGTACATGTCAGATCACAGGCATTGTGTGAGCAATTGTACCACCCATGCAGCCCACAACAAAGTTCCTGTAACTGATGCTGTCCCCAACTTGAACCACAGGTAACTGCAAGTGCACAGTACCCACGTGACCTAAGTCACAGACTGTAAGGGCCACACCTGTGTATCAGATGAGGAGGGGGCATGACACAAGTGAGGGACATGAGTCCAGGACGACAAGACAGTTGTACTGTGGACGTGGAACCAGGCTAAAGGAGTGCATAGAGCATGTTAGTCATAGTACACAGAAAAGGCTAGCACTTACCCCCTCCTTGCTGCTGTCTGGCCTTCAGCTGCCCATCCAGGTCAGGGAAGACCACCGCCAGAATCCGGAGCATGTGGGGGGTCAGGGTCTGGTGTCCACCCCTCCTGCGAGGAGGCGACAGCTTCAGCTGGACCCTTGCGATCCTCCGGGTCCAGCCACGAAGGTCCTGCCACCTCTTCTGGCAGTTGCAGATCCTGCGCCTGTAGACCCCCACAGATCTTACTGCCCGGACGATGGTCAGCCAGATGTCCTGCTTCTGGTGGGCATCAACCTGTGAGGATGACAAAGTGAAAAGGCCATTACTACACATGCAACATATCCGTGCATCACACAGTTGGATATACATGTCTCAATCACAGGGGCATATGATGTACACAGATAGTGCAACTATGGCTATGAACAGTTGTCCAGCAGTTACTAAATGGTATCATTGCCTGGGAAGTAAAACCTTGTTGGAATGCACTGTTACTGCACTATACCTGTTCAGTGCATGTAACTACACACTTTGGGGGGTGACAACTACTCAGTGAGCATGCTAGCCACTGGTGTACACACTGTAAGACTTCCTAGTCAGACAACATGCACAATTAGTAAGGCAGTGGACAGCACACTCACCTGCTCCCCTGGTTTCCCATACAGCTTGCTGTACTGTGGAAGGAGGCTGTCCAGCAGAGCCTGGTTCTCCTCAGTGCTGAAGGCTGGGGCTCTCTCCACAGTACGTGCCATTGCAGTAGTCAGAGGATGCAGAGACAGCAGCAGTGGTGGTGGCAGATGTCGTCCTGGAGCATGTAGTGCAGGCAAATGAGCTCTCAGGGGAACAGCCAGCATTATATGTGTGCTGCAGAGGCAGATACTGTCCCATGTGTCCAAAGTGATAGGTCCAAGTCGTTTGCATCTTCTGAATCTGGCCAATCCATGGAATTGCACTACTTATACACGCCCACAGCATCCTTCAAAAGTTCAACTTCATGACACCCATGAATTTGCAACATTGTTGTGGGTGGCCAACTGAATTCACTGCATCCGACTCGTAAAGGCTTCGAAAACGCGTCCGTTACCATGTCAGTCCATAGCCAATGCGTGCGCACCGATCGGTCCATTGCTGTACAACGCGTATTTCGAAAAACAACACGCATCCGTCCACATCATATGCAATGGCCAATGCGTGCGCACCGATCGGTCCATTGCTGTACAACGCGTATTTCGGGAAACGACACGCATCCGTCCACATCATATGCAATGGCCAATGCGTGCGCACCGATCGGTCCATTGCTGTACAACGCGTATTTCGGGAAACGACACGCATCCGTCCATATCATATGCTATGGCCAATGCGTGCGCACCGATCGGTCCATTGCTGTACGACGCGTCCCTGTACAAGTCACTCGCATATGTCACCATTGTTGTCACTGGTGCACGTATGCCAGCCACAATTACTTGCCAGGGACTCAGGGGCACACCTACAAGACCACAGCCTGTCCACACTGTATCCTAAGGCATGTAAGGCTGCATTACCTGTGTGTGTATGGGGGTCAACATGTGGTTTGTTGGGTGGCACTTGGGGGCAGCCACTCCCAGGCTGTGCACGTGTTCATGGGGACAGAATCCTTTGTGTGTTGTGCACATGACCACTGTGATGTGCAACTATTCAGTTCAGAGCATGTGGCATGCTCACATCTCCAGGTTGTGTATGTGTATGTTATGTCACATACACCCTGAGTCCCATGTGGGATGGTATGTACGTCACAGGGTGACCCATTGCCACAATTGTGATGGCCCTCCACAGTCTGTGTGCATGTTGTGTTTCAGATGGCTTGGATTCCATGTGCACAATGTGAGACAGTCTCCACATCCACGTTGTTTGTGCATCGACTTTGATGTTGTGCGTGTGTGTGTCACAGACGTCCATGTCTGTCCTGCAGAGGCAACAGGGGCCACTACCTGTGGGAGTCATGGTTGTTTTGCTGGCGTGTACATGATACGCCATGTCATGCCAGTGTCCATGTGGCAATACAGGGTCCCTGGGAATCTACCTGTCAAAGAGCTGTGATGCCTGGGGCACATCTGTCCTCACTTGTCACTGTGGTGTGTGTTTGGAACGTGACAGCAGTACATGGGTACTGTGACACAGGCTAATGAATTCCCATAGCACAACCTGGAACTTGTTGTCAACACATGTTGAACTGAGATGTTAGATGTTGGCCATGTAGGTGCCATATATGTCCATACAGAACGGTACACACATCAAGTACTTGTGTCTCGTAATGATGTATCATGTGATATTAAGTATGGTCAATGCCACATATGTGGGGTGACTGACAATCTTTCTTTGTTCACCTATGCACTGCAGGGCACCAGCTGTTCATAGACCATTCCCTGACCTTGCAACCGTGGTTGAACATGACTGCATCCGACGGTACCGCTTCAACAGGCCGCTTATTGAGGAATTGGCTGTGCAGTTGGCCCCACATTTGCAACCTGGCCGGCCATACCCTGCAGCGCTGACCCCCAAGGTGAAGGTGATGGCAGCCCTACACTTCTTTGCCACCGGTACCTTTCAACACACTGTGGCGTCTGCTGGTGGGATGTCACAGACCATGTTCAGCCGTGTGCTACGCGATGTTTTGGAGGCGATGTTGAGATACTTGAACCAGTACATCTATTTCCCTAAACGTCAACAACTCACTGACGTCAAGAGTGACTTCTATGCCCTGGGGAGGATGCCACATGTCATCGGCTCCATTGATGGGACACATGTCGCTTTGGTACCACCACAGGCACATGAGCAGGCATACAGGAACAGGAAACATTACCATTATATCAATGCCCTGGTGGTATGTCTTGCAGATATGAGCATCTCACATGTGTGTGCACGTTTCCCCAGTTCTGCACACGATGCCTACGTAATGAGGAGTAGTCGCATCCCGAGGATGATGTCACAGATGCAGAACCAGTGTGCCTGGCTTGTCGGTGTGTGCTGACTTTGTACCATTGTGTGTGTTCTGCAATGTAGTATTCCACCCTCTTTTCCAACTCAGCTAATGTGCAATTGTCTGTATGTAGGTGACTCCGGATACCCCAACATGCCGTGGTTGCTGACACCCCTTCAGGAACCCTGTGACACCAGCCCAGATGCGCTACAATGAGGCACATGGTCGGACCAGGAGAGTGATCGAGCGGACATTTGGTCTCCTGAAGAGCCGCTTTCGCTGCCTGGACAAGACAGGAGGGGCCCTCCCATATGCCCCTGCAAAGGTGTGCAAGATTGTCATCGTCTGCTGCATGCTACACAACCTGGCAGTGCAGAAGGAGTTGCCTCTCATCCTGGATGACGATGACCAACATCCGCCACCTGTGGAGGATCCTGGCCTGGGCCACGATGCCAGTGATGATGATGATGATGAGGGGATGTCCGCACACAGCTCATCACCAACTTCTTCAGCTGAATGTGAGTATACAGAGTTGGTATGTTAATGATTTGAGTTTGCATGATATGTGTTGGTGGTGCTCTGTTGCTGTTTGAGTGTGGCCATGTGCTACTTGACTGTATGCGTGCAGCGATGTGTCCTTACAGGTAGTCTGTACTCCCCAACAGTGTTGACATGCTAACTTGGTTTTGTGTAGGTATCTTGTGACATGTATTGGGCATGAGTATTGCAGTTCTGTCCTGTTCTTCAGTGCTTTTGACTGTGTGTCATGTCTGTCCTTCACAGGGTACTTTCAGAGTTGTTTGGTCAACTGTGATCCCCCGACACCATGATTCAACTTCCAAGGTGGAAGCAGTCGTTTCCCTGCAGGTGATGTGCCACACACCCCTGGACTTTATTTCCTCTACACTTGGTGACTGTGTGGCCACTGCCACGTGGGATTACCTTGCATCTGTAGTGGAAACAACATGTTGCAAATGTGTAATATACCTGTGCTTCACTTTGGGATGTGCGTTGTCTGTGGTCACACATCTGACTGACATTTGCTTACTTCACCTGTGGGCTAGTAAACACAGACTCTGAATAGGTGTGGTGTCTGTGCATTCCACTGTATTTCCTGGCAACATCAGTGTAGGCGATGAGTCCGATGGCCCTGGTGTGTATGTGTTGTGTAGCCCTAGTGGTGTGTCTCCCTCATATGTGTCACGTCGCCATGACTCACATGACGGTGTTGAACTTGCTGTAGCAGTTAGCATGCACAGTGTCATTTAGCAGATCATCATCTCCATGACAAAAACAACGTTGGAATCACAACAGAGGCAAGTATGGTGTATTAGTGAGTTTATTTACATACATGTGTGAAGATAGTGCACAGGATGGTGGGTGCTGTACATTGGGATTGGAATCCAAAGTTCCCAGATGAGTTGGAAGTGTTGGTAGCAGAAATGTCCTGAGTAAAGTCCACAGTCATCTGATACATTGGTCCAACTTAAACTCCCCATGTCATGTGGGAGAGTTGGGTTGCATTCGACAGGGTGAACAGTTTGCACACAAAGGAGAATTTCCAGAACAGGTGTTAGGTTCCTGGGGGATGTACATGGCCATCGGCCTCTCAGTTTTCCTTCCTCGGACGACCCCTCTTCTTTCGGGGGGGACCCTCATGTGCAGGCCGCTACGGTGCAGAGGACTCACCGCCAGAGTCATCCTCCCTCCCTGTGGCAGTTGCAGTTGTTGCGGCACCAGATGTTGTGGGCACACAGGGAGGTGTGGCCATGTTGGTGCTAATCTGGCGGAGGCATGTCAATATGTCCCTCTGCACCGCTGTCAGTTCTTCCAATGTGTCCCACTTGGACTCCATGCCAGACATGTGTGTCTCCACACGGGACATGTGGGAGTCCAAGCGGGCATGATGGGCAGCCTGCTGCTGTTGAATGTCCTTGAGGATCCCCACTACCTGGCTGACCTCTCCGGTGCTATTCTGGTACGCATCAGCAATGCGTACCAGTTGTGGGTCATCATGCAGTCCAGACCCCTCTGCAAACAGCGACCTCTGCCTACCACCCCTCCCACCACCCCTGGCCACACGTGCGGGACCTGCGGTGGCACGCACAGGTGACCCTAGGCCCCCTTGGGGGTTGGTACTGGGGTTGTTGTCCGTTGCTTCACGGTGGGCCGGGGTGCCTGTGCTGTTGTCATTGGTGGTCCTTGGTCTGTCCGTGTCGGCGGGGGTGGTCTGTGTGTAGGCAGATGTTGGAGGAGTGGGTGCAGGGGGTGCAGATGGTGGTCCTGCTGGTGCTGCATGATGACTCACACCGGAGGGGCCAGGTAGGTCTTCACCATCCGAGGAGGGCAGAGGCTGTTCCACACCAGAGAGCTCAGGGGCCCCCGGAGCATGGGACAGGGACTCCTCATCATCTGCTGCTGTGTCCCCATCATCACCTGTTTTTGGAAGAGACACACAATGTATATTATGTTTCTACAGGCATCAATGGTTCAAACACCTGACAGTTGTGACTGTACCTCTGGATGCGGGCCTGTACATTGCATTGTCCTAAGTTGTCACAGTCAGAGGTTGATATTGGTGTAGCACATTGTCCTGCCAATCTGAAGCATTTCAATGTGAATGTTGAGGTGTGTGCATGGCCAGCATTGGTGGTATTTGGTTGACATCCGGCCCTCCTTATCCCCCCAGCCCAGTTATCCCACCATGAAGCATGCCACCCTTGCAGTGGATGCAGGTTGACTCTCAGGATGTCAGTCAGTGGTGTCCTGCTGTTGGTTGGTGCACAGTTCCCAGCAGGGCCTTGTGCTCCCCACAACAGAGCACCATTGTCAGACATCTTTGAAGTGGCTTTTCACTCCCTGTGAGGTGTGCATGCTTCAGTGTGAGCTTGCCGGGCCATGCGGGTGGGGGATGTTGAGCTGTGACTACCACTCCCATCATGCTATTGCCTACAGCTCCCTTCCCAGCATGCCCATACTTCCTTCCTTTTGAGTGGACTTCACTGTGTGTGAGTGTGACAGCAATGGCAAGATGGCTGACAGTGGTGTCCTGTTGTTTGTTGGTGCACAGTTCCCAGCAGGGCCTTGTGCTCCCCACAACAGAGCACCAGTGTCAGACATCTTTGAAGTAGCTTTTTACTCCCTGTGAGGTGTGCATGCTTCAGTGTGAGCTTGCCGGGCCATGCGGGTGGGGGATGTTGAGCTGTGACTACCACTCCCATCATGCTATTACCTACACCCCCCTTCCCAGCATGCCCATACTTTCTTCCTTTTGACTCTGCTTCCCTGTGGGGTAGTGTGCCTGTGCTGACAGGATGGCTGACAGTGTTGTCCTGGCGTTAGTTTGGCTACAAGTCCCAAAAGTGTCCCTGTGCTTCACACAGCATAACCCAGGGTGGTGGTTCTTTGTGGGATATTTAATTAGAGTGTGAGGCAATGCATTCTCCCAGGTGAGTTGTGTGGAGTTTGTGTTAAGGGTGTGTGTGAGAAAAGCTGCTGGTAACTATGGTCAGTACTGTCAGTCTTCCTTCCCACCCAGCCAGATATCCCACCATGGAACGTGCTTCCATTGTAGGGAGTGCAAGTTGGCTTTCAGGATGTCAGTCAGTGGTGTCCTGCTGTTGGTTGGTGCACAGTTCCCAGCAGGGCCTTGTGCTCCCCACAGCAGTACCCAGTGTCAGCCATCTTG
Source organism: Calotriton arnoldi (assembly GCA_963921515.1). Taxonomy (NCBI): domain Eukaryota; kingdom Metazoa; phylum Chordata; class Amphibia; order Caudata; family Salamandridae; genus Calotriton; species Calotriton arnoldi. Next base: position 991,743 of record CAWUFW010005522.1, on the reverse strand, counting down.
TCAGTTTTTTTCCACTCCCTGTGATGTGAGCATGGTTCAGAGTGGTGTTGATGGGCCAATTGTGAGGGTGACCAATATCTGTGACTACCAGTCCCTTCATGCTATTGCCTACACCCCCTTCCCAGCATGCCCATACTTCCTTCCTTTTGAGTGGACTTCACTGTGTGTGAGTGTGACAGCAATGGCAAGATGGCTGACAGTGTGGTCCTGTTGTTTGTTGGTGCACAGTTCCCAGCAGGGCCTTGTGCTCCCCACAACAGAGCACCATTGTCAGACATCTTTGAAGTGGCTTTTCACTCCCTGTGAGGTGTGCATGCTTCAGTGTGAGCTTGCCGGGCCATGCGGGTGGGGGATGTTGAGCTGTGACTACCACTCCCATCATGCTATTGCCTACACCCCCCTTCCCAGCATGCCCATACTTCCTTCCTTTTGAGTGGACTTCACTGTGTGTGAGTGTGACAGCAATGGCAAGATGGCTGGCAGTGGTGTCCTGTTGTTTGTTGGTGCCCAGTTCCCAGCAGGGCCTTGTGCTCCCCACAACAGAGCACCAGTGTCAGAAATCTTTGAAGTGGCTTTTCACTCCCTGTGAGGTGTGCATGCTTCAGTATGAGCTTGCCGGGCCATGCGGGTGGGGGATGTTGAGCTGTGACTACCACTCCCATCATGCTATTGCCTACACCCCCCTTCCCAGCATGCCCATACTTCCTTCCTTTTGAGTGGACTTCACTGTGTGTGAGTGTGACAGCAATGGCAAGATGGCTGACAGTGGTGTCCTGTTGTTTGTTGGTGCCCAGTTCCCAGCAGGGCCTTGTGCTCCCCACAGCAGAGCACCAGTGTCAGACATCTTTGAAGTGGCTTTTCACTCCCTGTGAGGTGTGCATGCTTCAGTGTGAGCTTGCCGGGCCATGCGGGTGGGGGATGTTGAGCTGTGACTACCACTCCCATCATGCTATTGCCTACACCCCCTTCCCAGCATGCCCATACTTCCTTCCTTTTGACTCTGCTTCCCTGTGGGGTAGTGTACCTGTGCTGACAGGATGGCTGACAGTGTTGTCCTGGCGTTAGTTTGGCTACAAGTCCCAAAAGTGTCCCTGTGCTTCACACAGCATAACCCAGGGTGGTGGTTCTCTGTGGGATATTTAATTAGAGTGTGAGGCAATGCATTCTCCCAGGTGAGTTATGTGGAATTTGTGTTAAGGGTATGTGTGAGAAAAGCTGCTGGTAACTATGGTCAGTGCTGTCAGTCCTCCTTCCCACCCAGCCAGATATCCCACCATGGAACGTGCTTCCATTGCAGGGAGTGCAAGTTTGCTTTCAGGATGTCAGTCAGTGGTGTCCTGCTGTTGGTTGGTGCAAAGTTCCCAGCAGGGGCTTGTACTCCCCACAGCAGTACCCAGTGTCAGCCATCTTGTCAGTTCTTTTCCACTCCCTGTGATGTGAGCATGGTTCAGAGTGGTGTTGATGGGCCAATTGTGAGGGTGACCAATACCTGTGACTACAACTCCCATCATGCTATTGGCTACACTGACTTCACCAGCATACACAGAATTCCTTCCTTTCAGTGAGCTGCCCTGTGAGGTGGTGTTCTAGTGGTGGCAAAATGTCTGACAGTGTTTGTTGGTTAGCTTTGTGCCACTGCCTTGCTCTATTTGTTGTTGGGTTTGTACATGTCATGACACAGTTACATATCACTATGGGATGGCAGGTATTGTGTTTGTCTAACTAACATACACATCTTGGGATGATTATGTTTTGGTTACTGTGGCTTTGCTAACGGTGCATGGTTTCACTATCCCCTTGACAGTGATGTGTGTGTATTGTCACACGATATTGGGTATATTGGTTGTGTACTCACCAGGCTCTGGGATGTTTGATAGTCCATGTACGCTCTCTGGTGGCAGGATGGCCTGCACCTTCTCCTCCCAGGGCCTGAGGTATACTGGTTTGGCAGGAGGGCCACTGCCGGTGCGATGGCTCAAGGTGTAATCCTTCTTGAGTAGGGCCTTGACCCTCCTGCGCACATCATACCACCTGTTCTGGATGTCTTCCTTTGTGCGCAAACATGGTGATTGTGCGTTCACCCTGTCGACGATCCTCTCCCACATCTTGGTTTTCTGCGACATGGGGGTCTGTTGGACCAATGTACCAAACAAGTGTGGCTCTACCCTGAGGATTTCATCTACCAGCACTTCCAATTCACTGTCTAGGAACTTTGGATTCTTCTTTGGGGGCATGGTGATGGGTGGTGGTGGGGATTAATGTGTGTGTGGGTGTGCAGGTGAGGGTGTGTGTGTGTAGGTTTTGCTGGGTGTATGTGAGGGTGCTATTTGGGAGGTGCTAATGGTGTGTGACTTGTGTGATGGATGAGTTGTGGGTGTGTCTGTGGTTGCTGTCTGATGGTGTTCTGTGCTGGCAGGTCATTTGAATTTGCAAAGGATCATGGTAGGGATTTGTGGCCTTTATATGGGTGGAGTTGTGGGTGTGTCTTTGTTCCATTTCTCCCCCAGTATTTATTGACTTTGTCATTGCTTGTCTCGCCCTTTTTTTTGTATTTTTTCCTTTGTAGTTTTTGGGCATGTAGGAGACGTTCTTCTGACCGAGTAGGACGCTGCAGTTGGCTCGTGCGAGCTTCTCCGAGTCTTTCAAGCTGTGTTTCTGCTGTGTTTCATGTGCGGCGTATGCGTCGGTCGCGGAGTATTGGGTTGCTTCGGCTCCGTTTTGTATGCGTGTCGGTCGTACGGCTTGAGCTCCGTGCGACTCGGTCTGGTTTTACACGCATTGCATCGTACTGCGCAGGTCGGAGTTCGCGGGTACGTTTCTGTCGGGTTCATTCCTGGTGCGTGTCAGTCGGTTCGATTCGTGTGGTTTTCCGGCCGGATAGCTGGTTTCCGTGCGGTTTGGTCGTTCAGCTTGTGTTCCGTACGAGTCGGTCGTTATTCACATGCATTGCATCGTACTACGCGGATCGGGCAGCGCCGTTACGTGTCGGTCGGACTAAATTCCCGTACCGAGTCGGTCGGTACGTTTTCCGGCCTGAATCGGAATCGGCCCATTGGTGTGAGTTCCTCTTGGCAGCTAAATGTAATCAGCGAACAGAAACCTAAGGCAACTCGTATTTATTAATATGAACCAAATTTCCAAAATTACATATATCACAAGGTGAAAAAGGGCATCCGAGAAAATATGCTGGAAAATAGATATCAGTTAAAGAAATTTGTTTATTCAAGTTTAAATAAACCTAAAACATAAAGATGAATATGTGATGATAAATTTCAAAAGCAAAATGACAATTCCCAATTTTAACATCCACACTACATTCGCATCTGCAATCGCACTAATCTCATCCAACCAACATATTCTTGTAGGGAGCATATTTTTGATATAATTGCAGGTACCGTCCATTTGCTTTTTGTGGCTTTCCTGAAGAAGGCGTTCCTGTGCCAAAACGCAAGTAGATGATTGAAGATAATCATCTTTTAAGCCACCAATTGTCTTTCATATAGGAATTATATTGTATCCAATGCTTAGAAACACCAGATCCCGTGGTGTACATTTCAAACAATAATTCTCCTGTGTACCTTGCTTTTATTGGTTGGATGAGATTAGTGTGATTGCAGATGCGAATGTAGTGTGGATGTTAAAATAAGGAATTGTCATTTTGCTTTTGGAATTTATCACCACACCCTCATCTTTATTTTTTATGTTTATTTAAATTTGAATAAACATATTTGCTTAACTGATATCTACTTTCTATCATATTTTCTCTGATGCCCTTTTTCACCTTGTTATATATGTAATTTCGGACGTTTGGTCCATATTAATAAATACGAGTTGCCTTAGGTGACTGTTCGCTGTGCTTGATTTCTCCATTTGCATAAGTTTCACCACTACACGTTGAATTAACTACCAGACCTAAGGTAATTATAGGGAGAATTTATACTCAAATCTACTAGAAGAATATACTTATATTACAAATGTGAAAATTGTTTTGTTTGTACCTATTTATCTGCATTCGCAGCAGAGGAGGCAACACATTCACAATTGCCTCTCTCATACTCTTTACTCTGCAATGTTTTTGTCAGTGTTTTCCATAACAGAGAGTTTATTAGCTCTGTGTCTCTTCGGAATCCAATGCTCCTCTAGAAGATCTTCCTGAATCTGAAGATGCTGGGAATTGTAAAAATCTTTCTAAACATTTGTAGTGATCTACACAACCTAATCCAAACAATATTAAAACTAACAATCTGTTTATGTGCAGTTTGAGTGGAGAATAGTGTGTGTTTTTTAAGGAGTATAATGAAAGAAGGGTGACAATATTTTGAAATTGGGAAGATGCGAGTGAGGTTATGATGCAAATAGAATCTAAAGAGAAATTTAGAAATTCAAATAAAACACCCCAGACTGAGAATGGAGCGTACGAGAAAAAGAGAGTTCAGTATGGTGCAACAAAAATCTCAAAGTACCAGTTCAATAGAATTAGTTGGAGAGAGTGAGGGTAAAAGGAGTTAGATGGTTGATCATGAGTTTGTGATGGGTGAAGACCCAATATTGGGGGCAATTTATTATGTATGTGGTAAGACTGCCTATTTAACCTGCCATGTAATTGAGTAGGAAACTGATATCTTGCTCTGGTATTCCTTTGGGGTTACCATGTGAATAAGATGAATGGTGCTGTTGGTTTCAAAAGAGTAAAGTGTGGGTTTGGACAAGTTGTGCTAGATGTATTAGGTGTTATGATTCCATCTGTTTGTGTGGCTTTGAATGATATGAAAATTGGGAAGCTGTATACGATTGCAGATCGCCTTGCTTCTCACACTGCTGGTGCATTAACTTGTATAAACAAGGAATTACTGGCTAAGTAGGAAGCAGGGCTGTCATGTGTTGAAGGTACAACAGTGCTGTACCTGTGTGCCTTCATTTCAGATAACAGAGAGCCTAATAATACTTCTGTAACCAATGTAACTAACATTTACCATTAGGCAAAAGCTTTTCATGAGTATGGCTTGTGGGAATCAGTTGGTTCTTGATTTAGTGAGATTGGAAAGGGTTTCGAAAAGGCGGGTGAGAGTTTGGACAGTGAAGAAGGGCGTATGCTTTGTACTAAATTAAACCATTATTCATTATGTTAATTTGTGCAGTTGTTTTCATTCTTTTGCTTAAGATGTTTGATGCAGTATTTTTCAAAATAGGACTAAACCATGGGTGTGAAAAGTGTCAGCAGCATCATCAAATAATAGGAAATGTGATCTTTATGAAATGGAAGATAAGTAGGAGCCTATAATGACATTAAGGCATTTCAAGAATCGAGGAGCAAGAGACAGAAAGTGATGGAGATTGTATTGTATTGTATGAATGTAATTTCTGATTGGAATCATAATTGCCTATTAACATGAACTATTTTGCAATTGAAAGCAGCTTTCTGGAGGTGGTAGTGTTAGACAGGAATGTTTGTGCACATTTGTCGTATGCCAATTTACTGAGTTGGTGATGTGTTCTATTGTTGTTGTTTATGCTGCTATATTTGTTCACTGTTTTATTGCATTTGATGTTGTGTTGTACTGTGGTTGTTCTACTTCTTTCATTTTTGACTGTTTTGTTGTGTTGTGCCCTGTTATGTTTTATTTTATTGTTGAATTTATTTGTGTTATTGTGCTATGGTCTGTTGTTTACTTTAGATGTGTCAACAAATGCTGCAACCTTTCAAGCCAAATGCAGCCCATGACTTTCAAGTTCCCCCGACAATCAATCATGCACCACCATTTAAGGAGGTAACATACCACTGACCCAGTTCTTCAACTATTTAAGACACCAGTCAGTCCAAAACTGTTGCAGAAATTATTTCTTAAATGATCATTTACAGTGCTCACTGAATGTGATATGGCCCTCTTGTTGAAGATCATTTCCTCCTATTCATAGTAAAAATGGAGGCATCCTTTAACCATCCAACATTCAATTGAGACCTACCATAACTTTTCTAGATTTAAAGTAAGCTTCTGAAATAAACTGAACCCACCTGCCTTACAAAACTATCACCCTTTCTAGGGTAACTAAAAGTTCCACTTCTATTCTGCTGCAATGAAAACATACATATAATTATAAATCAAAATGTAATAATTAAATATTTAGGACTTGCAAGGACACCTACATTACATATGTGGAGCAAACTTCACACTTCTTGAAAAAACCTTCAAGCTTAAAATATGGTTTACTTTGTGAACCTCAAGGAATAGACATATGGTAGCTATGAAGATATCTTTCCTTCCCAATATATTGTATTTATATGATGCTTTTTCATTGGGGGTAGAATAGATTATGATTTATTAAAATATCTTTAACACGTAGGAAGCAACTTTACCTGCGAAGGTAAAATCCTAGTGTATTTATGAACAGACAATGTTACATCCCACATCTGGATGGCTGGGCTTACCTAAAGTAAACAACTTTTAGGAGGCTGCATAACTGCAGTATATTTTACAAGTTTGTGGTACAGAAATGGAGCAACAATGGCTCTTTATACTCAATACACCCACATGAAAGGAGTGAGAGGTGAATATTTTTGTCATACCCTAATATATTCTGAGTCACTGTATTGAGAACAACACAAATTATATAAGAACCTCAGAGATTTAGAGATGGTTCTTACCTAATTATGGCATCAGAGAATCCTACACTGTATAATTATAGGTCAAGATGACCTTCATTGGGTCAGATGGCCTTTAAAAACAGACGGAAAGCAGCCTCTATATTCAGTGGCATGCTTCATGACCATGTCCATCTTCACTGCTACTGTTTTTGTCCCCTTCTCGGTGGGTTCTATAGAAGATTTTGATGAGTTCATAGGTGTGACCTTTCTTACAAGTTACATACTGAAGTTAAGTATATGTTGGGGGTGGTTACTAATCCCTATTTTATTTACACCTCCTTTTCACATAAGTAAACAATACCAAAAGGATCATAATTCATTTATTTGAAATTATATACAGTGCGAAGAAGACAGAAGTTAATGAAAGGGTGCTTTACATAAGAACAATTTAATTCTGTGACAAAGCATGTTACATAACAAAGGTTTCACGGTTTCACTGGAAACCGGTAGTTTACAAAATAACAGTGTTACAAAAGAGAAGAGCCATAAAACACAACAGCAGTTCACAAAAGGACTTTGCAAAAAGGAATTGCATTATACGTCTAGCGTTTCTGGATAACTTGCTGTTGTAACTCACCACATGTGCCCACTGACGGTCTGTCAGGCCTTTGTCTATGGTTTATGGCTCATTTCGCTCAGAAGCCTGTTAGTGATACTTTGTTAATACTCAACAGGGCACTATAAGGGAGTGGGTGTTTAGTAAGGGAGCAGACTTTAGTAAGGGAGCGGGTGTTTATCAAGAAAGCAGGTGATCCCGATGGAAGTTACCTTCACTAAACGTCTAACAACAAGGATAGATGATAGGTATAGGACGCAACTGACGAAGTATCAAATCCTTAGTGAGCAGAACCTAGAGAGGATACAAGGTTAACAGCCTTGGAATTGTACTCTAAGACCATAACGGAGGTAGTAAAGCATTTGATCCCATAGTAAGGTAATATAACAATGTAGCAAGAGATGAAAAGTCTAGCTGGCCCCCAAAGAAGCCGTGGTTTGATATGGAGTGCTTGCAGGCTAGGAAGGAGTTAAGGAAAGCACGAAGGGCTAGGCACAAAAGGCACCCTATAATTACCTGTGAGAGTTACAAATCTATAAAAAGGGCTTTTGAGACCCTGGTTAGGGCTAAGAAACAGGCTAATTATCAATCAAATTGGAACCTCATGAATAGTACCCTTCAGGGATAGGATATGAGGACATTTTGGCAATTAGTAAAGAAGGGATTTGGAATGCATCACCTCCAACAAGATACATGGTTCCAAAAACAGTTTGGGTAAACTTTTTAAGTGATATTTACAAACCCAGAGAGGATATTGTGAGTGAGAACTGGCCCGAGTTGGAGGAAGAGGCATTGCAGTCCTTCTCTGTCCAAACGATGGTCAAGTTAATATCCTCCTTAAAGCTGACTAAAGCAGCTGAGCCAGATAATCTCCCAGCAATTGCGATAAAGAATAATCCCCTGTGGTGGGCAAAGTCCTTCTTAAAGGTTTTTATCGCTATAACCAAGTCTGGTATATTCCCGCCTAGTTGGAAGGGTGCAGTAATCAAACCGATCCATAAAAAAGGGGAGTTGGATGTACCTGGTAATTATCGGTTGATAAGCCTACTAGATGTGGGTGTAAAACTGTATTCCAAGGTCATACTTATCTCCTTAAAGAATTGGATTTATTCCAATGATATAATACCAATGGAACAAGAGGAATTTAAATGCGGGCACTCTACAATAGATCACTGCTTTAGTTTGTGGGCCTTGGGCAAAAAGACTATGGAAACCACAGGGAGTTTGTTTTGCAGTTTTGTAGATTTTAGTTCTGCTTTTGATTTGGGAGGTCGTAATTTGCTTTGGACAAAAGTTTGTCAACAGTGCATTCCCCTATGCTTATTGGCAATCCTGCAGGAATTACATTCCCAAAATTGGGCCCAGGTTGAGCTTGACATGGACAGGGCCCTCTCAGAAAGGATATCTTTAGGCAATGGGTTAAGACAGGGTTGTGTGATGGCCCCTACATTGTTTTCCTTATTTCTCGCAGACCTCCCGAGGGAAATGGCCAACACATAGCCATTCTCGCCGAAAATTGGGGGAAGACATGTGCCTTGCTTACTTTACGCAGATGACTTGACAATTCTTGACCTGACCCAATTGGGCCTACAGAGGAAATTGACTATATGTAACAATTATTGTGAGACAAATAAGTTAAAGGTGCATATGGGTAAAACAAAAATAATACCATTTGGGGAAAAAACTAACTTATTTAAGTGGGCTTTGGGGAACAATACAGTGGAGGTGGTGTCATCATATAAATACTTAGGCATGATGTTTACAAAGCAGTTGAACTGGGCCCAACATAAAGAAATGGTTGAGACGAAGGCAGCTGCAACCGTAGGGGGCATAGCTCGCTTTAGGAATAGATTTGGCGGTCCCTCGTGGTCTCCCCTTTTAACTGCATACAGTGCGATGGTCCCCACTCAATGTCTTTATGGGAGAGAGGTATTATCCTTAAGTATGCCGGGAAGTTGGGAAAGATGCAGGAATATGTGCTTGTAAAAAATCCTGGCCCTTCCCAAATCTGCGATGGGTCCAGCAATAGACCTGTATGTGATTTACAGGCCTGGAATTTCCTGGCGTACAAAATAACCCTGACATTCTGGAATAAACTTTTGTCCTAAGAGACTGAGAAGATAGCAGTCCTTTGTGCTTCCGAAATAAGAAGAAGTGAGCCAAGGTGGGCAGGGTAGGTGAGGAAGCGACTGGGTTTCATCGCAGGCGCCTTAAAAATGGAAACATTTAAGGTGACCGAGGCTTCATTCCTCACGAAAACAGAGGTTCAGAAGACCTGAAGAAGGGAGTCTAGACTGGCGGATATGAAGTATGTGGGTTTGAAATCCTCTGCAGTATATATGTTAGATTCATGGGATAATAGAAGAGTGTTTCCTTACTTAGATGCTTTCCCCAATGCCAAACTACGTCTACTTTTCTTAAAATTTAGAGTGGCTTTAAATGTACGGTTTCTCAGAGTGGAGAAATTCAAATCTCTTTTAGATAAGGAGAATAATTGTACATGTGGACTGAAATTTCAAAATTTTAATGTACATTTTTTAATTGATTGTCGCCATTTCAATAAGCTTTGTCGCTCCATTCTTAAAATACTTTTCTTAAAGTATGGTATAAATCACTGTTTAAGGCACTTGCACTTTTATTGAACATGGAATTCTTGGATGTTACTTTCGCTTGGCAAGATTTTTAAAAGTATGTATTGGTTAGAAACGTAGGAATCTTTTACTTTTATTGGTGAAGTCTACCATGTATTTGTGACCTAGGCCTAGAACCAGGGTTGGTCTAAAGACCGTCCCTATATTAGTTGAATTGTTAATTTTAATGTTAATGTATACATAAATCGCTATGTATTTATGTTTTAAAGACTTGTGTCTAAACATTAATAAAAATTGAATTGAACAGGGCACTATATAGCTTCGTCACTGCCCTATGGACATTTTGCAGCATTAGCAGTCTTATCAAGCCTGCATGTAGTTGCAGGAACAGTTCCCCTACCCCCCCAGTATGTTTTAGAGAGTCCTCTACCTCACCAAGACTGTCCCATCTGCACATCCTTTTCCAACCGCAGGCTTTGAAATGTGTGCAGTTTGTCTTCATTTACCAAGTATCCTAAGAATCACTGACATAATATCGACTACAAAAATATCCCCATACACAAATATCGACACACAAATATCGACATCCACAATATCGACATCCTTTCTTTAAAATGTAAAATACAAAAATATCAGAAAAAAATATAGATGTAAAAAATATCGATGTACAAAATATCAATTTTTTTTATATGTAAAAAATAATGTTTAATAAATTAAATAATAAAATTAACTTAAAGGCCCATTACGATACCCGGCGTAAAAAAATCCGCCAGGCATGAAAGCGGCAAAAATCCGCCCGCACACACCGTCTGAACACCGACCACGCCATTACGATTACACAAACCGAAAACCGCCATCGGCGGAAAAACCACACAAGATACCGCCCGCCCTCGTCCGAGTCGGAGTCAAACCGCCCGCCACGGACGGAAACACGCACGACAACACAAAACCGCCCGCCCTCACGCCCGACACACCGCACGTGAAATTACGATCGCACCGCCATGAGCGCGGGTAAACCACAAATATACCGCCCGCCAGCGCAAACAACGCCGATGAGAATTGACACGGCAGAAGCCATGGCGCCCACGTCCCTGCACAGAAACCATCCGCTGACAAAAACAATCGCACACAACATGGCCAACAAGTCCACACAGCAGGGCACGCACAAATACACAAGCACAGTACACATCCCGAAAACACCCCCCCTGGACAAACAAAAAATACAAAGGCCAGAACACCAGACACAACACACCTGAAAACAACAGACCATGAGGACACACCCACATAGGTAAGTACAAAAGCAGCACTCCCACAGACCACAACCCCTTGCAACATTGCAAACTAGAGAGGAGAGGAGAGGACACAGTGACACAGCAAGGACAGCAGCACACCACAGAAACGCACACATCACCACCACCACCACCACCACCACCACCACCAAACACCGGCACCACAAACCCCCTGCACATTACACAACACACACCGCACCAGCACCACAAACACCATGGCACCACAAAGAATGCCCAAGTTCACGCCCATTGAGCTGACGGTCATGGTCGACGAGATTATCAAGGTGCACCCACAAATCTATGGGAACCTGGTCCAGCACACACCACTAGCCACCAGAAACAGAATGTGGAACCGGATCGTAGACCAGGTCAATGCAGTCGGGACCCTGCCCAGGAACAGAGTTGAAATCAACAAACGGTGGAATGACGTCAAGAGCCTGGTCAAGAAGAAGGAGAGCAAGAACAGAGAGCTGGCTGCCGTCACTGGCGGAGGGAATCCCGCGCTCTTCAAGACCTTCAAAGCGTGGGAGGAGAAGGTGCGAGTCATTATACATCCGGAGATCCTCGCCGGATTACCAGGGGAGTGGAGGCTGGTAAGTACAAACTAATGTATACCAGCACACCGCTATGTACTCACATGCACTACCACCATGCCACAGCTCCCAGGGACAAACACCCCCATGTCCAGCACACAATACACAACACATCACACACACATGCAACAGACACCACCACACACAGCCCAAACCTAACAACTGTAAGATACGTGGGGGCATGTGTACACTCAGCCCACTACGTAACCACCAACAGGTCCCCAAGTATGCCAGAAGCGCCACAACGAGCACCCACCACACCCATGTGTCCGCCATAGCTGCACTAACCGACAAGTAACAGGTAAGTGGCAGGAACACAAAGTGCAGTGGGTGGGAGGGTGGACAGCTCAAGTACAACACACACCAGGCCCCTAGTCCCACAGCACAGCAAGGAGGAGCATCCCCCACACCCCACACCCACGTGTCAGCCACCGCAGTGCACACCGACAGCCGAAAGGCAGACATCACGGTCCACAACAATCGGTGTCAGTGGGTGTCCAGCCATCACCACGACCCACAACACCGCCCCCACCCCCACAGACCTGCAACATGGAGCACCCCCCGCTTAGAACCATGTGGCATCCAGTACAGTGCACGCACGAACAACCTGCAGGTGGGAAACTGGACAGGGCTGGATTACTGGAGGCATGAGGACCGTAACACGACCAACACATGGGACATGTTACGTAGCAGACGAACACGCAGCACCGCCCACTGTCACGAACAAGTGAACAATGTGCACACGGACATGAACCACAGACTCACACCCCACATGACCCATCACAGACACAGCAACACCCAAGGAGCCACGTCTGCATGCACAAGCCACACTGAATACAGTACCACACGGCAGCCACTGTGCAACCCATCACACACAACCGAAACACCATTGAAGTCCTGTCCATGTAGCCCCTACTGCCTGTCAACCACACACCCCACAACTACGCCTATGTAAGACAAACAACACTAGACGCAACAGAGCGGAACAACATAAATGCACACGAACACCACTGAACCCATCAAACACACAGACACACCATGCACATACAACATACCATCCATCCCATCCGTCAGCCCCAGTCTCATGAAAGGCATGTCATCCGCACAGCTGCCACACATACAGCAGTCACGCTAAGATACATGCCCATGACCAACCATGTGCCAGAAGTCAATGAAGCGCACGCCACACTGTGAGCAACAACACACAACATGGGCCACACCCCCCCGAGCACTGCAGTGATGCACATGGCACAGGGCAGCACGCACACCAAGGAGATGGGACAACTGCAATACGTCGGGTGGCACACAACCATCACACACTCATAACGATGCGTCCAATGCCATGTCCAGTAATCACAACAGACAGCAAATATGCAGGGTATGTCAGGCATGCACACACCTCAGACCATGCACTGTCATGCTGCCACAACACATGTCACGTTCGGCACCCATGGCTCACAGCATGTAGCCCAAAAGCATATTCCATCCCAAATGCGTTTCTGGGGCATGACCCCCATGTTGCCATATGCGTTCCTAAGCGTTCCATTTGCACCCCAAAAGCATATTCCATCCCAAATGCGTTCCTGGGGCATGACCCCCATGTTGCCAAATGCGTTCCTAAGCGTTCCATATGCACCCCAAAAGCAAAGTACAAACCAGACCCAGGATGGGCCTGGAGCCCGCATACACCAGAGTCACAATAAGTAGGAGCACAGCAACACACCCATCGGCATAGCCAATCCGTCCCATGCCACATGTGCACAGCACACAGTCCCATTGCCAAGCACACACAACAACAGATTGTACAGCCACACACCCGCCTCCGGGACACACGTGCACGAGAGTGCACGAACGGAGAATGTCAGACAACCAATACAGACTTCGCCAGGTGCAACACAATAACAAATCTCATTCTCTCCACAGGTGACGAACTGCTGGATGCTGGGGATGGAGACAGCAGCCAGCACAGCCAGCCTACAAGCCCCCAACGAGGACACACGGATGTGGAGGATCTGTCCTCCTCTTCGGACACGGACCACCAAGCAGGCCCATCTAGTGTGGCAGGGCCCAGCCGCTCCCCAGGACCCCTCCTACCCACCAACCCATCATCCAGGGCTGCTGAACATTCCCAGCCCCCTGCTGCCACTGTCGTTGCGGCCACACCCACGGTCATTGCGGCCACACCCACGGGCATTGCGGCCACACCCACGGTCATTGCGGCCACAACCACGGTCATTGCGGCCACTACCACTGCCGCAACCGCCACCACGTCTTCGCTGGCCCCAGCCCCAGCGCAGGTGGTGGCCCGGACGACTGGATCCACCCTGGGATCCAGGGCGAGGACCGTGGTGAGCAATGTGGCTAGTGGGCAGGCCGGTGGCAGCAGGACTGGTAGGAGGAGCAGGGTCAGGGAAACGCCAGCCTCCCCTGGGAGCCATGCCCTGCCTCAAATGGCCAGAGTCCTTGGGGCCTATGAAGAGGCCCAAGGACAATGGGCCAGGTCAGCTACAGACACGCGTGAGGTGCTGGGGGTGCTGAGGTCCATGGACGCCCGTATGGGCCAACTCGTGGACCTCATGGGCCAGCTGGTGGTGGCGGTGAGGTCACAGCCAGGGACAGCAGCTCCCCCTCCGCCACCACCTGCCGGGGCGCAGGGTCGAGCAGCAGTGTCCAGTTCCCCTGCGTCCACAGCCAGTGAGCACACCTCAACCACCAGCAGGTCGCAAGCAGGCACCCCCCTCGCAAACGTGGAAGGGGCCGTCCGAAGTGGAAACAGATCTCCCGGGAGGACTTCGCACGCTCCAGACGCAAGTGAGGCAGCCAGCCAGCCTTCCTTGACCACCCACTGCATTGACTTGGACTACGATCCCACTCCACACAGCCATCTGGATGGCATGTGTGTGTTGGACTATGGACATAGAACCAGTGGGTACACCCTGAGCATCACGCAGCCATGACCGACAGCTCATTGTCACTGCACGCACCACTTTTGTCATCACCTTACACACAATCACATGTCACAGTTTGAAATAAATGCACCTCTTCCACAAACTGCTGTCTGTGCCCTGTGTTTTAATTGTACGGAATACAACGGCCACCTTGAGCGGAACGGCACCTGATGCGTGGCATGGCAATGGAACCGGAGGGCCTGTAGGGACCTAGGGGTGGGAGACAGAACAGGAGCACATTCAATGAGTGTGTCACACACCCATCACACAGTACATGTCAACAACTACAAGCAATGTACACACATCGCACAGAGCAATAGGGCACAATGCCACAGCCACCATCAGTGGCATACTAACCTGGGCATGGAGCGTTGACACACAGCACGCAGTGAACAAAAGGCCACCCTGACACAGCACACACACACCTGCACAAATACAGACACATCAGCCGTCGTACATGGACACTCACCGTCAAGTGAAGTAGCGGGCGATGAGCTGCTGGCGCACATTCCCAGCTTCCTCCTCTCCGCTGTCCTCCTCACTCGAGCTGTCCTGGTCTGCGGGCTGGGGCCCTGGTTGATCTCCGTCATCCACAATGAGGGGGATCTGCTTCCGAATGGCCAGATTGTGCAGCATGCAGCACGCCACCACTATCTGGCACACCTTCTGTGGGGAGTACGCCAGCGCACCCCCGGTGCGGTCCAGGCACCTGAACCTGGACTTGAGGAGGCCAAAGGTACGCTCGACCACACGTCTGGTCCTCCCATGTGCCTCATTGTAGCGATCGTCTGCTGGGGTGCGAGGATTCCTCAATGGACTGAGCAGCCATGCCCCATTCGGGTACGCAGAGTCACCTGGGTGTGAGGGACACAGAGAACCGTTGCTATTCCAACTGGACAGGGGACAGCATCGCACAACCAGCACGCTACACCACTCCACATACTCACCGACAATACAGCCACGATCCTGTTGCAGATTGGACATCAGTCGTGGCAAGATGCTGTTGCGCATTACGTGTGCGTCATGGGCCGAGCCTGGGAACTTTGCACACACGTGGGTTATCACCATGTCCGCAAGGCACACCACTTGCACATTCAGGGAGTGCGTGTGCTTCCTGTTGCGGTACAGGTGCTCAGTGGCCTGTGGTGGAACAAGGCCAACATGTGTGCAATCAATGGCACCAACGACGTGTGGGATCCTGCCAAGGGCATAGAATGCACCCTTCACTGCCGCCAATTCACGAGCCCTGGGGAATCTGATGTACCTGTTTCGGTACAGCATCATGGCTGCCAGTACATCCCTCAGCACCTTGCTGAACATGGGCTGGGACATCCCTCCTCCACTGCCCACTGTGTGCTGGAATGACCCAGTGGCGAAGAAATGCATGGCGGCCATCACCTTAGCCGTGGGGGTGAATGCTGTCGGATACACCCTGCGGGGACGGAGATGGGGTTCCAACATGGCACACAGTCGATGCAGGGTTGGCCTGTCCAGCCGAAACTTCCTTATGACCTCAGTATCCTCCATGTCCGCCAGCAATTGGTATGGGCGGTCAATGTTCGGTCTCCGCCTAGGGAAGATGGCAGTGGACACATGTCAAAGCAACACAACACATAGCAATTTCGCATTCACATCACTGACATGACTGAGCAAGCACATGAGTCACAGCCCAGCTGTCAAGCAGGGACGGCACGGCCACAATACACTTACACAGGTCTCCCACCAATGGCAATGGCTAGTGATGCAAACCACTGCCATGGTCATGCACATGGGGATCTAGGCCCCAATGACTTGCGGGGCGTGCTGATGGGGACTGACTGCATATTCGTCAAGCGGCAACGCCACGGCAACATGAATGTCTGCTGAGCATGGCACTGCTTCCGAGGCTGGATGAGTATGGCACACGACGACGACGATGTGGGCACAGGCTGAGCGGCCAAAACAAGTGGGACCTGTGGCACGAGGGGATATGAGACAGTAGTAGGTGTCAGCACTGCACCCTATGTACAGCACTGTACGGATCACACCTCCCGAAACATTGACAGGTGTCCACATTGACAGCCCCATGCCAAGACGGCTGTGTGCTTGCAGTCACACGTCACAGGTGAGAGGTTACATTGCACGTGCCAGGTGGCAGACGTACATAGTGGGAGCTATCATGTGTGTGCATGTGTCTCCTGTTCAGGATCCACCAGATGGGCGCTGACTCTGTACTGACCATTGGACACAGCATGTTCCGTGGAAGGCTTGTGTGTGTGGGATGGTGGCACTGGATGTGCCTCCGTTGGGTGGGGGGCCATGCACAGGGCGGGTACGTCGATGATTGCGCATTGTTGGTCACGGTGGGTGCACCCACTAAGATGTGTTGCCCTGTGTACAATTCCTATGTCCGCATGATGATGGACTGTAGATGTGGGCAGACTACACATTGGTCGATGTGCTGTCTATGTGCATGTGCCTTCACACCAGGCACAGCTGCCCCTGCACATGTGACCCCTGCTGGACTCGCTGCTGGGTCTGTGGAGCTGATGCACCTTCTGTGCGTGGGGCGGACAGCTCACCTCACTACCCTCATTGCGCATGTCATGACTTTGCCGCAGGTGACATGGATCATGGAGGGCCCACATGTACGCGTGGGTAGGCTACACATGTTTGTTCACTGGTCGCCACCCCCAGTCAGTGTTTCGAATGGGAAGGTTGTTGTGCTGGTGGTATATTCGATGTGGCGGATGGGCGGGCCTAGGTGCGGGCTTACATTCCGGACATGGGGGGTAGTTGGATTGGCGACTAGTTGCAGTACACACGGGACACGTCTCTTCCTTTCCACATCTGGGTCATCCCTTGTACTCACTGACAGTGATACAGTCATCTTCGCCCCAGCCCTCATGTCCTCCCCTCGCTCCCCCAATATGCATGTGCACCTGCGAGGCTAGCGCTTGCACAGGCAGCCCCAAGCTCGCACCAGAGAGGGCAAGGAGTGTATGTGTGGGTCCAGTTGCACGAGTGGGCTGTCTCAGGGTATGATGTGTGGCGGGACGCCGTCCACCTGCGTGGTGCCCCAAATGGAGACCCGGCCTGCATGGACTATGCATCACAGTCTTCGCCTTCCGGATCCGCCACCTGCGACACCCAGTGGCTGTGGCTGCCCTTGCGGCCAGGCCGCGTCCGTCTGTGACTGATGGCCCACACATTCACTCTTTGGCCTCTCTGGGGAGGGCTCGGGGGTGGTGGCGCACGCGCTTGCACTTAGTCGCAATGGCATGTGGCGTGGTTGGTATAATGGGCAATGGATGGGATGGTGCGAGCCACCTCCCGTGACGTCAGTGCTGCTCGTGCTGAGGTGCGTCCCCCTACACTTCCATTTGACTTGTGCCATGCTACACGTTGAGGTTCTATTGCCTGCGTGATATGACCAGGAGGAGCGCGAGGAGACCTCTCACACACCATGCTCCACTGCCATCCCGTGCCCTGTATCGCCTGTGCGGATTGACTATGTTGGGGTTACACCTGGTCGACTGGGGCTGTGTGTGCCTTGTCAAGGGGCATGGCGGGCGCACAACAGGATCCAGCTAGTCCACGGAGGGTGGGCTGACGTGTGCGCCTGGTTCCGCATTGTTCGTGTGCCCGGCTGCTGTGCACACACGTGTTCACTTCCCCCCGACAGGTGTCCTCTCACAATGCCCAGGGAAGCGGTGGTGTACTGTTCATGACCCCTCCCAACACGGCGTGCTCCAACTTGGCATGTGCGCATCTACCCGTCGCACCCACCCACCTGAGCACTGCGTCCATACGACTTCACACGACACATGTGTGTCTTCCACAGTTGTGCTACTCATTTGCGTTGACATCCAATACCAGTGGACTACATGGTCATGTCACGACTGCCGTGTACTTCACATACTCTCATCCTCTCTCATTCGTACTTGTGAAATGAGTCAGCGGAGACAGTTTTGGTTTCAAACATTATATTGAGTCTTCTGTCCTCTGTGATGCAGTATAGTGGACACTACTGGCAGCGGAATACATGTTGAGGATATACTGAGCATGATTACAAATGGGATAGGGTGTGGGGTTACATGTGATTGGCTGTTGCATGTGGGATGTGGGCTTCAGAGTTACATCTGCTTGGCCAAGGCTGTGCTAATGTACATTTACGTATAGCTGCGGATCTGCGGACTTTGACACAGACGGTATACAAGTAGCCTACCAGACCGCTTGGCATCATGGGCACAGTCCATCTCAGTTCCATGTGACAGGTTTGCTGCGGTTGTTCCTCATGCACGCGTGCATGTGAGATGACATCAGGGCATGTGCTTGCGTGCATGCAGCGGCGTGCCACTTGTTGTTGCAATGTGGTGGTTACTGGACATGTCACAGTCACTGGGGTCGTGTTGTTGTTGTTTGCACTTGTCGTCCGTGCAAGGGTCCTGGTATGGGATTCCCGGGGCGGGGGTGGGAGGGGTGCAGCACCCACAGACTCCAGGCGACCTATTCATGTCCACTGAGCGGTGTGTGTGTCCATGGGCGCTGGATCCATGTCGTGTCCTGGTTGTTCGTGCAGTTCCGTCCATGTGGGTGCGATGCACAGACCCCATGCCACTGCCTCCCACGATGCATGCGGTGTTCCTGGATGTGATGGGGAACAGTGTGCATGTCCCGGTCATATCCGATGTCATGGCGATGTCGTTGATGGTGTGGTAATTGTTGCCGGTCGTTTGGTATGGCTGTTGTGGTGGTGACTGGCCAGTCCGTGCGGAAGCTAAGCATGGGTGCGGGGTTGGACATCATAGGTCAATCGGGGAACCTGCGTTGGGGTCCGACGAATTTACAGGTTGTCAGGTATGCGATGCCGTCCAGCAGGGCTTCCATGTCATTGGTGGTGTTTATGTTTGCCAGCCAATGTAGCGGATGGTGGCTGTCAAGGTGTTGTTCGTAAGTTGTCCCTTGGAGGACCATGATGGGGCATGCTGGGTGACATTCGATGTAGCTGTGCTCGATGATCCGTCGTGTGGAGGCACAGTGGTCCCATTTCAGTGCGGGTGCGATGTTGGCCACATACGCCATGCCCCCATAGGCAGAGCAGGCCCTGTCGTGTGCGTCCAGAGGGAGGAGTAGTGCTAGCAGGTCCGCCTTTAGACATGCCGGGTTGGAGAGACACATCTCCACGGGATGCTGGTAGGGACACCTCCGACAGTAGAAGACGGGTATGACGCAGCTGAACAATGTGATGCGGTAAGTCAGTCGGTAACTTACGTTCAGCAGGGACAGGAGTTCGCATCCCAATATATGTATCAGGTTGGTTTTGTACAGCTTGACCTGTCCGGCGTAGTTGGGTAGGTGTGTTGCGGTTGCCATTTTGCAGCGGTGCGTTGTGGTGGCGTGCTCCGGCTGTGTGTGCAGTCTGCAATGTGCACGCTCCGAGGTTGCTGTGAGCTCTGTGTAGTCGTAGGGAGACAGGACTTGTGTTCTGTTGGCTTGTGCGGAGGACACGGGCCCTCATCCCACATGCTTCTCAGACAGTTCAAGGTCAGTGATGTGTGACTCCTTCCAATTAACTTGCATGGGGCCGACATGGGGGAGTGTTTTCTTTATTCTTTCCCGTCCGTTGTGTTCTTCTGTGATATGCGCTATCTGCCCTGTGGTCGGTCTCCTCTGCATGCCTGTGTTGGTCTTTTATTGGACAATGGCTGTATTCACCGGCTTCTTTCGTAGGGCTATGGTTTCGGAGTTGGAATGGAAGGTCATTCAGTGCTGTCTGCTCTCCCTTGTGTGGGCGGCAGGCTGCCTTTCCGCTCTGCGTTGGGCCTTGTGTGTGAGTGTTATTCTTGGGCCACCTGTTGTCGGTCCCCGGGCTCTTTGGTGTTCCGTTTTGTATGTCTTGTTCATATGTGCAGGGTGGTATGGGTGTTTCAGTGTGGTACTGGCGTTCCTCTTCCCGAAGGGGCCCTGCTTCTCCTAGTTGGTGTTGCCGCCGCTGTGTGCTTCGCCATGTTTGTTGCACTGGGGTGTGTCCTGCTGTTGCGTGACTTCACTGACATGTGTGCGTCGGTTGTGTGACGTTGGGTGTTGTCCGTGAATTGGGCGTTGGGGACATGTCTGTGGCAGGCCTGTCACGTGTCATGTGCATTCGGGGTGGGGCTGGTGTGTGTGCTGCTTGGTTGTGTCCCTGTGTCTGTGTGCGACGCATGCATGGCGCTGCGGTTGGCCTCTGCGTTGTGCGCATGTGTGGCAGCGTCATCGCCGCTTTGGGGCCGTGACGGGGTGGTTGGTTCCTAGTCCCAGGTGGTGTGTACACATGTGTTACGAGATGTTACAATTTGGCCTGTGTGTCATATGTGGATGCTATGGTAGATGTGTCGTGTACACGCGGGGGTGGGGGGTTGTCCGCTTTTTCCGCCCTTGCACTGTGTGCGCTGTTTGCGTGCACTTGTTGTATGTGTGCCTACCTGCGTCTTCGCGGTACGTTGCGTCCTTGGTGGTGCATCAGATAGAGCATAGGGAGGGCCTGCAGTGCTGGATTCATGCTCGGGGGTGCCGCTTCTTCGGTGTCCGTGCTCGGCGTTCGTGTTACCGCTTCGGTTTGACGTACGGTGTCTCTTAGCCGTGGGTTCAGTTTGTGTGCGGCATCGTAATTTGTACGCCGGGCGGTACGTGTTTCGTCGGACGGTGTGTGTCAATTGTGCTGCGCCGCTACGTGTACGGGCGCACTTTGATGGCGGACGGTGTCGCTGGCTTGCCGGCGGTGTTTGGCTGACTTTTCGCATCGTAATCGGGCGGGCGTGTGGACTGCTGCGTGCAGGCGGTAACTGGTGGTTTTTGCATCCGCCAGCACGGCGGTAGTGCTTCCGCCCGACATCCTAATGGGCCCCTTAATTTTTTTTTTAGGTGTAATGTACATTTAAACAAATATGATAAATAAATAATCAAAAAAATTTAAATGTACATATTTAAAATGTAATATATAAATGTATATTTACTTTAAAACAATTAATAAATGAATAACTTTAATTTATTTTAAAATATTATAAATATATAAAAATTAACAAATAAATATATATAAATATGCATATACCTATAACACAAAATCTAATAAAAAAACATTATATTATAAATTAAAATATTAATATATTTAAAAAAATGTAACTTACATTTTGCACTCCATTGAGTGCAACAGTAAGAAAAGTGTTGGATAGCGTAGGGGTAAAAATTACTATTCCCACTCCAGTGAGTGCAACAGTAGGGAAAGTGTTGGATAGCGGAGGTGAAAAAATTACTATTCCCACTCCAATGAATGCAACAGTAGGGAACGTGTTGGATAGTGCATCGGTACAAATTACTATTCCCACTCCAGTGAGTGCAACAGTAGGGAAAGTGTTGCATAGCGGAGGGGTAAAAATTACTATTCTCAGCAACAGTAGGGAAAGTGTTGGATAGCGTAGGGGTAAAAATTACTATTCCCACTCCAGTGAGTGCAACAGTAGGGAAAGTGTTAGATAGCGTAGGGTTAAAAATTATTATTCCCACTACAGTGAATGCAACAGTAGGGAAAGTGTTGGATAGCGGAGGGGTAAAAATTACTATTCCCACTCCAGTGAGTGCAACAGTAGGGAAAGTATTGGATAGCGGAAGTGAAAAAATTATTATTCCCACTCCAGTGAATGCAACAGTAGGGAAAGTTTTGGATAGCGCATCTGTAAGAATTACTATTCCCACACCAGTGAGTGCAACAGTAGGGAAAGTGTTGCATAGCGTAGCGGTAAAAATTACTATTCCCACTCCAGTGAGTGCAACAGTAGGGCAAGTGTTGGATAGCGTAGGGTTAAAAATTACTATTCCCACTCCAGTTAGTGCAACAGTAGGGACAGTGTTGGATAGTGGAGGGCTAAAAATTACTACTCCCACTCCAGTGAATGCAACAGTAGGGAAAGTGTTAGATAGCGGAGGGGTAAAAATTACTATTCCCACTCCAGTGAGTGCAACAGTAGGGAAAGTGTTGGATAGCGGAGAAGTAAAAATTACTATTCCCACTCCACTGAGTGCAACAGTAGGGACAGTGTTGGATAGTGGAGGGCTAAAAATTACTACTCCCACTCCAGTGAATGCAACAGTAGGGAAAGTGTTAGATAGCGGAGGGGTAAAAATTACTATTGCCACTCCAGTGAGTGCAACAGTAGGGAAAATGTTGGATAGCGGAGGGGTAAAAATTACTATTCCCACTCCAGTGAGTGCAACAGTAGGGAAAGTGTTGGATAGCAGAGGGTTAAAATTAATATTCTCAATAAAGTCAATAAAAACAAAAAGATCAACTACAATAAAAAAATTCTTAAAAACACAAAAATAAAAAATATATAAAAATATAAAAAATAACAAAAAAAAGAAACATGTTGTAATGGTAAAAAAATCTAAAAATTACCAACAATCATTATTTTATAAAACAAATTAAAAACATTTACAAACAAATAACTATATTTATTATAAATTAATTATAATCAAAAACATTAATTGTTACAGAAAATAAATATTCTTTATTTCCTACCCTATAACACCACACATTTCACAACACACATCTAAATTTCTACCTCCATAATTAACATAATTAATTATCAAATAAACAAATATTATTAATTCAAATTCAAATTAAAGCATAAAAAAATTATATACTGACCAAACATTACCCCTATAAAACTAAAATCCACACACAAAATAGAAGTAAACAATAACCATAAAAATGTATCAATTAAAGAATGAATAATAATGAGCAAATATTTATTAATCAATAAAACATAAAATACTTTCCACCCTCTACCCCAATAAACACCACAACACACACATAAAAGTCATTACCCAATTTCCATAACTAATTTTTTTGTTCTTAGTTTTTTAAATTAACAACAACTTATTAATTACTTGAAAATAACTTACTTCACACCCTTTACCACTATAAACCCCACAACTCACATCTCAAATTAATTACACAATTGCCATAATTAATTTTTAATAAATTAATTACCATTATCAATTAATTATAAATTAATTTTAAATAAATTAGTTTACACCCTAGTCCTCTATAAACCCCACCACCCATTCCTAAAAAATGACACAATTAACATAATTAATTACTAAATATTTAATTAATTAATATTAATTAACAAACAATTGATAAATAATTATTATTAAATTAATTCCCACAGTGAACACTATAAATTAAAAATTAATTAAATATTAATATATAAAAATTATTATTACATTTATTAAAATTAAATTACTTCCCACCCTATTCCCCTATAAACCCACAACCCGCTCCTGCAAAAATAACACAATTAACATATTTACAAATTAATTAATAATAATTAACAACCAATTAATAATTAATTCATATTAAATTAATTCCCACAATTAACACTATAAAATCTAAATTATATAAATACTAATAATAAAAAATATTAATTAATTTATTATAATTAAATTACTTTCCCACCCTATTCCCCAATAAACCCACAATCCGCTCCTAAAGAAAATAACACAATTAACATAATTATCAATTAATTAATTTATAAAACTAAACAACCAATTAATAATTAATTAATAAAAAATTAATTCACACAATTAACACTATAAAATCTAAATTAAACAAATACTAATAAATAAAAAATATGAATTACTTTATTATAATTAAATTACTTCCCACCCTATTCCCCTATAAACCCACAACCCGCTACAGAACTAAAATACGCAAAATTTAATTAACATAAAATTAATCACTACAAAAAATGTAACACATATATTAAAAAACAAAATCAATACTTATACAAAGAAATTACATCACATACTTTTAAAATTCATACTAAAATACATAACACTAATATAAAAATCGATATTTTAAACAACGATATTTTAACAAACGATATTACTAACTTCGATATTTTCAAAAACGATATTTCTTACCTTAATGTCGATATTCTGGACCACGATATTCGTGCTCTCGATATTCCTGTATGACGATATTTCAAACTCGATATTTTTGTATATCGATATTTGAAACTCGATATTCTGTCTGTGCACCGTATCCTAGTATGGTTACACCTGCATCTGCCTCCATATCTACATCCACCCACTCCACCAGTCTCTCAAATCTGGCCAGAATTTAGAGCGTTAGGCCTGGAGCCTAGGCAACAATAACTAGTGATCAACCGTTGCCTAGGGATCTCTTTATGCCTATCTTGATGAGACAACAATTGGTCATAATTGATCTGGACCATGATCCCCCATCAGATACCTTGCTCCCAGGTTTCTGGCCCTGTAAGCCATCTAGCTACTTAGTGAAGCTGGGTGGCTATGATATAATGCGAGATCTGGGGCTTCCATTTATCCTTCCACTATGGGAAGCTGCACTTACCTAACATTGTCCTATGTCTTTGTCTGCTCCATATTAAGTTTGCTAGTACATTGTTGACTTCCCCAAACAGAGTCTGAGGTATTCTTATCATAGACTATGAAGAAGAAACACAAAATGCATGGTAAGATTATTGTCTTCATAATTGCTATCCTGCCTGTGACCAAAGTGGGTGACACCTTCATAAGGCAGACAAGTCCCATACTTCTGATAGCACATTATTCATATTATCTTCTATCAGAGGGACCTCATTCTGAACGCCCATCATTATGAAATGTCTAAGGTGGCCCATCAACAAGTTAAGGGTAGATCCATGGCTTCTACCATTCCTCTCTTTCAGAGCGGGTGCAAACATTAATTTCCTTGATTCGACCAAAGCCCTGACATTTTCCCAACTGCCTTTAGGACCTCTAGGGCTTTCTCCATGTACCTTCCAATGCTGACAAAGAAAAATTGGATATCATTAGCGTGAAGCAACAGGTGTGCACTGTGTTGCAATGTCTTATGTTCCATTGTGTCCCTTCCTTCCAGATTAACTCTGCGATTGGCTCGGCGGCCAGAGAAAACAAGAGTGGGGAAAGTGGGCAGCCTTGGCTCCTGTCCCAGCACAAGGGCCACAATTTAAAGGTGACTCTACATTTCCTTACTGTGGCAGATGGGTTTTGATACAGCAGATGCATCTGTCCCAGTATTCCATCTCCAAACATCATTTCCTCCAAGACTAAGAAGAGGAATTTCCAGTAGAGAACCTCAAATGCCTTCTCCATATCCATGATGCCAGCACAAAAGACTTTCCCCTGATGAGCACCTGTGCGTAACATGGAAAATGTGTCTAATATTAATTGTCAATCTTCTTGTTGGGATCAAAGCAGGCCATTCTGGGTGTATCAGAGTCAACAACAGTAAGGCAATCTTTTTGGACGGTAATTTATCCAATATTTTACAATTTAAGTTTAACATGGAGAATTGGCGATATGAAGCCAGTTCCAGTGCAGCTTTGGCCTTCTCACCACTATGGCCACCGTGGATGACAGTTGGAGCATCCCTCCTTTATATGCCACTAAATATATTAGGTGCAGATTGGCGATCAACAATGTGCTGCTTGTTTCATAAACATCCATAGTAAGGCCATCACTTCCAGGCATTATCCCAAGGGCCAAACCTATTAGCACTTGCTTAAGCTCTGCGGGCCAATTCCACTGTCTCCAGATGGATTAATTTTATAATCCCTACCTCTCAGAATATTCCCTAATTCTGTCTCTTGTGACGTATAAGGGGTTCGCGCAAAATACCATGGATTTATCTGGCATTACCTAATTAATTTTGGTGTGGGGGTTGAAAATGTGTTCCTCCCCTTAGGGTTGCAATCGGAGCATTAGCACTCTCACTACTCACCAACCATGTCAGTAAGCATCCTGATTTATCACCCTCATTATGTTATCTAGCTATGTGTTCTCGTTCCTTATAGGCATTCTAGCCTCCAGCACTCTTTCAGTCTATTCCCTTGTGTAGGAAAGTAGGATCTGCTTCTTATGGTTACCCCCACTTTTTGCTTGATGTTACACTGTTTTTGACTAGTCTGACTGGGATCCTGCTAATCAGGACCCCAGTCTATCTGTTTTCTCCTTAAAATGTTATGCATGTACTTTGGTACACTCCAGTTTGGATACTGGGGTACCCTTGTCAGCCCCTAGTATATGGTACACATGTACCCAGGGCATAGGTACCTCAGAGGCCTCCCATGGGCTGAAGCATGTATTATGCCACCCATGAGAGGCCATGCAAAATGGAACTACAGGTCTGCCACTGCAGCCTGTGTAAGGTGGTGCATGCACCACTTACGATAGATATAGGTTTACTATATCTATAGATCACTACACTTAAAACCTATAAGTCACCCCTATAGCAGTCCTTAACAATCCTGAAGGCAGGGTGCTGGGTTTTACGTGAGAGGGTGCCCCTGCATGAGCAGAGCCCCTCTGCAGCCTTCGGAGACCATTCTCCCGGGTTGTCTGTGACACAGTCAGACATATAGGTAGAGGTGCATTATAACCTCGCGGTAAATGCTATCTCGAACATGGCTGAAACAAAACATGTTGTGTTTGGTATCAAACACCTTGGAATCATACCTCCACACTGGTAACCGGTGTGTGAGGTATGATTTCACCCTCCAGAAGCAAGCTTCGTGGGTCCCTGGTCTTCCCGGTACCAGCCTTCTCGACCCGGACAGTACAAAATGGATGCTGCCGACCAGAGACACATTTCTGCCCTCCTGCTGCTGAGCCAAGCCCGAGCAGAGGAAGGCAGCACAATAGGCATCCTGTCACTGGGAGGTGTGACCACCTCCCAGACAGGATTCAGGGGTCGATTCCGATCTCGGTCGGAGGCGCACCTAACACTATTCGGCCGGGAAAAAAGCCAGGCGAATGCCTGTTTCCCGACCGATTCGCACATTCTTCCGAACGAGCAAGTACGATGCGCACAACTGCATAGATTCCGAGCCAGTCGCACTCACCCAATCCAGGTCCTGTTCTCCGACCGAGCCGGATCCGGAAACGCAGAATCGAGTCGCACGGAAGCCAAAATGCAGCCCCGTCCGGCCGGACAAGTACGATGCGCTTTCTGTACGCGCCGAACCCGTCGCTACGCACGGCACGTCAAAGCATCCGGGAGAGGCGCACATAAGCTCCGATTCGCGCCACAAGACGATCCACGGCTACGAGACGAACACGCCAGCCACGAGGACGAGGCGAAGCAACGACAAAGACGAACGAGAC
The DNA here is from genome assembly GCA_963921515.1 of Calotriton arnoldi. Taxonomy (NCBI): domain Eukaryota; kingdom Metazoa; phylum Chordata; class Amphibia; order Caudata; family Salamandridae; genus Calotriton; species Calotriton arnoldi. The sequence goes on along the minus strand of CAWUFW010005522.1, from coordinate 963,953 downwards.
GAACCAACCATGAATGCCATCGTGCCGATCCTACCAATATTCTACATCTATTACCAGAACAGGCATGGACGCGTACGGCGCAGAAGGTAAGACAGACACCAACCACAAAAACGAACTACACGTACCCGACAAATCACACACACACAGAGGGATGCAGAAATTACTCACACCAGCAACAGCAGCACCATAGGGGCGGGATGGCCATCGCCAATGCCACATATACACATAGGGGCCTGGATGCCAACAACTAACACCACCCCTACCCAGGGGGTGCTAGATGCCCGTCACGACTACCACCCCTACCCATGGGGGGCTGGATGCCTACCACCACTACCACCCCTACCCAGGGGGTGCCAGATGGCTACCACTACTACCACCTCTACCCATGGGGGGCTGGATGCCTACCACTACTACCACCCCTACCCAGGGGTGCCAGATGCCTACCACTACTACCACCTCTACCCATGGGGGCTGGATGCCCACCACTACCACCACCCCTACCCAGGGGTGCCAGATGCCTACCACTACTACCACCTCTACCCATGGGGGCTGGATGCCTACCACTACTACCACCCCTACCCAGGGGTGCCAGATGCCTACCACCACTACCACCCCTACCCAGGGGGTGCGAGATGCCTACCACTACTACCACCTCTACCCATGGGGGGCTGGATGCCTACCACTAATACCACCCCTACCCAGGGGGTGCCAGATGCCTACCACTACTACCACCCCTACCCAGGGGGTGCCAGATGCCTACCACTACTACCACCTCTACCCATGGGGGGCTGGATGCTTGTCACTACTACAACCACTACCCATGGGGGGCTGGATGCCTGTCACTACTACCACCCCTACCCAGGGGGTGCCAGATGCCTACCACTACTACCACCTCTACCCATGGGGGGCTGGATGCCTACCACTACTACCACCCCTACCCAGGGGGTACCAGATGCCTACCACTACTACCACCTCTACCCATGGGGGCTGGATGCCTGTCACTACTACCACCACTACCCATGGGGGGCTGGATGCCTGTCACTACTACCACCCCTATCCAGGGGGTGCCAGATGCCTACCACTACTACCACCTCTACCCATGGGGGGCTGGATGCCTGTCACTACTACCACCACTACCCAGGGGGTGCCAGATGCCTACCACTACTACCACCCCTACCCAGGGGGTACCAGATGCCTACCACTACTACCACCTCTACCCATGGGGGGCTGGATGCCTACCACTACTACCACCTCTACTCAGGGGGTACCAGATGCCTACCACTACTACCACCTCTACCCATGGGGGCTGGATGCCTACCACTACTACCACCCCTACCCAGGGGTGCCAGATGCCTACCACTACTACCACCTCTACCCATGGGGGCTGGATGCCTGTCACTACTACCACCCCTACCCAGGGGGTGCCAGATGCCTACCACTACTACCACCTCTACCCATGGGGGGCTGGATGCCTGTCACTACTACCACCACTACCCATGGGGGGCTGGATGCCTGTCACTACTACCACCCCTACCCAGGGGGTGCCAGATGCCTACCACTACTACCACCTCTACCCATGGGGGGCTGGATGCCTGTCACTACTACCACCTCTACCCATGGGGGGCTGGATGCCTGTCACTACTACCACCACTACCCATGGGGGGCTGGATGCCTGTCACTACTACCACCCCTACCCAGGGGGTGCCATATGCCTACCACTACTACCACCTCTACCCATGGGGGGCTGGATGCCTGTCACTACTACCACCCCTACCCATGGGGTGCCAGATGCCTACTACTACCACCACCCCTACCCAGGGGATGCCAGATGCCTACCACTACTACCACCTCTACCCATGGGGGGCTGGATGCCTACCACCAACAGCACCCCCACTCATAGGATGGCTAATGCATGACACAACAAGCACACACCAACATAAAGAATGCAACAAAAAGACATCCCCCCCAACACCATGACAAGCGTGTGTAGACTGTGACAAATGCCTACAACACTGAACATGACTTTGAGCATACAATGTCACCCCCTATCACATGTGTCACACATAAATGTGTGTGGCCCCCACAATGCAAGCAGACCATGACCACTGTGGCTATGGGGTCCAACCCCCATCATCACAGTGACCAAAAGGTAAGTGTGGGGTCCATAGCTGAAGCACATTTTGAACATTGTGGCAATGGGGTCTAAACCCCCATCATCACAGTGACCAAAATGTAAGTGTGGGGCCCATAGCTGAAGCACATCTTGAACATTGTGGCAATGGGGTGCAAACCCCCATCATCACAGTGACCAAAATGTAAGTGTGGGGCCCATCGCTGAAGCACATCTTGAACACTGTGGCAATGGGGTCCAAACCCCCATCATCACAGTGACCAAAATGTAAGTGTGGGGCCCATAGCTGAAGCACATCTTGAACATTGTGGCAATGGGGTCCAAACCCCCATCATCACAGTGACCAAAATGTAAGTGTGGGGCCCATAGCTGAAGTACATCTTGAACATTGTGGCAATGGGGTCCAAACCCCCATCATCACAGTGACCAAAATGTAAGTGTGGGGTCCATAGCTGAAGCACATTCTGAACATTGTGGCAATGGGGTCTAAACCCCCATCATCACAGTGACCAAAAGGTAAGTGTGGGGTCCAAAGCTGAAGCACATTTTGAACATTGTGGCAATGGGGTCTAAACCCCCATCATCACAGTGACCAAAATGTAAGTGTGGGGCCCATAGCTGAAGCACATCTTGAACATTGTGGCAATGGGGTCTAAACCCCCATCATCACAGTGACCAAAATGTAAGTGTGGGGCCCATAGCTGAAGCACATCTTGAACATTGTGGCAATGGGGTCTAAACCCCCATCATCACAGTGACCAAAATGTAAGTGTGGGGCCCATAGCTGAAGCACATCTTGAACATTGTGGCAATGGGGTCCAAACCCCATCATCACAGTGACCAAAATGTAAGTGTTGACATTGAAAAAGCTGCAACTGCCAAACTGCATGGATGATTCCTGGTCACAGAACAACAAACACATCAGTGGCAAAGTAGTGCTTGTGTCCCATAGCAACATAGATTGGGGGAGGCAAACAGTGCAGTGCAAATAAGACATACCTTTGGCCATGTGCAGACAAACATCACCCATGGGGGCTGACATTGTCAACATTCATCAATTACACAATGACAGAAGTGACCATCATAATGCAGACCCACATATTTGCACCAATGGGCACACAAATGCAGATACCCTCTGTTAACTGTAGATGTGAGGTGAACAGATACCATACCATGGCAGCAATGGGACACACAAACAATGATCATTGTGCTGACTGATGACCTAGGAGTCCCAGGGACAGCAGGGGAAACCCACCAAACAACATACAGCCAATGGCACACTAAAGATATGCCAATGCAGTGGTGCAGATGCACAAACACAAACAGGCAGACCCACACTGCACATCAAACACAACAGGTGAGGGGGGGGGTGCCAGTGTCCCCAGGCAACCACACAACACATGATGAGGCCTGAATACCAATTACACAGATGCGCATACAGTGCCACACAAAAGTAACTCATGGATCCAAATCCCCTATGTGTGCAATCAGGCATTGTTAGATGAGAGGGAGCACAAATCACACATGTCACACAAGCATGTAGGAACAGCAACTGACACAGCAAGACACAGACACACCACAGCACTACCCCCAGGGTCCCCACAATGTGGTGACCCTGGGCTGCATGACAATCCCACTGTGATGACAAAGCTAGATGTCGTTCACACTGTGAACCACAGTCACGTGTCCTGAGCAACAAACTACCATCACACCTACACAAGCACAAATCAATCAGCACGGCCAGTAAGCCAAGGCCAACATGGAGGCAGGGGTCTAGCCGGGCAACAACTCTCATCTGCACACACTCAACACCACACACCTCGACCTCCAACAATGTGCAGCAGTGAAGCTCACATGCACTGGTGACATTGCACATGCACCCATGACAATCCCATGGGTGGTGGTGGGAACCAAGGTGCAGAAACACATCACACATGGCCACTCAACAAGACTCCTGAATGTCTGACACACTACGCCGTACATGGACATGATGGCAATACCACACCAACCAATGGGATCCCAGCCACAGTCCCACACCAATGAAGAAGCCAAGGTCACCCACAAAGAACACACATAGACAACTACCAACATTGCAGCCCTGACCCTGAGGAGTGCCAGCAGTCACACACACAACGTGTCACAATCACTGAAAGCTAACACAAACTGGAAATCACATGACAGGTGTAAACAACAAGTGCCAAGGGGAATCCTGACTGTGTCCCATCTGCGTCTGCCCACAAACTCAGCCCTGACAGCAAACACACCTATGGGTGACACCCTGATGACCAGTAATGTGCCATGCACCCACATCACAGAGAACCCAGGGAGAAGACTTTGGGGGAACATAGGTCAACTCAGCAAGCATCACAAACAGGCACATCACTAGGGATCCCAGCATGCACAGCAAAATGGAAGTGAACACACAGACATGCTCACACAACACACACCTTGGGCGCAGGCAATGTCACAGGAGTACACACTGCCATGAGGGGACTCCACTCCTGTGTGAGGAAAGCTGTGCCTTATGTTGCCTCAGTAGGGCTCCATCATGTCAGCAGAACACTTGGTCACACAGACAACAATTAGCACCAAATGAAGGCTCCCGTCACATCAGCCTGGTCATGGGAGTGTCAACGAAATCATCAGCACAGATCCAACACACATGTATAGCAAGTTGCACTGACAACACAGATGAGTCCTTCCCCATTGATGCCCAAACCTGCATGTCCAGTGGAGATGGCCACACGGTCAGGGAAGTAGACTAATTGAACAATGGCAAGCACAACAGATGTGCAGGGGTGGAAGCCACAGATGTGACATTGCTAATGTAAGTAGGAAATCCCATTGCCAAATATTGAAAACATGACACCCTCATATGCTGCTAAGGATGACATGGATACACTACAGGATAGGACACATTGCCCGTGGACCACATGGGTTCCTGCACAGTAACACTTCATTTTCATGAGACCAAATGTCACCATCACTGCAGCAAGGGCATGGTTAGCATCATCAACAACATGTACATCAGAAGCAAAACCACTAGTGAACAGAAAGTTGCTTTATTCAGCATATGTGGGTTCAAAAGTTGAAGTCCAGTAAAAGAAACAAAGGCCAATGGCCAGTCCATCCTGAAAGTCAAAACAGGGTGACAGTGGCAGATGTCACCCTACGCATGCCTGCACTGATAAACACCAGGGACAATCCCCTCGGAGGGGCATACCGGGGGCAGGCCAGGCACCGCAGGGACAGGATCAGGGCTCACCAGAAGGAGGCAGGGAAGGGGTGGTGGGTGCTGGAGAGCCACTGACAACTGCAGTGGAGGTGTCTGACATGGTGTGTGCCGGCACAACTGGGGGGCATGAGTCAGATGGCATGGGTGCCGGCACGACTGCAGTGGGCCGTGCAGATGGAGTGGACAGGTTCCCTACTGCAGTGCCCAAGTCAGACCGGGTGGTAGTGGACTCCACTGCAGTGCCTACCTCCAGGGGAGGAGAATGGGGATCAGGTAAGGTGGGCAGGACAGAGGGGGAGGACACCGTCTACACACCAGTGGCACAGACATGCGCAGCGGGGGGTGTGGTGCCGGAAGAGCAAGTGGCAGGGGGAGAAGGCCTGATCATTTTGGGGATGGTGTATCTGTGGGTGGGGGAACCTGGGGCAGGGTGTGGTGGGGGCACCTGTGGAGTGGGGGCCTGAGGGATGGAGGAAGGAGACTTGGTGCCTGAGCTGCAGGGCGGCGGCGGGGTCTTGCTCTTCCGGGTCCGGGGGGACTTGCGGATGGGGGCCTCAGTCGGTCTGCGCTTGGGGGAGGGTGTCTGGGGGCAAGGGGCACTCCGCTCCGTGTGGGTGGGCTTCCTCTTCCCCCTGAATGCTGTATCAGCTGGATCGGAGGGGAAGAGGCCGAGGTCACTGAGGAAGACCCGCTGTGTCTTTGGGGTTGCAGGTGAGGCAAGGGAAGGGGCTTTGGAGGGAGAGGTAACTGAGGACTGCTCAGTGCTCGTGGATGCGTGTGTGTGTGCCTGGGCCCCATCCCCTGTGAGTGTGGTTTCAGTCCCCTGACTGTGCGTGCGTGTGCGTCTTGATTTTGGCGTGTGTGTCTGTGTGCTGCTTGTGTCTGTGCTGGTGTGTGCCTGTGCCGGTGTGTGTGTGCTTGGGACAGGTAAGGTGCTGGGGAGTGTGGATGGGGCAGAGGCAGGAGGGGTGAGGGACTGTTGGAGGAGGGACACTGCTGCCGTCAGGGAGGAGTCCATGGACCTATTGCCCCTCTGTAGGGCATACATGCCCGATGAGATGCCCTCCATGAACGACACCAGCTGAGTCAACGGAGTGGTGTGTGCATGGAGGACACTCAGCATCGCTGTCTGCCCTACATGGAGCTGGCGAAGGAGGTACACAGACTCCTCACTCAGGGCAGCAGGGGACACAGGGGCAGGGAGTGCGGTGCCTGGCCCGAAGGAGACACGCTCCCGAACATGGGAGCCTCCACGGACCTCGGGAATGGGAGCCGATGGGAGGGCGGTGGTGGTGGTGGCGGGGACAGCAACACTAGCTGGGGTGTGGTGGCTGCTGACATCCGCCTCCACAAGGGAGTCATCCTCCGAGCTGCTGTGGTCCTCAGCTGAGGTGGATGCTGCTGAGGACTCCTCGGTGTGGCTCCCCTCGCCCTCCGTGCCACTGGCCCCTCCGACCACTCCTCGGCTGCTGACCCAGTCTGGCTCGGCGGCTCCTCCTGGTCCGTGGAGCTGTCCCCTCCTGTGGCCGTGGATGTATCTGCAAACAATAGGGAAACAGACAAACATCAGTCACCTGCACCGACCGCACACACCACAGTAAGTACAGCACATTACAGAGCAAGCCCTGGCATCCTTAGTTGAACATTGCCAAAAGTGCCCAAACAGAATAGGAGAAGCCAATTGTCAGTCTGATGGTCAACCATGGCACTCACATCCCTCCTGGCCTTGCACCCATCTGTCTGGTGTCTGTTGGATGGCAATACCCCAGTGTGGATACATGCACCACCTACACAGTAGTTGGACAGTGCAGAGAACACAGTGAAGCATGTGAACATGCACACATCACAACTCTTGCCACTGAGTCAGTACAGGTGTCCGGATTAAAGGGATGCCCAGAGTCAAATATGAAATGCATGTGATGCATACCAGCGACAGACACCATGATGCACCCATGTCCTGATAGTCATTGCCACAATGGTGTGCATGTAGCACATGTCACTCCCCTGCAGGATCACCCATAGTAAGTTTCATGCCATGGCACAGGCATGCCTGCTAAGTCATACATCACTGTCTCCAGTCACATGGGCAGGGCAGCCAGACAACAACAGTCTGCACTGTGTCACAATAGTAGGTCATGGGGAATGCAAGTCCTGGAGCTGAACAAGTGCACATGTACATCCCCCACACACCACATCATCTGAACCCTTATCTGTCCACGTCATACCGATTGGACATATGGGAGACCTGTAACACAACCCTCTGAACCTGAGCACCTCACAATCTGCTGTGAATGGGAAACAGCTGCCTGAACTTCACATTCGCATACCCCAGTCTGCACGGTCAAGTGATCAAACACCTATATGTCACACAAGTATCGTCTCCTATGGTCACATCTCCGGTGGCATGCTGAGCCCTAACCGAGAAACACCCCAGTAGTCCTGACAACGTAGCCACAGCACACTGACACAGAGGCAGACACCTGAGGGGACATATCACTGAGCACAACGTGTCAGCTGATACACGGGAGTGGGAGTACAGAGTGTATTGTATGGCCTGGAGTAGGCATGACTATCCTGCCCCACGTGAATGAGGGATGAGCCCTGGACAGTAGGCAGGTGGCTAAGTATGTGTGACACACGTAATATACACACTCCTGGGGCCCAAACATTGTTCACACCCGCAGCATGGGTGTGTGCCAGATACCCCAGGCACATGTGGTGGATCAGCTCAGCAATTGGACCACATATCAAAGTAACACACAGATTACATGTCAGAACACAGGCATTGTGTAAGCAATGGACCCACCCATGATGCCCACCACAGAGTTAGGGGAACAAATGCTGTCCCCCACCTTGAGCTAAGCAAAATGCAAGGACACAGTACCCAAGTGACACAATTCCCTGACTGTAAGGGCCACACCTGGGTATCAGATGAGGAGTGGGCAGTGCACAATTGAGGGACATGGGTCCTGGACCACATGACTGATGTACTGTGGACGTTTAACCAGGCCAGAGGAGGGCACATAGCATGGCAGACAAAGTTCACAATGCAGTCATGGACTCACCCCCTCCTTGCTGCTCTCTGGCCTTCAGCTGCCCATTCAGATCAGGGAAGACCACCGCCAGGATCCTGAGCATGTGGGGGTCAGGGTCCGGTGTCCACCCCTCCTGCGAGGAGGCGACAGCTTCAGCTGGACCCGTGCGATCCTCCGGGTCCAGCCCCGAATGTCCTGCCACCTCTTCTGGCAGTTGCGGATCCGGCGCTTGTAGACCCCCACGGATCTCACTGCCCGGACGATGGTCAGCCATATCTGCTGCTTCTGGTGGGCATCAACCTGTGAGGATGACAAAGTGAGAATGCCATTACTACACATGCAACATATCCGTTCATTACACAGTTGGATATACATGTCTCAATCACAGGGGCACATGATGTACACAGGCAGTGCAACGATGGCTATGGACAGTTTGCCAGCAGTCACTACATGGTATCATTGCCTGGGAAGTAAAACCTTGTTTAAATATACTGTCACTGCACTATACCTGTTCAGTGCATGTAACTACACACTATGGGGGGTGACAACTACTCAGTGAGCCTGCTAGCCAGTGGCGTGCAGACTGTAAGCCTTGCTAGTCAGACAACATGCACATTTAGTAAGGAAGTGGACAGCACACTCACCTGCTCCCCTGCTTTCCCATACAGCTTGCTGTACTGTGGAAGGAGGCTGTCCAGCAGGGCCTGGTTCTCCTCAGTGCTGAAGGCTGGGGCTCTCTCCACAGTACGTGCCATTGCAGGGTCCAGAGGGTGCAGATACAGCAGCAGTGGTGGTGGCAGATGTCGTCCTGGAGCATGTAGTGCAGGCAAGTGAGCTCTCAGGGGAACAGCCAGTATTATATGTGTGCTGCAGAGGCAGATACTGTCCCATGTGTCCAAAGTGATAGGTCCAAGTCGTTTGCATCCTCTGAATCTGGCCAATCCATGGAATTGCACCACTTACACCCCCCCCCACAGCATCCTTCAAAAGTTCAACTTCATGACACCCATGTATTTGCAACAATGTTGTGGGTGACCAACTGAATTTACAGCATCAGACTCGTTCAAGATTTGTAAACGCGTCCGTTGCCAGGCCAGGCCATAGCCAATGTGTGCGCACCGATCGGTCCATTGCTGTCCAACGCGTACCCGGGAGACAACGCGTACCCGCTCACATTGAATGCAATGGGCCGGCCGGGCACACCGATCGGTCCATTGCTCTACAACGCGTACCCGGGAGACAACGCGTACCCGCACACATTGAATGCAATGGGCCGGCCGGGCACACCGATCGGTCCATTGCTGTCCAACGCGTACCCGGGAGACAACGCGTACCCGCACACATTGAATACAATGGGCCGGCCGGGCACACTGATCGGTCCATTGCTGTCCAACGCGTACCCGGGAGACAATGCGTACCCGCACACATTGAATGCAATGGGCCGGCCGGGCACACCGATAGGTCCATTGCTGTCCAACGCGTACCCGGGAGACAACGCGCACCCGCACACATTGAATGCAATGGGCCGGCCGGGCACACCGATCGGTCCATTGCTCTACAACGCGTACCCGGGAGACAACGCGTACCCGCACACATTGAATGCAATGGGCCGGCCGGGCACACCGATCGGTCCATTGCTCTACAACGCTGCACCGGGAGACAACGCGTACCCGCACACATTGAATGCAATGGGCCGGCCGGGCACACCGATCGGTCCATTGCTCTACAACGCTGTACCCGGAGACAACGCTGCACCCGCTCACATTGAATGCAATGGCCAATGTGTGCGCACCGATCGGTCCATTGCTGTCCAATGCGCATTGCGAATACAACGCGTACCCGCTCACATTGAATGCAATGGCCAATGTGTACGCACCGATCGGTCCATTGCTGTCCAACGCGTATTGCGAATACAACGCGTACCCGCTCACATTGAATGCAATGGCCAATGTGTGCGCACCGATCGGTCCATTGCTGTCCAACGCGTATTGCGAATACAACACGTACCCGCTCACATTGAATGCAATGGCCAATGTGTGCGCACCGATCGGTCCATTGCTGTCCAACGCGTCCCTGTACAAGTCACAGGCATATGTCACCATGCCTGTCACAGGTGAACATATGCCAGCCACATATACTTCCCAGGGAGTGAGGGGCACACCTACAACACCACAGCCTGTCCACACTGTATCCTAAGGCATATAAGGCTGCTTTACCTATTCCGTGTATGGGGGGTCAACATGTTGTTCTGTGGGTGTCACTTGGGGGCAGCCACTCCCAGGCTGTGCACGTGTTCATGGGGACAGAATCCTTGGTGTGTCGTGCACATGACCACTGTGATGTGCAACTGTTCATTTCTGAGCATGTGGCATGGTCACATTTCACGGTGGTGTATGTGTATGTCATGTCACATACCCCCTGAGTCCCATGTGGGACGGTATGTACGTCCCAGGGTGACCCATTGCCACAATAGTGATGGTCCTCCACAGTCTGTGTGCATGTTGTGTTTACAATGTCTCTGATTCCATGTGCACAATGGGAGACAGTCTCCACAACCACGTTGTTTGTGCATGGACTTTGATGTTGTGCGTGTGTGTGTCACAGACGTCCATGTCTGTCCTGCCGAGGCAACAGGGACCACTACCTGTGGGGGTCATGGTTGTTTTGCTGTGGTGTATTCATGTAGCACCATGTCATGCCAGTGTCCATGTGGCAATGCAGGGTCCCTGGGAATCTACCTGTCGATGAGCTGTGATGCCTGGGGCACATCTGTCCTCACATGTCACTGTGGGGTGTGTTTGGAACGTGGCAGCAGGTGATGGGAACTGTGACACGGCCTCATGATATCCCATGGCACAACCTGGGACTTGTTGATGCCACTTGTTGAACTGTGATGTTAGATGTTGGCCATGTAGGTGCCATACATGTCCTTACGGAACAGCACACATCATGTACTTGTTCCTCATAATGATGTATCATGTGATATTGAGTATGGTCCATGCCACATATGTGGGGTGACTGACAATGTATCTTCCTTCACCTATGCACTGCAGGGCACCAGCTGTCCATAGACCATTCCCTGACCTTGCAACCATGAACGGGACTGCATCCGACGGTACCGCTTCACCAGGCCGCTGATTGAGGTCTTGATGGTGCGGTTGGCCCCACATTTGCAACCTGGCCATACATACCCTACAGCGCTGACCCCCAAGGTGAAGGTGATGGCAGCCCTACACTTCTTTGCCACCGGTACCTTTCAACACACTGTGGCGACTGCTGGTGGGATGTCACAGACCATGTTCAGTCGTGTGCTCCGCGATGTTTTGGAGGCTATGTTGATATACCTGAACCAGTACATCTATTTCCCTAGACTCCAACAACTCACTGACGTGAAGAGTGACTTCTATGCCCTGGGGAGGATGCTGCATGTCATTGGCTCCATTGATGGGACACATGTGGCTTTGATACCACCACAGGCCCAAGAGCAGACATACAGGAACCGCAAACACTACCACTCGGTCAATGCACTGGTGGTATGTCTTGCAGATATGAGCATCTCACACGTCTGTGCCCGTTTCCCAGGTTCTGCACACGATGCCTACGTGATGAGGAGTAGTCGCATCCCGAGGATGATGTCACAGATGCGGAACCAGCGTGCCTGGCTTGTTGGTGTGTACTGACTTTGTACCATTGCGTGTGTTCTGCAATGTAGTGTTCCACCCTCTTTTCCAACTCAGCTAATGTGCAATTGTCTGTCTGTAGGTGACTCCGGATACCCCAACATGCCGTGGTTGCTGACGCCGCTCAGGAACCCTGTGACACCAGCCCAGATGCGCTACAATGAGGCACATGGTCGGACCAGGAGAGTGATCGAGCGGACATTTGGTCTCCTGAAGAGCCGCCTCCGCTGCCTAGATAAGACAGGAGGGGCCCTCCCATATGCCCCAGCAAAGGTGTGCAAGATTGTCATCGTCTGCTGCATGCTACACAACCTGGCAGTGCGGAAGGAGTTGCCTCTCATCCTGGATGACGATGACCAACATCCGCCACCTGTGGAGGATCCTGGCCTGGACCACGATGCCAGTGATGATGATGATGATGATGATGATGGTGATGTCCGCACACAGCTCATCACCAACTTCTTCAGCTGAATGTGAGTATCCGGAGATGTCATGTCAATGATGTGAGTATGCATGATATGTGTTGGTGGTGCTCTGGTGCTGTTTTAGTGTGTCCATGTGCTACATGACTGTATGCGTGTAGCGATGTGTCCTTACAGGTAGTCTGTACTCCCCAACAGTGTTGACATGCTAACTTGGTTCTGGGTGGGTATCTTGTGACATGTATTGGGCATGAGTATTGCAGTTCTGTCCTGTTCTTCAGTGCTTTTGACTGTGTGTCATTTCTGTCCTTCACAGGGTACTTTCAGAGTCGTTTGGTCAACTGTGATCCCCCAACACCGTGATTCAACTTCCAGGGTGGAAGCTGTCGTGTCCCTACAGGTGATGTGCGCCACACCCCTGGACTTCCTTTCTTCTATACTTGTTGACTGTGTGCCCACTGCCAGGTGGGATTACCTTGCATCTGTAGTGGTTACAACAAGTTGCAAATGTGTAATAAACCTGTGCTTCACTTTGTGATGTGCGTTGTCTGTGGTCACACATCTGACTGACATTTGCTTACTGCACCAGTGGGCTAGTTGACAAAGACTGTGAATAGGTGTTGTGTCTGTGCATTGCACCGTATTTCCTGGCAACATCAGTGTAGGCGATGAGTCAGATGGCCTTGGTGTGTATATGTTGTGTAGCCCTGGTGGTGTGTCTCCCTCATATGTGTCACGTTGCCATGACTCACATACCTGTGTTGTACTTGCTGTAGCAGTTAACATGCACAGTGTAATTTCGCAGGTCATCATCTCCATGACAGTAAACACGTTGGAATCACAACAGAGGCAGGTATGGTGTATTAGTGTGTTTATTGTCATACATGTGTGTGTATAGTGCACAGGATGGTGGGTGCTGTACATTGTGATTGTAATCCAAAGTTCCTAGATGATTTGGAAGTCCTGGTAGCAGAAATGTCCTGAGTAAAGTCCACAGTCATCTGATACATTGGTCCAACTTGTACTCCCCATGTCATGTGGGGGAGTTGTGTTGCATTCAACATGGTGAACAGTTTGCGCACAAAGGTGATTATCCAGAACAGGTTTTGGCTTCCTGGGAGTAGCGCATGGCCATCAGCCTCTCAGTTGCCCTTCCTCGGACGACCCCTCTTCTTTGGGGGGGGGGCCCTCAAGTGCAGGCTGCTGCGGTGCAGGGGACTCTCCGCCAGAGTCATCCTCCCTCCCTATGGCAGTTGCAGTTGTTTCAGCACCAGATGTTGTGGGCACACAGGGAGGTGTTGACTGGTTGCTGCTCATCTGGCGGAGGAATTGTAATATGTCCCTATGCACCGCCGTCACCTCTTGCAGTGTGTCCCACTTGGACTCCACACGGGACATGTGTAAGTCCAAGTGGGCATGATAGGCAGCCTGCTGCTGTCGTATGTCCCTGAGGAGCCCCACTACCTGGCTGAGCTCTCCGGTGCTGGACTGGTACGCATCGGCTATGCGTACCAGTTGTGGGTCATCATGCAGTCCAGACCCCTCTGCGATCAGCAACCTATGTCTCCCACCCCTCCCACCACCCCTGGCGACACGTGCAGTACCTGAGGTGGCACGCACAGGTGACCCTGGGCCCCCTTGGGGGTTGTTGGTGGTGTTGGTGTCCATAGCCCCACGTTGGTCCAGGGTCCGTGTGCTGGTGGTGGTGGTGCTCCTTGGTCTGTCCGTGTCGGCAGGGGTGGTTTGTGTGTTGACAGTCGTTGGAGGGGTGGGTGCAGGGGGTGCAGCTGGTGGTCCTGCTGGTGCTGCATGATGACTTGCTCCGGAGGTGCCAGGTAGGTCTTCGTCATCCGAGGAGGGCAGAGGCTGTTCCACACCAGTGAGCTCCATTTCCCCTTGAGCCTGGGACGGGGACTCCTCAGCGTCTGCTGCTGTGTCCCCATCATCACCTGTTTTTGGGAGACACACACAATGTATGTTATGTTTCTGCAGGTATCAATGGTTGACACACCTGACAGTTGTGAATGTACCTCTGGATGCGGGCCTGTACATTGCATTGTCCTAAGTTGTCACAGTCAGAGGTTGATATTGGTGTAGCACATTGTCCTGCATACTTTGGGCATTTCAATATGGATGTTGGGGTGTGTACATGTTCTGCATTGGTTGTATTTGGTTGACATCTGGCCCTCCTTCTCCCCCCAGCCCAGTTATCCCACCATGAAGGGAAACAGCTTTTACATCGACTCATTGACAACGAAGGACCTGAACCACGACTCCTTAACAACGACCTCAACCTGAATCACGAGTCTTTTAACCACTAATGCATTTACAACTACCTCTGGCCAGTAGATGGCATTCTTGGATTGTATATGATAGATGTATTACTATTGATAAAATGGTGGATGGGCACATTTTATATGGTTTTGTAGAGTGGATGTGTTGTTTTTTTGTTAACAAAATAAGTTTAGGGAAATAGTGTTTATTATGTGAAAACGTGTTTGAATTTTGTTGTAAATGCATTAAAGGTAAAGGCATACTCGCAGTAAAAAAAAAATACTTTAAAATGTAAGTATTTTGGTAAGTATTACGTGATATATATATATATATATATATATATATTTGCAAGTGTATTTTTAAGGGTTTAGGGTGAGTATGGATTTTCAAGGGTATTTTTAGGGTTTAGAGTGGGTATGGGTTTTTGGGTGGCAAGGGTATTTTTAGGGTTTAGGGTGGGGATGGGTTTTTGGGTGGCAAGGGTATTTTTAGGGTTTAAGGTGGGTATGGTTTTTGGGTGGCAAGGGTCATTTTATGATTTAGGGTGGGTATGGGATTTTGGGTGGCAAGGGTAATTTTAGGGTGGGTATGGGTTTTTGGGTGGCAAGGGTAATTTTAGGGTGGGTGTGGGTTTTGGGTAGCAAGGGTATTTTTAGGGTGGGTGTGGGGGTTTGGGGTGGAAAGGAATTCATAGGGTTTGGGGTGGGTGTAGGTTTTTGGGGTGGAAAGGGATTTTATAACATTAATAGTGAGTATAGGGGTGTGTGTGTGTGTATAGTGTTAATACTTACCAACATTAATTTTACAACACATGTCTTTAGCATGCATGCCTTTACCACGAAATGTAAGTGTTTTACAGGTACATACAAACCCATAACACATACATACATGTATATATATATATAGGTTTATACTTACCTGTAAAATAGATACATTAATGGGGTAAAGGCAATCATGGTAAAGGCATAGTAGTTGTAAAAAAATAGTTGTTGTTAAAACTGTAGTGGTTTAGACTAAGTAGTGGTTAAGGAGTAGTTGTTTAGACTGTAGTTGTTCAAGTGGTAGTTGTTCCATCATACAACCCACCATGAAGCATGCCACCCTTGCAGTGGGTTCAGGTTGACTCTCAGGATGTCAGTGAGTGGTGTCCTGCTGTTGGTTGGTGCCCAGTTCCCAGCAGGGCCTTGTGCTCCCCACAGCAGTACCCAGTGTCAGCCATCTTGTCAGTTCTTTTCCACTCCCTGTGATGTGCGCATGGTTCAGGGTGGTGTTGATGGGACAGTTGTGGGGGTGACCAATATCTGTGACTGCCACTCCCATCATGCTATTGCCTCCAACCCCCTTCCCAGCATGCCCATGCTTCCTTCCTTTTGACTCTGCTTCCCTGTGGGGTTGTGTGCCTGTGCTGACAAGATGGCTGACAGTGTTATCCTGGGGTTAGTTTGGCTACAAGTCCCATGTGTGTCCCTGTGCTTCACACAGCATGACCCAGGGTTGTGGTTCTTTGTGGGATATTTGATTAGAGTGTGAGGCAATGCATTATCCCAGGTGAGTTGTGTGGAGTTTGTGTTAGGGGTGTGTGTGAGTGGAGCTGCTGGTAACTATGGTCAGTGCTGTCAGTCCTCCTTCCCACCCAGCCAGATATTCCACCATGGAACATGCTTCCATTGCAGGGAGTGCAAGTTGTCTTTCAGGATGTCAGTCAGTGGTGTCCTGCTGTTGGTTGGTGCACAGTTGCCAGCAGGGCCTTGTGCTCCCCACAGCAGTACCCAGTGTCAGCCATCTTGTCAGTTCTTTTCCACTCCCTGTGATGTGAGCATGGTTCAGGGTGGTGTTGATGGGACAATTGTGAGGCTGACCAATATCTGTGACTACCACTCCCATCATGCTATTGCCTCCACCCCACTTCCCAGCGTGCCCATACTTACTTGCTTTTGAGTGGACTTCACTGTGTGTGAGTGTGACAGCAATGGCAAGATGGCTGACAGTGGTGTCCTGCTGTTGGTTGGTGCCCAGTTCCCATCAGGGCCATGTGCTCCCCACAACTGAGCACCAGTGTCAGCCATCTTTGAAGTGGCTTTTCACTCCCTGTGAGGTGTGCATGCTTGGGTGTGAGCTTGCTGGGCCATGTGGGTGGGGGATGTTGGGCTGTGACTACCACTCCCATCATGCAATTGCCTCCACCCCCCTTCCCAGCATGCCCATGCTTCCTTCCTTTTGACTCTGCTTCCCTGTGGAGTTGTGTGCCTGTGCTGACAAGATGGCTGACAGTGTTATCCTGGGGTTAGTTTGGCTACAAGTCCCATGTGTGCCCCTGTGCTTCACACAGCATAACCCAGGGTGGTGGTTCTTTGTGGGATATTTAATTAGAGTGTGTGGCAATGCATTCTCCCAGGTGAGTTGTGTGGAGTTTGTGTTAAGGGTGTGTGTGAGAAAAGCAGCTGGTAACTATGGTCAGTGTTGTCAGTCCTCCTTCCCACCCAGCCAGATATCCCACAATGGAACGTGCTTCCATTGCAGGGAGTGCAAGTTGTCTTTCAGGATGTCAGTCAGTGGTGTCCTGCTGTTGGTTGGTGCACAGTTGCCAGCAGGGCCTTGTGCTCCCCACAGCAGTAGCCAGTGTCAGCCATCTTGTCAGTTGTTTTCCACTCCCTGTGATGTGAGCATGGTTCATTGTGGTGTTGATGGGCGTATTGTGAGGGTGGGCAATATCTGTGACTACAACTCCCATGATGCTATTGGCTACACTGACTTGACCAGCATACACAGAATTCCTTCCTTTCAGTGAGCTTCCCTGTGAGGTGGTGTTGTAGTGGTGGCTACACATCTGACTGTGTTTGTTGGTTAGATTTGTGCCACTGCCTAGCTGTATTTGTACATGTGATGACACAGTTACATATCACTATGAGATGGCATGTATTGTGTTTATCTGACTGACATACACATCTTGGGATGATTATCTTGTGGTTGGTGTGTATTTGCTGAGGGTGCATGGTTTGACTCTCCCCTTGACAGTGATGTGTGTGTATTGTCGCACAATATTGTGTAAATTTGTTGTGTACTCACCAGGCTCTGGGATGTTTTCTAGTCCATATACGCTCACTGGTGGTAGGATGGCCCGCACCTTCTCCTCCCAGGGCCTGAGGTATACTGGTTTTGCAGGAGGGCCACTGCCGGTGTGTTGGCTCAAGAGGTAGTCCTTCTTAAGCAGGTCCCTGACCCTCCTGCGCACGTCATACCACCTGTTCTGGATGTCTTCCTTTGTGCGCAAAATTGGTGATTGTGCGTTCACCCTGTCGACGATCCTCTCCCACATCTTGGTTTTCTGCGACATGGGGGTCTGTTGGACCAGTGTACCAAACAGCTGTGGCTCTACTCCGGAGGATCTCATCTACCAGGACTTCCAATTCACTATCTAGGAACTTTGGATTCTTCTTTGGGGGCATGGTGATGGGTGGTGGTGGTGAGTGATGTGTGTGTGGGTGTGCAAGTGAGGGTGTGTGAGTGTGTGTTTTGCTGGGTGTATGTGAGGGTGCTATTTGTTGAGGTGCTGATGGTGTGTGGATTGTGTGATGGATGAGCTGTGGGTGGGTGTGTGGTTGCTGTCTGTTGAGTGCTGGCAGGTAATTTGAATTTGCAAAGGATCATGGTAGGGATTTGTGTCCTTTATATGGGTGGAGTTGTGGGTGTGTCTTTGTTCCCTGTTTCCCCCCCCCAGTATTTATTGGCTTTGTAATTGCTTGTTTGGCCTTTTTTTGTGTCTTTTTTCCTTTGTACTTTTTGTGCATGTCGGAGACGTTCTTCTGACCGAGTCGGACCCTGCAGTTGTCTCGTGCGAGCTTCTCGATTCGTTCACGCTGTGTTTGTGCTGTTTTCTGTGCTGCGTACGCGTCGGTCGCGGTGTATTGGGTTGCTTCGGCTCGCATTTTTGTATGCGTGTCGGTCGTGCGGCTTGGGCTCCGTGCGACTCGGTCGTGTTTTCCACGCGTTGCATCGTACTTTGCGGGTCGGATTTCGCGGGTACGTTTCGTTCGGGATTCTTCCTGGTGCGTGTCGGTCGGTTCGATTCGCGTGGTTTTCCGGCCGGATAGCTAATTTCCGCGCGGTTCGGTCGGTCGTATAGTGTTCCGTACGAGTCGGTCGGATTTTGCACGCTTTTCATCGTACTTTGCGGGTCGGGCTGCACCAGTACGTGTCGGTCGGGATTAATTCCGGCTCCGAGTCGGTCGGTACGTTTTCCGGCCCGAATCGGAATCGGCCCCTTAGTGTATTGGAGCTGGGTGGGTGCACTGCCAAAGTGCATGAAAGTCTGCATGAGGGGCACATTTGGTGTCCCTGTGCATAGCCCAGCTCAAACCAGTTCTGGGAGCCGTTGGCTCCTGCTCTGGTGCGAAACTGGACAAAGGACATGGGTGTAACCACCCCTCTGTCCTGACCCTCCCCTGGGAGGGTCCCCTGAATCTGTCCAACCCTCTCCCGTGGGTACAAAAGGGCTTACCTGGCTGTAGGACCCTAGATTCGACGTAGACAAGATTCTGAACAAGAAACCACTGACCTTCGACCGTCTGGACACTCTGGACTTTGCTGGACTTCGACTAGGCCCGACTTCGTCTCCCTCTCCGTCCAAAGCATCGTCTGTGCCCGTGCACCATACAGGCTCTGTGCAGGACCTGTGGAGCATCAAGGACAACTGAAGTATCTCCCTTGGGGTGAAGGAGTCACTCCCCTGCATTCGCAGGCACCATAATGCAACTGACCGGTCTGCTGGTCCTGAGCTCCTGCGGACTCCAAAGGCTCCAGCAACACAAGTGGTGGGTTCCTTTGTTGTTTGAGGTTGAGCTGCCCTCTCACCAAGTTTGAGGCCAGAACCCCTCGGGGGGACTGCATAACCTGAACCCCTGTGCACCACATACATTTGCAAGTGCATATGCTTGTTGGTGTTCCCTAACTTCGTGCATTGGGCTGTCGATAGCCCCAATCTCTGCGCACATTTTGTACCAAGGACTTTGGCCTCCTTCCACTCTGTGCCCTGCAAGCTGTTGTTTGGTGAAACTGCTAGAGGTCCCCTCGTGAATCCTGTGCCTTTGGCCTGTGGGTCCATTTGAGGGACAATCCTGATTTTCTTGGGCTCCCTGGTTGCTCCAGGCCTGCCCTGACTCCCCTTGCTGTGGTGAGTCCTCTGGTCCTTGCTGGGCCAGACGGTAACCTTTCTTGACCTTCTTTGTGGGTTGCTGTTGCCAAGGCTTGTTGGTGCTCCCGCCGGACACCGACCCCTCAGCACTCGACATCCTTTGTGGGACAGCTTGTATCTGGCTCCTGGTTGTCCTGACATCTCCTGGTCCCTGCAGCTGTAGAGTCAAGGTCTCCTTCTTCACACCTGAAGCACCCAACATCGGTGGGCATTCGTCTACCGAGCCCCTGGTCACTCTTGAGTGACCCAGACTCTGTCCCCTATGCTTTCAGGTTCCTTCCATCAAGATTCCACCTGCGGATTCCACCGGACACTTTTCTTCTTTCCAGCAGTGGCATTTCCTTGAAGACTCCCATTGAGAATAACGGTGGTTTCCGACGCCACTTCAGACCTATGCACCCGGCTTCCCTGGGATAGGTGACTCTGGTACTTTGGTATCCACGGGTGGGGTGGCTCTCCAACCTTCTATGTTCCAAAGGGTTTCCTTGTAATCCACTGGGAAGGGTCCTTTAACTTTAAAATTGCAACCGCGACTCTCCCATTGAATTGTACGTAGCACGCGGTCGTGTTCTCACAGTGCACCCGTCCTCCGTGGGGTCCCTACTTACTCACCTTGGGTGGTTCCTTGGGGTCCCAGTGATTCTACACATTCTAGGCATTGTCTTGACTCAAGTCGTGGTTCTAATACCACTATTTTAGTATATGGTTTGGTCTCCCCCGGGAGCCTACTGTGTATTAGTGCTACTTACGATTGTTTCTGTGCTACAGTATTGTGTGCTTTGTGTTTATCTGCGTGTAGCAGATACTGTGAGGTTTTTAAGGTGTTATAATAATAAATATATATTCTTATAACTACTGTGTGGTACTCCTTTCAGTTAACCAATACAATAAGATTGCATCCTGGTAAAACAAGCTGCTTAACATTCCTTCAAGACTAAGCCTGAAGGTTGCTCTCCACAGCTACCACTTAGATAGCTTTCTAAGGTTATCTTTGACCTCTTAAATCACCATAAGGGTTGTTTTGACTGGTGCAAGGTGCCCACTTTAATTAGTGGACATCATATACCAGGCCAACTTCTCATATTGGTGTGCAGCGGTTGGGATTCAAGCCTGCATTGTTTAACCAGATAAATCTTTGTATTGATTAACTGAAAACCACTAAGTACTAGGTACATATAATACTAGCTTAGAATAAGTAAGTTCTACTGAACTTAGGGTTGGGTAAGTCAAGGGTCTAGCACACCCTTTCTCCAACCTCAGAGAGTTTAGTTCCCACTAGGTTAGGTAGGTGCAACACCTCACCACACTTAGGGGCTGATTGGGATGGCGGGCAGACTTTAGTCCGACCGCCATCCTAGCGGTGACGGGACCGCCCGCCTGCCATGCGGCGGTCCCACCACCCTGATCATGATGCGACCGCCACCACGACGGTCGCATCTGGCGATTTAACATTGCGGCAGGTGCTGCTGGCTGCAGCACCCGCCACAATGTTAAATGGCCATGTTGTGCATTTCCCTGCACAACGTGACAGGCACCGTGCGGTGCCTGCCACCTTGTGCATGGAAATGGAGGGGGGTACCATGGGTACCCCCCAGTGCACAGCTGACCCCCCCCCAGGGGGCCCGCAACGGGCCCCCAAAGCCAGTCTCCGCCTGCCTTTTTGTGGCGGAGAATCCACCGCAAAAAGACAGGCGGAGAGGGCCATTGTAATCACTACGGCGGTGCCTGCACGGCAGCGCCGCAATGATTGCCTGGATCCGGGTTCCACAAGGCGGGCAGAAAAGGACCGCCTTGCGGAACTGTGGCGGTTGGTGTTTCCGACCGCCGCGGAACAATAGTGATTCCCACCGCCATCCTAATATGGCGGTGGGTAAATCACCTTTTGATGGCGGGCGGATCGCCCGCCATCGTAATAAGCCCCTTAGTATGTCTTCTAAAGTAGATGCCAGTGGCTCTCTGCCCTCTAGATACAGTGAGTTTTCATTCCAAAAATTGAAAGCCCTGTGTGCCTCTAGAAAGCTGAAGACAGGGAGAACTGCAAACATCCACCGCCTCATAGAAGCCTTACTGCTTGATGATCTTAGGAAGACCCCTGTGTCAGATGAACAGGAGAGAGTGGGTGGGGTAGGGAATGAGGACAGGTCAGGAGGTGACACCTTTTATGACCTAGAATCAAACCCTGGCCAGGAGGAACAAGATGGTTCCCACCTGGACAACTTAGATCTTCATGGAGATGATGAAGAAGGCCAAGATGGCCCTCTCTTCACCCATCCTTGAAGAGTGCAGAGTTTACCAAGGAGATCTAGATCTCCCTCTGCAGAGTCACATTACTCAGGACAGTCTGTAGGGACCTCTGTATCTAGCAAGAGGGACCACTCTTATGACAGGCAATATCAATTTCTGGAACTTGAGAAAGCTAAGCTTAGGCTCAGGCAACAGCAATTGGCCCTGGATAAAGAGTGCCTAGAAGTCCAGAGAGCAAGAAAAAGATTGGGACTAGAGTCCCATGGTGGCAGCAATAGTGTCCCTAGAGTTAAGGAACATTCTTTTGACAATAGGAACCTGAGCAAGATTGTCCCTCCCTACCATGTTGGGGATGACATCCATAAATGGATAACTGCTTTAGAGAAGGCCTGTAAAGTTCAGAGGGACCCTCAAGAGCAGCGGGCAGCTATATTGTGGCTCTCCTTTGCTGACAAAGGTAGAGATACGTTCCTCACTGTTAGAGAGGAGGATGCTGACAATTACTCAGTTCTGAAGAGTGCTCTCATTGATGGGTTTGGCTTAACCACTGAACAGTATAGGATTAAGTTCAGAGACACCCAGAACGCACAGAATCAGGACTGGGTAGACTTTGTGAATAGTGCCATTAAGGCTTTGGAAGGCTGCTTGCTAGGCAGCAAAGTGAATGATTTCAAGGGATTGTACAATTTGATTATGAGGGGGCAGATCCTTAATAATTGCCAAAATCAGTTGTTGCTGGGCGTAGTTCGCGTAGTCGCGCTACGCGAAGCTACGCGAAGACGTCGGAGCGCTACGCGAGCTTCGCGTAGCTTCGCGAGTGTGCGTAGCTGCTTGGCGCGCCCGTTCGCGATGCGTTTTTCTTGCTCGGGAACGCGTTGTTCGTGTTCGGGACGCTGTTTGCGTGCTCGGGGGCGCGAACTTACCCATGCGGTCGCCTATGGGCGCGGCCATTTTGGTTTTCACTTGTCCCGCCCGTTCGCGATCCCTTATTTCCTGTTCCGGGTCGCGTATAGCGTGCTCGCGATGCGCATTCCATGTTCGGGAACGCGTTGTACGTGTTCGCGACGTTTTTTGCGTGCTCGGGGAGAAATATCGCGCGAACTTACCCATGCGGTCGCGATGGGCGCGGCCTTCTTGTTTTACCACTCTATGCTATGGTTCTGGGCCTGCTTTTCTATCCTCCCTCAATCTTTGCAATCCTTAGTTTTTTACACTGTTTTTCAATTTTTCTTTATTTCTTACCTATCTCTCTCTCTGCCTAAGTCTATATTTTGCATTTTTTTCTACTTTTTACTGTGTTTTTTTTACTTTTCAACTGTTTTATATAACTTTCTTCTTTAAGCTCCTACTTCTTCCCCTAACTTTATTTTTCCCTTCTAACTTTTCTTTTTCACCTCCTCCCACCCCAGAACCATGGCGAAGGGTAGCAGCAGCGGGTCAAAGGGCAAGGCGCGTGCGCCCAATCGCCGCCTGCCTTGCGGCAGACTGCGCCCCGCAGGGGTGCAAGCCCGCCAGCTGTTTACGGAGGAGGAGGTGGCCACCCTTGTTTTTTTTATTCAGCGCCACCTCCCCTTGACCTTGGCAGCAGGCGGCAGGCCAGGCTCCGGTTACCCGACCCAGGAGCGTCACCGCCGGTGGGCGAAGGTGCGTCGGGCAGTGTTTCGCTGCTCCGCGGTCTGGCACACCCATAACCAGCTGGCCCACCGGTGGTCAGACATTCTTGACCGGGAGCAGGACCTGTTGGACCTGCTAGGTGTCGAGGTCGTGGGGCTTGGTGAGTAGCCAATATATATAGTAGTATAAGTATTGTGATTTGTGTATACATTTTTTACAAATAACAAGAATAATGCTGCTTACATTGCAGGTAAATTACGTTTCAAAATCTTCTGTGATTGTAGGACACAGGTGCTGGGCGGTACTCTTACTTTTTTGCAACTTTGTGCTCGCTTGTCATTATTATGTAAGAGTTTACTTTAGAGAACTTCAGTTAGGTAATGCTATTGCTAGAGAGACTGTAGTCCTTCCTTTGTCCTCCTGTCAAATAGTGGTGGATGGATTTGATACTAGGTTTAGTTACTATTAGTTTATAATTTTTGAGCGGTCTGCGTGACGCATCCTCTGTCACTGAGTGCTGCTTACCCCAGTCCTTAGTAGAACCTTTTGTAGTTTGTTTAGTGAGTGGTACTGGTAAGCTTAGCTTAGCAGTGTCAGTCAGCTGCAGAACATCAGACGCAACCAACCAACAATTTGGTGTATGCATTATGCACTGACTTTATGCATGTGTCCTCCTTCTCATCTATGCATTTTTGATGGAAAAAAAAATGGAAATGCAGGCTTAATGAACAATTGGCCCGCCTGGAATAGGTGGGCTAGGTCAGGTGGTACTTAGGCTTAGTTAGTGTTCTGGATTTTATTTGAATCAATCAGAATGGAACACTGAATTAGTGTTCCCAAATAAGTAGACTGTCCGTGAATCCCGCAAGCCAGTAGTCGATCGGATTAGATAGGTCAATTTTATTACAATTTTTGATTCCTAAAACGTTTTTTGAGCGTTTTTTTTTAGATAATTTATTTGTTTCACAGCAATCATTAATGTTTGTGTCTTTCTTTTTCTTTATTATATCTTACATGATCACTGATCTGCAGCACCCAGGGGCAAGAAGACGGGGTCCGAGCCGGCGGGACAACCACCAGAGGACCGCTCCTCTACCGAGGGCCCTGCTGCTGGTCCCAGTAAGTCCTCCAGTGGTTATATTAACAATTATATTGCCCTAACTTTTACTGGACCTTATTTTTTCAGAACTATTAATTCTGGCTCCACTCCCTAATTATATTTTTTACAAAAGATTCTTTGATCTTGACTTGACTATCTGTTTCTAAATTCTGGTTATCCCTGCCTCTAAGTTGTAACTGCCTCTGCTATGAATGTCTGTACTCTGTACTACTACTATTAGTCTGTCGCTAAGCTTGCCCAGTTTGCATTGCCACTCTTTATTGTACGGTTTTGAATAAAACTCAGATTGACCAATACTAATAGCTCTAGCCACTGAGTCCAGTCCTTTCTGTTGTCCTCTTCTAGGCTTCTTAATCTTGAGGCTTTGACAATTACCACAAACAAAATGCACAACCAGATATTTGACTATTTTTGATAGGATATAGTACATACTACTTGGATTCTGCACAGCCCCATGCAGAACTGTGCACAATGAAATAGGATGTTGGTGATGCGAGTTTGGAACTTGGACGTTCCTCACACCTCAGTCAGAAGTGAACCCACAATCCCCTGAACGACTAGCTAGTGTCTCATTAGGTCCCCGAACCCCCACCCGAAGATACCCAATGATTATGATTCCACAACCCAGAACATAACACACTTTCGCTCACTCACTCGTGTAAGTCCACCACCACCACCACACCAAATACCACAGAGTCTATGTGTAAGTTCAAAAGGTTTATTTTCAAATGACAACCTCTGTATGTTGTTGTTCTATAAAATTCAGTGTACTCCAGCCAGCTCCAACAGCAAAATGCATAAGATTAAAACAATAAAAATTGTTGCAACAAGTGCATGATGATATAAGACAAAAGATCTGTGTGAATTCTGGGCGACTCCTCACCGTAGAACGTAGAATTACTGGTTACATGCATCATTCATAAGCTCTGCAAATCTCTGGTTCGTAGAAGGGAATCCTCTGCCTGAGAAAAATGGTGCGTGTTAATGCAAGCATTTGTCAGTCCTGCCAAAAAACTGTAACATGTTACCTATGGCTAAGTAATACGGACTAACGGAACTCCATAACAAAGTGGCTTGTTTTCCGACCTCTTGTACGCAACGCTCAGACAGTAGCTGTATGTGCTCATGTGGGCTCAAAAGGCGTCTTGCTGTTACTGCACAACAAGCTGCGAGGTAACATGCGCAAAAGACATGAAGCGAAAAATGGTTGCATGGCTCAGGCTAACTTTGCAAAGAGTAGAGTATAGTATAATAATGACCCTAGGGACCATAATAACACTACTAGTGTCTGTCTACTGACTGTACTCTAGTACCCGATTTGGACTATTGAATGTGATTTATAATAATAATATGTATTAACTTTTTTTCAATCTTGCTAGTGAAAAAGAATAAATAGGGGGAGGTGTACAGGCATCTAAAAATGTGTCATGTTTTTTCTAGGCGTACTACCGACCACCAGTGCCGGTGGGGCCAGCGGCGATGGCGTTGCGGCCATTCCGGAGGGGGCAGGAGATGCAGCACCTGCAGGAGATACAGGGGGTGAGCCAGCAGCAGTGGCGGGCGGTGGTAAGTTATATTCATGACTTATTGACATTGCACTAGCTGGAAGGGTGTGTGGAGTGGACTTCACTCACTGTACTGTTGTTGAGACTTATTAGGTATGAAGTTGTAGTGAACATTATACAACGGTTAATAAAGAAGACACCCTTTACTTAGCATGAGCAATGCAGTAGCAATAGCATTACCAGCGTGACTTCATTAACCAATGGCCTCTTATATCTGACTCCAACTCAGCTGTGAAAGTTTTATGGAGGAGACTAAAAGTCAGATCAGATGACCTTGATGGATGTGTTGAACAAAAAGGGAAAGAAGGGTGGAAGGAGGAAGGGCGGGCGAGATTTAATATGACGACTGGCAGAGAAGGATACGTTGGAAGCATGGATAGGTGGCTGATAGGAATCAGATGCATGTGTTGTTGAAGGATGGGTGGGAGGTGAAAGAAGAATGGATGCCTGCCTGGGTGGAAGACACAGTATGGGTGGATACTGTGGATAGCAAGAATCATCAGCGGTGTTTGGGTGAAACTCAAAGCCAAGGCAAGCAACGGAGTGAGTGGACGCATGCGTTGTTGTTGGTGAAACAAAGTAACGTTTGTGGAGAGATTAAGAAGAATGATTGACATTTACTTAGAATGGATGGATGCCTGTATGTATTCATCATAGACAGCATAGGTGGAGACTGTCACGGGATGCACAGTTTTAGGGAATGTTAAAGAAACCGCGCCAGCGTACCAAAGCCGATGTGGGGAGGGGCAGGGTGGGGGGTAGTAGTAAACAATGTATTACGCGGGCAAATACAGGTAACTTTACTGTAACATACAAATAAATAAAGTGAATTTCATTGTGCGCACTGCACCGCCAAATGTGATGCAGTGTGCGCAACAAAATTAGTTTCATTTATTTATATGTTTACTTACCTGTAATTGGCCGTAATCCATAGTTTACTACCCCCATCCTGCCCCTACCCACGTCACCGCCCGGCCAAACTCCCCGAGTCCCACCAACGACCGCTACTGACCTTATGTCGTTGTCCCATATAAAAGCAACGATCATTGGATCAGATATATAATCTGCCTTTTTGTAGTAGCCAAGGCACTGTGAAATTGAGCAATTGCCCTCCATGTAACAGAGAGAGTATGGCCAGTGCCACCCGTAATAGAAAAATACGAGCTTCCCCACCTGCAAACAGTAGTAAATCAAACTAATGTGACTCTGCGTCATGACTCGTATGTTTGTCTTGGGTTCAAGCATAGATGACCGAGCTGGCAATGCCGGCTACAACCAGGTTATGTCATTTCGCTAAACTAGAGATAAGAAGAACACTGGTGTACTGTGTACTGGTTGGAGTCCATAGTGCTAGTATAATGCCTGAAACTCCCACAAATGTTAGAGGCCGAGGAAGTGGGAGGATAGATAGATTATTACCACAAATGTTATGTACTGTGCTTCTTGCTAGTGCTACTGTGCCATTATGTGTTGAATTAATTTTGTGTTACTGTTTAGGTAAGAGTACTGGTTACAACAATATTTTTTTTCTTTCTTTTCCCAAGACAAACCATCGCGGAAGGAGTTGGCAGTCAGGGCCCGGCGCCGGAAACTGGAGGCCATATGCCGGGAGTACCGGCGGCTGGTGGCTCAGGCGGAGGAGGAGGAGGAGGCAGCAGCAGCTGCAGCCTCGTCCGATGCCCCGGGCCCCAGCCAGGCCCCAACTCCAGCGGTACGGCGCCGCGGTCTGATAGCCACCCGCCGCAATTCATTAGCAGCCAGCACTGCTGTCCCCCATTGTGGATGCCACTGCAGGGCATTCCGCAGGAAGATTCTCCTCTGGATGGCACGGCAAGAGGAGCAAATGGAGGAGCGGGTGAAAATCCTGGTGGACAAACACCTCAAAGCCCGCCGATTATAACATCGAGGACCAGTGGTGTAGCTAGGGGGGGTCGATGGGAGCGGACCGCCCCAGGCGACACGAGTTTTCGGGCGGCAGCCGGCCCCCCTTCCTCCCGCTCTTACCTGCGGCCGTTGCGGCCGCAAAAATCGGCCGCGGCCGCTACCACCCCCCCCCTCCCCTCCTCTACCCCCCCCAGCTCTACTATGATTTTGCCGAGGGCGGCAAACGCAGGGGCCGCCACGGGCAGCCTAAGGCCTAGCTACGCCCCTGTCGAGGACCCTGTTGCTTTGCCCCTTTTTATTCCTTGTTTTGGTGGGTGGGAATTGGGCGTTGGGGTTTCGGGACATTCTTTGGACTTTTTTCGTTTTGGACATTGGTTGGGGTTAGGGAGAGGGGTGGGTCAGGTGTGGGATAGTTTATTTTTGTTAGGGTAATAAATTATATTTATACTTAAACATACAATGTTAATGTTTTGTGGGGGTTACTGTTTTACGAATTAACGTCACATTGGTTTCCTTGCTGCTGCAGGGCCGCAGCCAGTGTTTGATTTAAATAATCTGCCGATGATGTATAACAAACAGATAGATGCGGTACCCCTCACTGAGTTATTTGTCCTACTAGTATTCTACCTCCCACCAAACTTATCTTACCTGTGATTGATGATGACTACGTTCGGCACAGCGATGGCTGCATGGTTTCCATAGAGAATGTAGAAGATGCCATGGTTGTGGTGGTAGTAGTAGAGTAGACACTGGCAGTAGCATTTGCTAAAAAAATTAAAAAAGAGACAGTCACTTGCCTGAGAAAAACTGTGGGAGGAGTAGTCGAACGAAGTAAAATACAGTACAGAAGACGACTGCCAAACAAACAATATTGCAGTTGCAACTGCTAAAGTCAAATTAAACATAATGGTGGCGGGGACAGCCTAGTACAAGAAGTTATAAACTGCAGTTGTGCTGTCAAGTGAGTCACTTAACTTAAAACAATCGTAATTCGTAACCTTTACTGCTGTGTGGTAGAAGTTTGATGATTAATCCAATCAATGACGGCAATTAATTATGATGTACTACTATTAGCCGGTGACGGCTTGCACAATGCACATAGACTGAGCATGGGTGGCCAAGCAGAAGAAGCTCCTCGCCCTGCCTTGCAATTGAATTAGTGTTGCTTTCACCACATCTGCCCCAGCAAGCGTGTGATCAATTGGTGTACATTTTATGTAGTCACATCACACCTCAATATAAATCACAGCCCGGGGGAAGAGGGTTAGGGTTTGATGAATGGATGGGAAGGGGGTTTGGGGAAAGGTTTGAAAATGAAAAACAGTACGCATGGACAACAAAAGCAAAGCGCAATCTTGGCAGACGACCATGATCTTATCCAAAAAATCAATAAAGGGAGAAAAGGGAAATGCATGCGTTAATGATGATGAAGATTAGATAACTTGATGGTTAATGAGTAGTACTTAATAACTCCTACTAGACAATTAGACAGTACAGGGCACCAGTATATTCTATGCAATTTGCCTTGCCTGTAATATGCCCTCAGAGACCCAAATTCCATGTTGTACTGGGCTTACTTGTAAAGATAGCAAAGACAATTAAAAAACATTTGTAGGGATCAATTAGCAAACAAACACACAACACACAGTCCTAATGATTGCAGAGAAAAAAGGATTCAAATTAATTAAAAGATGAATGATGAATGATACTAAAGTTACTGTATTATCATGCTAAAATTGTGGAGTTGAATCTCGTCCTTCCTCTTGGTCCTATCTTCCATGGACGCTCCGCACATCAATCTTGGTGGCCTTCCTGATGCCGATTGGTAAGGTAAATGTGAGTTGTGTCTCCCAGTATAGCAAGCACAGGGTAAAGGCCGGCCTGTAACGTCTAGATGGAAAAACAAAAGGGGTATTGAGAAATCAATGAATAAAAAAAAAACATCATTTACGGTGGAGTCCAAGAAGAGAAGAGAGAACACTTTCAGAGTGAGGCGGCTTGGATATATCGTGTAGATTCTGTTTACAGCATTAAGCTACAACAACAACAGGACAGAACAGGCCCACCACAGCACCAGCCCGTGACCCAACCTCCATTTACCTTAATTTTTGACATAGCCAGACAAAAGGCATACACAGCAACTTAGCATTTTCCTAATTAAGTGACAAAATCAATGCGCCGCTGTCAGTCATCACTACACTCGACTAGACCACTACATGGACATGTAGGTCTGCTGTGTTTACTACTTTCTTGTTGAATTGTTGTGTTTATGTTTACCTTATGCCACTTCATGAAATGCAGTTAGTCCTTGAATCATCTCCGATCCAACTGAATGACTGCGCGCGAAAAGATAGTATGGTCATCATCATGGTGTGGTACGTGTTGTCCAACTACAACTCAGTCTGTATTGACTCCGATTAAGTCCATATTCCATATTAAAAAATTGCAACAGATATTGGCCTGCACCTGCAGTAGTAGGAGTACAATTTGGTTATTAAACAACAAGAAGGGAAACATTGACTGTCACTGACTTACTTGAGTCACTTTGTAGATTAACTAGTAGAGTAGAGTTCGACTTCATGCACAACATCAACAACAAACAACAGCAATCGCTCAGAGTCTGCAAACATCCAATGCATTCCATCATTACCTGTCTTGCTCTTCTCTTTGGCTGTCAGATCATCAGATGCCTAGTTCTGACATTTTTTTTTTTTTTTTTGCGGGGCAGTGGCCTCATCATTACTCCAGTCTACATTCATTTTGAGTGTTAGGCGCTGTTTCGGTTTTCATCTTATTCATCTGTGGCACTTCTTTGTCACAGTTTAAGTTGCTTCCCATGGTCAGCACTGTGATGATGGGCCGCGGCCTGTGTAGTGCTCATTGCTGGTTATTTGAGTTTGCACAAATGTCAGCAAGTTTCTACGAAGAGTCTCTTGTCTTTCTTTGCCAAGTACCTTCTGTCCTGACAGTGAGGACCTTTGGATGCCTGCTGAGGCTGTAGCCTTCGGACACTGATGAGTTTCGGCTCGAAAACAAAACGGAGGATAGCTATAGTAGTCACGTTTCACTTCTAATGGAGGCGGGACTGGTAAAGGCAACATTTCTTGTACTAATGTCTGGCTTGATGGAAATGTACTTGTGCGAGACAGGAAGATGAAGCAGGACTCTGAAGAGTGGACAGTTAAATGCACAGACGTGCAACTCCAATAGGGAAATAAAAAGAAGACGGTGGTGATGGTTTTGTTGTGATTTGATTTGAACCAGAAAGACAGATACACAGACACATAAAGGAAGGAAGAAAGCAACAATTTGAAAGCCTAGTTGTCAGGGAAGAGGAGCTCGTCCTCAAACTCTGGTGGTTCGGACAGAAGTAGGTCCTGTAACGCACTATTTACGTCATCCAAGTCGCTCTGCTCTTCCTGCTGTGATTCACGTATTTTGTAATCCGGTGGTATAAAGTGCTGATTCATTTTGATCATGGTTAACCTCTCCACGCTTTGGGCCGAGAGACTGGTCCTTTTCGAAGTTACAATGGCACCAGCAGCACTGAAAACACGCTCAGAAGAGACACTTGCGACAGGGGAAGCGAGGTACTTTATCGCCAGCCTGCTGAGCACTGTCCATTGGCTTCTTTTCCCATACCAATACACCAATGGGTTTCCATCCATGAAGACCTCTGTTGGGTCATCCAGATAGGCCTGGACCATCCGCTCAATGTTAAGGGGTGCTCGGATGTGCTCGGCCGGTTTTGCCTTTGCATCAGCACTGGACTTACCATACCCCTGCTGTAGAAACCAATCAGTTGCACATTGTGCTGTGGATGATCCTGTTCTTGATGTTATTGTTGGTGTAGGTGACTGCTGGGAGGCAAATGCACTGCCCTCAGGCTCCGAAGTATAACTTGACTCTGGATGCCCTGTAGTACTGGTTATGGCCTGGGGTGGGGGGCCTGTAATTAACAGCCGTTCGCTTTCGAAAATAGTTGCTTCCTTAGCTATCAAAGTTTTGTAGTTGGCAACATCCACTTCCGAAAAAGGAATTACTGCCTTGCTGTTCAGAAATACTTTGTACCGTGGATCCAAAATTGTGGCACTAATGTAATGTGGTTGTGACAAAATTTTATTTTTAATCCTTGTATTTTCCGATAAGCGAGCGGCTAAGGTCTCCGCCAAATGATATGCGTCTTGTTTGTCATCCACACCTGCGTACGTTTCAGACACATCCTTCAGCTGTTGCTCTAGCATGTGCAACAATGGGATAGCTTGGCCCATAGTACAGTCCTCCCTGCTGACTTCACGTGTGAAGATCTCAAAAGGAAGTAGCATCTCAGTCAGGCATTTAATGAGGTCCCATTGAGCCATCTCAACGGTCATGCCTCTCACAGTAGGTTCCCCTATTCTTTGCATGACATAAGCATTGAGTGGTATGTACAGTTCAAACAGACGATCAAGCATGTAATAAGTTGAGTTCCAACGTGTTGGCACCTCCTGGATGAGCGCTTTGACTGGCAGTTTATGCTCACGTTGAATGACCCTCAGCTGCTTCCGGGCTTTAAAAGAATGGCTGAAATGTGTGCATATTCTTCTGCAGGTGACCAGTAAGTTGCTGACTTTTGATTCATTTTTCAAAAAGTCTTGAACAACAATGTTAATGCAGTGTGCCAAACACGGGACCCTGAAATAGCCACCATTGCGCATGGCCAAAACTACATTACTGCCGTTGTCCGTGGCAACAAAACCAATCGTAAGCCCTCTTGGGCGCAGCCACTCAAAGACCTTGGTGTTAAACTCTTCCAAAATGTTTGCAGCAGTATGAGATTTCTCCATGGCAAACATGGCTACAGTTGCATGTTTGCGAGTGGCATGAAAAATCTCTGCAGTATCAACACCAGCAGATAGCTGTTCTCTAACACCCACAAAACTGATCCAGTGTGCAGTGATGCACATGTAATCTGTGGCTTGGCAACTGGTCCACATGTCTGTAGTCAGGTGGATACTGTGAACAGCACTCTGCTTCAAGGCCTTTCCTAGCAATTCCAGCACGTCGTGATGTAGTGCTGGAACTGCAACTCTGGCAAAATAGTAGCGGCTGGGAACATGCCATTTTGGGCAGATGGTTGACACAAATTCCACAAAACCCAACCCTTCAACAAAAGAAAAAGGGAGAAGGTCCAGTGCTAACATTTTAGCCAGCTTCGCATTGTACAAACGTGCTATTGGGTGGTTGCGTTCGTACTGCCCCTCACCCCCAAACATGCTGATAATGGTAGGCTGCATGGTTTTCCTTTCTCTTAGGCTCAACGCACTTTTTGGTATTGCGGACCTGGTACTTCTTGGTGTCTCCTGCTGACTCTTACTCTTGTGCCACTGAGATGTTGCTGAAGATGTGTGCAACGTTAAGACTGCACTGCTGGGGTCAGGGACACCTTGTGTACCACTACCAGAGAGAATGTCTCCCTGTCCTTCCTCTTCCACCGTGATCGGATCTTCTTCTTCTACTCCTTTATCCCCACCAACACCAATGGTTGCAGTTTTTTTTCTGTCGCGAAGGTGGTCCTCCCAGCTGATCAAGTGGTGTTTTTTCAGATGGGTCATTTGGCCTCCGGTACCATAGTTTGTACCAAGCTTACCACGACTAACAGAGGTATTACAAATGGAGCATATAGCAATGTTCTCCTCCTTTTCGCTAACCGTAAAGAAGTCCCAAACTGGGGAGCTTAACTTTGGCCTCCTGCTGGAGGTGCCACTTCCAATGCCGGATGATCTGTAGGGTGTGTGTTGAATTTGACTCTGTGCTGCTGTACCACTACCTACTCCTACAGAGGTGGTGGTTGTGCTGGATGTAGGTCGCTGCCGGGCCTTTGCTAATGCAAATATGGAAGCTGTAGGTCGTGTTGGTGTTACCTGTGGAGGTATGCGTGCTACATCCCTCGCAGCGATTTTGGATAGAGTAAGAATGTTGGTCTCCATCTCCTCGGGGCCGGGAGTGATGTTCGTGATGACTGGCTCGTCGTCATCATCATCATCATCTTGCTGTTCTACATCGACCTCCATAAGTGTAAGGCTTTCTGGAACCTTCCTTTTCCCTAGCTTGGTCTTGGAACGTGGCTCCCTCTCAGACTCAGTTTGTGGCTTCCAAGTGGCATCTAGATCATCAGAAGGGGGCTTGGCGAAGAACTCGATGGACTACCCCTCCTTTTCCTTGCTGGGGATTTGGAAGACAATGGATCTTCTGAATGAGTGGCTTCTTCTTCTACCTCTGCATGAGGCTCAATTTCCTGAACTGCCCCTACTTCAGGAGGAACAACAACTACTATTGCGGGCGGTGGTTGCGGCTGTTGTTGTTGACCACTTATCTGCTGTGTTTCCTCCTGCGTTGATTGGGTACTACTTTGAGATAGCGATAAGTTTATCTCCGGCTCAGCATCACTGCTTTCCACCATTAGGCTGGCTACCTCTTCCCCACTCATGTGCTTGGGCCTGGGTTGGTGGGTTGGGTCCACTGATGCGGAGGTGCTGCCCCCAGCTTGCCCCCGGACACCGCTGCTGCAGGCGCAATTTATTTTTCCCAAAAAAGGTATTGGCCGGCACACCAGACTTCAGTGTCACTTGCTTCTTCTGTTCCTTCTTCTTCTCAATAGCAACTTTCTTGGTACTGGAGGACCTGGTACCTGCTTTCTTTGGGCCCATCTTCTTCAGATGTCAGCAGCACTCAGTTGCAGAGATGTCTGGTCAGGTCACACGTCACGTTGTGTGTCCAGCAGCAGGATGTCTGTCTGGAAGTGCAACAGGCAATGATGAGAGACACACCTCCTCCTCAGTCTTTGTGCACCTAAAAGCAAAAAAGCCAGAACATCAGTCAAACATAGCACAAATCAAACAAATAGAATATAGAACTTAGTGTGTGGTGGCCTCAATTATTAAATTTCAGAAACTCTGCCAACAACAACACACAGTGTAGCCATTTATGAGACGTTGACAACAAGGCCAGGGCTTTCCTGGCTACTGTACACTCTGGAAGAATAAGAATATTAAAGAACAAAAACTAAAATGTACTGGAGCATGTTTGGCCTAAATTTGTGCATCACGTGGGATGTATTATATAGCAGCATCAGGGAGCTGCAGCTGGCAATGGGGATGGATTTGGAAGCAGTAAAACAAGAGGAAAAATGGAAAGACACGCAGGCCTATGTGGCAAAAACAGCACACTAATAACTACCACAACAAAATGGCCCCCAGAAACATGGTGACTCACAGGCACAAGGCACGGCAAACAATGAACTCAAGCAGGCCTATATATGGGCAGACAAAGGATGCCTTATAAAACACACACAGCTTTAATGCAAAAACTAAAATCCACATGGCTAAAAACACTTTGGAAAGTTAGACAACCACTACAACAACACAATTATAATTACACAGTACACACGCAAAAAAGGCATTTATTTACCACACCAAATAAGTGAAATAGTCAGACCCTCCAAAAAAACCCACATTTCGCAATTCAATTGAATCTATTCAATGCCATCCATGGCCTAAATGATGCCAAAATTCCACAGACTACACAGAAACAGTTTTATGCACCCATGGTGACTACCTCTGGGCCTACTGGCATACTGGGCCGCAAGCTTGGAGGCCTATGGCAAAAGCACAGTGGCTGGTTTAACAAAATGGCCGCCGCCCACATGGCCAGGCCACCAAAAATAACAAAAAAGTGAAGACAAAGGACAGGACCAGGCAGTTGGAGACTCTGGGCAACTTGCTACCTCTTGGAAAAAATTGTAAAACAAAAAAAAATGACTCCTTGCTCACCAAACTACATCTAAATGACAACCTGAGGAGTTTTTTGTGCAAAATGAACTAAATCAACATTTTCGAGAAGGTTTAATGATGCTCGAGAGATATTGTTCGCCAGATTGTAAATTCTGCGTGTTCGGCATCGCGATCGTCACAAAATGTCGTTATCGCGCGCGCGAAAACGTACATTGAGCGCGCGAAGAAGATAAAAGTGTAAGTCCGCGTTGTCGCGCAGTGCGGACTTGCCCAAAGTCCGCGAGCTGAACGCCCAGGGTTACTTACTGGCTGAAAAGGCCTATTTATTTAACAAACACCCAAAAAAATAAAATACGCCCCAAAAGCCACATTTTGAAAATCAATCCAATGCCATCCATGGCCTAAATTATGTTACAATTCAACAGACAACACAGAAACAGTTTTTATGCACCCATGAGGATGACTACCTCCGGGCCTACTGGCACACTAGGCCGCAAGCTTGGAGGCCTATGGCAAAAGCACAGTGGCTGTTCACACAAAATGGCCGCCAACACATGGCCAGGCCACCCAGAACAACAAGAAAAGGAACACAAGACAGACAATGCAGGCCTATGGCAAAAGCACAATGCCTGGCTTTACAAAATGGCCGCCACCCACATGGCCAGGCCACCCAAAATAACAAAAAAGTGAAGACAAAGGACAGGACCAGGCAGTTGGAGACTCTGAGAAACTTGCTACCTCTTGGAAAAAATTGTAAAACAAAAAAAAATGACTCCTTGATCACCAAACTACATCTAAATGACAACCTGAGGAGTTTTTTGTGCAAAATGAACTAAATCAACATTTTCGAGAAGGTTTAATGATGCTCGAGAGATATTGTTCGCCAGATTGTAAATTCTGCGTGTTCGGCATCGCGATCGTCACAAATTGTCGTTATCGCGCGCGCGAAAACGTACATTGAGCGCGCGAAGAAGATAAAAGTGTAAGTCCGCGTTAGTCGCGCAGTGCGGACTTGCCCAAAGTCCGCGAGCTGAACGCCCAGGGTTACCTACTGGCTGAAAAGGCCTATTTATTTAACAAACACCCAAAAAAATAAAATACGCCCCAAAAACCACTTTTACCAATTCAAAACAATGCCATCCATGGATGCCCGGCCTACATGATGTTTAAACTTTAAATTCAACAGACACCACAGAAACATGCACCCATGGGTACCTCTGGCTCTAGTCTGGGCCTACTGGCTGAAATTCCAATCAAAGAAAAACAACTAGGCCCCTGCCGAAACTACAGGCCACAACAATACATTTTAAAAAATATGGAAATCCCCCCAAAAAATGTAGGTACAAACAAGCCCCAATCAAACAAACAAGTACACCAATTCTCCAACTTACTTGTAAAATCTCAAATCCAAGAGTCCTCAAATCCAATCCAATGATATGATGCAGCAGACAGACACAAAAAGTGATCCTTCCAGCTCCAAATCCAAATGAAAGTGAACAGCACATGGACAAAACACTGGGAGGAGCCTGCTGGACAGGAACAGGAAGTTTGAGAATCAGGGGCACTTCCTTCCTCTTGGAAAAAAAGAAAAAGGACTCCTTGCTCACCAAACTACATCTCTAAATGACAACCTGAGGAGTTTTTTGTGCAAAATGAACTAATTCATCATTTTCGAGAAGGTTTTATGATGCTCGAGATATATTCTTCGCAAGATTGTAGTTTCTTCGTGTTCAGGATCGCGATCTTACCAACACTGCCGCCGGAAGTCAGATCGCGCGTCCGAATGACGTGTTCGCGTTCGCACACTCTCGCGGGATCGTGCGGCCGGATTCCAAATCTCGTGGCACCCGCGAACGGATAGGAAGTCGCGTCGGCGAACGCAGAATCACGGTAGGTCGTTACCGCGCGCGCGAGAACGTATATTGAGCGCGCGAAGAAGAAAAACAGCTACGCTACGCCGCAAATTGCGTAGTGCACGGTAACTTCGCGTTCTACGCGAATCGCGAAGTTACCGCAACTTCGCAAGCTTCGCGAGCGTAGCGTAGTTCACCGCCCAGGCTTAATCAATACCTGTTTGACTCTGATCTGACTTCTCCCCAAGAATTGGGAAAGAAGGCAGAATGGAGGGTCAGAACCAGGGTGAAGCAGAGAAACCAGAACAATAGTGGTGACCAAAAGAAGCATGATGCTACAACTTCAGATAAGGGGGTGGGGCAAAGGTAAAGATGACAAGTCTTCATCAGGGCCCAAAAAACTTGCATCTGGGGGGAAGTCACAATCCAACAAAGGGAAAGGCAAAAAGAAACCTTGGTGTTACTTATGCAAAGAAAAGACCCATTGGACAAAAGATGCCAATTGTCCAAAGGCCAAGGATTCAACTCTAACCACCACTGCCCCTAAGGCAACTGCTCCACCTAGTACAGTTTCAAGTGGTGGTACAGGGAACAAGGGAATAGTAGGGTTAACCTTGGGCTCTGAGACGGGTTCTGGCCTAGTCAGAACTCCAGCTCAGGCTGTCCTTGTCTGTGATGGTGGCATGAATATTTCCACCTTATTTGTCAGTCCCAGTAACCTGGGCAAATACAGACAACAGCCTTTGATTAATGGTAAGGAGGCCATGGCATACAGGGACACAGGTGCAAGTGTCACTATGGTGACAAAAAATCTTGTGGACCCTGAACAGATCATACTTGGTGAGATGTAGCAAGTGACCAATGCTAACAATGTCAGGACTGATCATTCCTTGGCAGTTTTTAATTTCAGCTGGGGAGGGGTAACTGGCCCAAAGAAAGTTGTGGTTAGCTCAGACCTTCCAGTGGAATGCTTATTGGGCAATGATTTGGAGACTTCAGCCTGGGCTGAAGTGGAATTGAGGACTCATGCAGCAATGCTGGGCATCTCTGCAGATGTGTTTGCTGTGACCAGGTCACAGGCCAAACTGATGTCTACTGAACAGGCCCTGGATTCTGAAAGAATGGACCAGGTGCCTTCCAAGAGAAGGAGCAGGAGGCTTAAGGCTGTGTCTTCCCCCCAGGCTCAGAGAGAGGATCAATCTCTTGAGGGAGATGATCTCAGTCCCTGTAAAGGAACTGTCTCAGATGAACTGGAACCTGATCAGGTTGAGTTCTTGGGGACAGGGGGCCCTTCTAGGGCAGATCTGAGCCAGGAGCAGCAAACCTGCCCCTCTCTTGAACCCCTCAGACAGCAAGCTGCTGCTGAGGCTGCTGGGAGTGTCAGTGGATCCCACAGGATCTATTGGGATGAGGGACTCCTTTTACTCAGAGGGTAGAGACCCCAAGCCTGGTGCCACCAGGAGGTTGGTCAAACCTCTGAAGTTTAGGGGCTTCCTACTCACCTTGGCACATGACATTCCCTTAGCAGGACACCTAGGACAAAGTAAGACTTGGGACAGGCTTGTCTCTCACTTTCACTGGCCTCACATGTGAGAGGACACCAAGGAGTTTTGTCGCTCCTGTTCCACCTGTCAAGCCAGTGGTAAGGCAGGTGGTACCACAAAGGCCCCCCTTATACCACTACCTGTGGTGGGGTTTCTCTTTGAGAGGGTTGGGATTGACATAATTGGTCCCATGAACCCTTGTTGCGGGGATTCTGCTCATACACAGAACTATGCACAAGAAAACAGGATCTCAGTAAATAGGGGTGTACATCCTATCAACTTAGTACCCAAAATCCCAACCGACTAGCAATAGTGTCTCATTCGGTCTCCTACAAATATCAAGAAGCTACGAATGTTTAGACAACCCAGAACACGAGCACTCCCGACTCACCTCAGAGTCGCGGGAACAAGACACTCTTTCGCTCTCACGTACTTGTCCACAATAAAAATAATCAGAGTCACTAAATAAGTTCAAAATGTTTATTTTGACTATAGTGATTCATAAAACAGTATGCGAACCACAACTAGCAGCAAAATGCATAAGGCAAGAATCATTAGCATTGTTAAAATACCATAGAATATAAAAGGAGTCGTCATTTTATAAAGACTGTGAAAAAGGCAAAATAACTAGGCCTAATCACCCTCCCCTTGGTAGTAAGAAGTTATTTTATATAACAGAAGATCTTTAGGCATTATTAGCAGACCCCTACCTGAAAGCCTAAATGCAAAGGTTTACATCATAGGAACAGTAGAGCTCAGCTCCCTGGAACGGCTTTCTTCGAGAGTGTTTCAAAAACATGCAACAACGTTATACCAAAGCTCGATTCTTCCACATTGCAGCTGTTGGTAACGTGTTTTGTCTAGGTAATAGGGACTGACTAGAACAGAATAACAAGAGACATTGTTGATCGACCTTGCACATTATGTTCAGACAGAATTGAAGGGAAAGCTGAGAACGTGAAAAACAATCTGTTATCATGTACAGGGCAGAGGCAAAGTGTCGCGAAAACAAATTCTTAGCAGAGGCGTGCGCAAAAGCAGCAGCATAGGGCAAGCAAAACTCATGCTAACTTAGCAATGTCGACAATGTATCTAAGGGCTACATAATCCCATATAACACCCTCCCCCTGGTAAGTTAGTAGGACATAGACAGAAGAACAAAAACAGAGTTCAAAAGTCAGGCATTGTTTAAAATATTGGTGAGGGACTTTCTAAAAAAAAAAAAAAATCGGAGAAAAAAGGGAAAGTTTGAAGAAAAAGCTAAAGGCATTTTGAGCTTGAAAAAGAGTCTGTATTTCAGACAGTGGAGTAGGGACGACCCAAGTAGTCAATCCATGAAGGTTTCGGTACAAAGGAATGCAATTCCTTCCAATAGTTCATCATTGTCATTGGTGGAAAAAAGCGATGACATACAATTTAGTAAGTCGAAGGAACAATCAAGTTCCTCAGAAGCAGTAGCATCCAAAAGAAGAAAAGGCAAACTTGCGTGATATTCAATGAAACTTTGTTGTAGGAAAGTCTGCGCAGCCGCACAGATATCCCATTGATCCAAGATTCCAAGTAAAGCTGCACGCGTCATTCGACCATCCACAGAACAAGCCTCGTCATGCGTCTCTAAGGGACCCATCAACCGGCTGAAATCAGGGATTGGACACCACGTGTTCGATAAGCAAAGTTCCATCGCCCAGGAGAAACAGCATCTTTTGCAATGAAGCACTGGCTGCATGCAAGTAAAGTAGGCAAAGCGGAATGTCAAGTCGTAACTCACGCCAAGCGTTGCTAAAGGCAAGCATCCAAAAGCCTCATACAGGCGATCACGGCACAGTTGTAGCTGGGCCGGTCTGTGCAGAGCCACAAAGTGAGCAGTCATTACGAAGCACAAGGAGGAGAAGCAGGACACCAGCTGCCAGCGCCAATATTAAGGGAAACCCTCCGAAAACGCTGAAAAATATAGAATGAATAAAAGCCGGTATTACCCCAAATATAGTTTGAAAGGAAGAGACCAGGCCAGATTCCACACATTTAAAAAAATGGGCAAGGCCTGTCGTATCAGATGCATTAAATATTTGGTGAATTAGTTCCCCAAAATGAAGTGGGAGGTTAGTGTTAAGAAGCGACTGTATCTCACTCGAGGTCCGAGCCACCTGCAACCTGAATGTCTCACGGGCGGAAGTGAGGGCCACCTCCAGTTGGAATAAAAGGGCTTTGAGCCTGCTCAACTTGTTGAACTCTGTTTTCAAAGTCGGAATGGAAGGCCAAAGCGAAGAATCTAAACTCCCGTGCGGGGGCGGGAAAAGGACATCGCTACAGCAAGTTACGCGCTGGGAAACAGTTACCAAGTATGGGACACCCGCCCGCAAACCACAGCAGTCTTGATTGTTTAAAATGAGATAGCTGCCGTTAGTAAGCAATGTAAAGACAGGCGTGACGGATGGTACTGGGGTTCCTTTTAAAAAGCAAGCTAGATTGGGCGCTGACACGATACACTCGCCGTGTAATTTAACGTGTTTGCACACTAGAGAGTGACCCACTAACGAATCACACTCCTCCCCAGTGAGGAAAACTACTTTATCCTCCCTCAAACACCGATAAGCAAAGGGCAGGACCCATAATTCATGCAGAAAAGCACTACCAAGCGGTTCAAAGCGGCCAACAGGAAAGTGTTGCATACATGATTTAAATTGAAAAAGCGAAAAGGGCAAAGTGATAACGCCATGAATTAACCAAACAGCAGAGTCCGTTTCCGCTACGGAGAACGGCAAAGGCTCCAATTGTTCAATATGTAACAGCGTATATACAGCATCTTTCATGGACATAAACTTCTGTTTATCAGTCAGGTTAAAAGGCAAAAATAAAGCAGTGGCATTCAAATAATCCCAAGGCACTTTACCCAT
Source organism: Calotriton arnoldi (assembly GCA_963921515.1). Taxonomy (NCBI): domain Eukaryota; kingdom Metazoa; phylum Chordata; class Amphibia; order Caudata; family Salamandridae; genus Calotriton; species Calotriton arnoldi. The sequence continues at coordinate 921,495 of CAWUFW010005522.1, read as the reverse complement.
TTTCAGTGTCTGCAACGTCCAAGCAAATTGCATGACCGACCGTAACTGATTCTGACCATGATATAACACAGAAACATCACTTTGCACAATATCTATTACAGAAGAAACAATATTGTTTAAGGTGTAGATGCGAGAAGAAAGCGTGTTAATGATACTACAGCAAGGACTTTTTCCAAGTTTGCCTGGTCAATTTGACGCAGACGGAAGGCGGCTTCTATCTGTGACAGCTTCCAAATTTCATTATAAGAGGCATAAAGAAATCTCTTGGCCCTTGGATTACGTGGGCCTAGGAGAAAATCAGCCAAATCTATATCATTCGATAGGATGGAAAGGTGCTGTTTGACAGATGCCAGGGTAGAGTGTTCCAACCACTGCTGGCACAATTTACCTACCGAGTATGTAGTCACAGAATGATGAGGTGGATAACGAGGGTCAGGCTTAGTCTGAATGAAACCAGGTGTAACATTATAGAAACGCAACTGGCATGCATTTGCATTAGTTTGCCACAACAACCATCCCAAGGAATCAACCTCAGAAACATTAAAAGAGGCATTTTGAAGGAGAGCCTGCAAGGCCTCAATGGTGTAGTTATTATGTAATTGCCAATTATCATATTCAGCTAATGAAGGAATGGAGGGGGTATTTAGGTTTTTGACAGTTTCAAGGCCATAACAGGATGTTTGGTAAATGGTTCCATTTAAAAACAGCAATTGAGTCGGGATCAGGCAGGCACGGTGTAATGCTTCAGTGCCCTGAACCTGCCATGGCTTTGTGCCCCAGATTGATTTTAAATCGATAGTCTGTTTCCAATGGTCATAACCGTGTGTGGCCAACTGTGTTCTAAACGAGTTGGCGTAAAGTAGTTTAGTGTGGGATAACAGGTACTTAGATGCAGGGGATTTTTGAAGCCTAAAATAATAGGATGCAGGATTAGTCAAATCATAGTTAGAAAAATAGGTGAATTTATCCCTAAGCGTTTTAGAACTCCCCTGTAAGGGAGTTGGACAATGTTCCCACTGGGTAAAATTAAAAACAGGTCTCATGGTGTTTGATTTGTGTAAAAAATGATGCCCATAATGTTGATAGCAAAAGAGATCACCATAATTGGCAGAATTTAAATACAAATCTTCAGCATCAAAGGCAGCATAATATTTTAAATCAGAAAACAATGCATGAACTGCCTGCACATCCCAATCATCTGAATGTATGTCCCGTGTCACCCCATCTCCTAATGAGACGCGAAATACGTACGGAACTCTAAGGACCTGTCGGGCCATGAATTTCGTAAGCTACTTTGTCTCAAACGATGCCATCGGGAACTGGGAAAGCTGAAATATTCACAAAAGACTTATCACGTTTCATGATATGGGACGACGTGTGAGGTGCCAAAGTTCCATCGACCATTTTTACTTCAGAGCATTCAGGGAGATAATGGCCATTTATAAGTAAAAAGAATACTGTCACAAAACCAATTGACATGAAGAGGAATATCAGGATAAGCACCAACCAAATGTAGGTCCATGGGGGAACGAAGTATGTCTTTTTGAACCAGGAGTAAAAAATACGCAACTTAGACTTATGTGCATCAGACAAACTGGATGATGAGGAGGACGAGGCAGAAGAAAGGTATGCCGGTTCTCCATCACAGGCACTCACTGGACTTGCAAGCAAAGGTGAAAGCGTCGAATCGTCCATTTGTACTCGTGGGCTAGATGGCATCTCACTCACGGAATCAATAGCCGGAAAAGGGCATACCATATCCATTGCAGAAGAGGATTGTCGCAAAGGCTGAAGATCAATTACAGTGTCCATCATATGAGCAGGCATTCTTGCGGCAGCAGGTGACGACAAAGTTAACGGTGCTAAGGATATTGCGTTGCACGAAACTGCAGGTGTCACACTATTCAGAATCGGCCACACGGTGTAACTTTACATGGTCCACTGAGATGTACCTGTTGTCTTTGCGACCTGGCAATGGTGGTAGAATGACAGTACGAGTCCCCTTCAGTCCAAGCACTGAAACCGGAGCACGGTATGAGGGACCAAATTCTTTTTTGATTTCAATCCTCTCCCACACCAGATCTCCAACTTTAGGAAGCCAACCGGTATCAGGAATCAGTTGTGCATCAGTAGGCGAAGATGGTAAATGCTCAGATGCCAGAGTATCACGTGTCGTTTGTAGATCCTGTAACATAGCAGAATGATTATCTACGTCAAACTGAGAGGCAGCCGCCACAATGTCCAGATCATCAAGGTCAGGAACAAACATGTGAAAGCCAAAGAGCATTTCGTAAGGGGTCCGCCCACCCAGAGATCTTCTAGGGAGATTATTTAGTGCACGTTGGACCCCATACAAGTGGGACTGCCAGTCCCTGCCAGTACCTAAGACTCTAGCTGTCAAGGATTGCTTTAAGTCACGGTTCATTCGCTCCACAACTGAATTGCCCTCAGGCCTGTATGGAGATGAAATCTGCACATGTACCCCCAACGACTTCATCGCATAATTGTAAGCCTTAGAGGCAAACGCTGGACCTTGGTCAGAATGGAAGGTACCACATGCAAACATCGCGATAAAGACACGCAAATCCCTGATGACATTTCGAGCGCCAGCACTACGTTGTGGCCATACCCACAGGAATCGAGTGCACGAATCAACCGCAACCAAGATATACTTGTATGCAGTATCAGAAGAAAGAGGATCGCAGTGATCAAGATAGACACAGCCAAAAGGTCTATTAGAAATACATAGCTGTGTTTGTGGCGGACGTGGGACTGTAGAAGGCTTGATTTGTTGACAAACATCATAGCAAAGAACATAGTCACGAGTCTGGTTATATAAACCACGCCACCAGTAACGTTGCTGAAGAATAGAGACTGTTGCCGACACACCAGCATGTGCCGAAGCAATGCCTTCGTGTGCGGCCTTGATCAAAGCTTGTCTGCGGTCAGAGTTGGGAATCAGCCGATCCCCAACTGAAGGAATGGTAGCATAAGGAACCTGTTCGGGAGTTACATGATAAGAGTATTTAGAAGGGAAACCCGCAGGATAATTACCTCCCTCCCTAGATGCAGCGACCGCTGCCAGAATCTCATTATCAACCTTAGTCATAGATCTTGTAACTGCTGCTACGGAACACGTGGCCACTGCAGACTTGGCTGCTTCATCAGCCAGAGAATTACCAACAGCGTGCGTTCCGACACGTTGGTGGCCAAGAGTGTGAATAACATGTGTGAGAGGCAGACGTTGTTTAAGATCTGCCACTCGAACCCAAAGTGTTTTATGCTTAATTGCGCTGCCTTTAGAATCGCAGTAATCATATTGAGACCAAAAGAATAAGTTGTCATTGAACGACTGGACACAATAGTAAGAATCGCACACAATAAGAGTATTCACAAGAGGATCAGCAAACTCTAGAGCTAGAACAAGAGCACGCAGCTCGGCCAATTGCGCCGTGCAGTCTCCTAGTGCCTGTGTGTGCACAATGGATGACTTAAACTCTCCATCTTCAATGGAGCCAGCCACAATAGCACAAGCCGCTGAATAAGCATGTTTGGAACCCGTGGCCGGTTGCGCCGAGCCATCGGTATAAATGTTGCATTTGTATTCACTCAGAGGAAGAAGCGACAAAGGAGGAGGATGAACAAATTCATACTGCAAAAACTCCTGAGTCTGAAGAGATGGATCAAAGACAAATGTGACATCCGAAGACGTCAAAGAAGTAGCCCACTGAATCCAACGTGGGTGCAATGCCTTCAAGTTAGGCACACTAGCTTTAGTCACCGCTTCCAAAGCAGCAAAGGGGGTGACCATAAGAATGCGTTTGCCCTGCGCCAGTGAGCGTTCCTTTAGAATCGCCATCTGCACTGCCGTCAAGATTTTCTCAACAGAGGAAAAACGCATTTCAGCCACAGTGTACAAGTGTGATTTGTATGCAATAGGTATTGTGTCTCCCTCATTGAACGTTAAGTACGTGAAACCCACTGCCCCTGAAACGATACGTATTACCAGGTTGGTGGTGTTATCACGAGTCATTAAGAAGTTAGTCGCAAGCAAATCCGCCTGCAAAGACTGCAGAACGGAAGTATGTTCCGGAAGCCAGCTGGCAGATGAAAACTTAGGTTGCATCAACGTATAAAGCGGTTTGATACGCTGGGCATAATCGGGAATGTAAGTCCTCCCAAAGTTTAAAAAACCCAGCAAGGATTGTAACTTTTTCAAAGAAGAAGGTGGTTGCAAATGTGCACATTTCTCTAGGAAGTGAGGTGCTAGACCCTTTTCCTCATTATTGAGCTCGTAGCCCAAAAAGAGCACTGCCAGATGGGCAATGTGTGACTTTGCAAAATAAAATTTATAACCGTAGTCGGCAAAAGACAATATTATGTGGTCGACTCGGTCAAGATGCGGGGTGAGGTCGTCGTCAGTCAAATAGATGTCATCAACGTACGACAAGGCCTCAGGGTCAATGTCATGCAACAAAGACACAATGCGAACCGCAAATGCCCCGGGGCTGTTCTTATACCCCATAGGCAATCGTATAAATTTTTTCTGATTTCCGACGGCACTGAATGCTGTCAGGTCACCACTCGCACGGTCGAGATTGTGACTGTAGAAACCATTCGAAATGTCAAGTGTCGTTTTTTATTTTTAACGAACAATATTATTCACCAGCGCTGAACTGTGTGTGTTTTGTACCGCAAAGGTGCGGCAATGGCTGTTCAAATTTCTATAATCCAATACAATCCGAAAAGAACCATCAGGTTTAGGGACAGTAAAGAGAGGATTATTCATAGGTGATACACATGATTCAATCACCCCCTGATACTCCAATTGTCTTAGAATGTCACAAACCGAAGCCTTCGCTTCGCGTTTGATGGGATATTGAGGTTGAGGTTGTGGCACAGAGCGCAATGGTATTTCCTGAGCTGGCGAATCAACATCCCAACCCACCTGATTGTGATACACCGCTGGGGCTAAGGCCAAAGCCCATTCCTCCGCGAAAGCCTGCGCTTGTTCCTCAGGGACACAACGTGAAAAACTCAGAAGTATCACATCTTCTCCTCTAGAAGAGGCTAACACAAAGGGTGGAGGCCAATCCTTCTCCGCCAATAAAATGTCATATGTAGCGGTTAGATTCTCCCAGAAAACAACCTTAATGGGACGCAGTATATCACCTTCAATTTGGAAAAGGACTTCGTATAGTCTGTCCGGGGGGGCAACCCGGGTATCTGCAGTCTCAATAGTAACAAATGTGTCAGTTGCTGTCACATCCAGACGGGGACGCAGAGCCTCCCTGACTATGGTAACTTCCGCCGCGCTGTCGAGCAGAGTCACTGCCCAAGTCCAATCCAGGAGTCGCGTCCTCACCATCTGTGGCATATCTTGCTGTTAATGCGGCAACCTTTTTCTTTTGAAAAGGAGGTCGGGTTCGTGCGAAATCACCCTGCTTGTCCTTGACTTCAAACTGTCGAGGATGTTCACGAAGTTGTGACGCAGGTTGACTTCTACCCCGATCCTGGCGATCCCCTCCACCAGCTTGTGAGCCTGATGTTTCCTGTAAAGAACGAGGAGAATGCTGGTCAGGAACCTGAAATCTATCAGGAGACTTAATATAAGTGCAATCGCGCAAGTCATAAGTACGTTCAGAAGCATCAGGGGTCGGTGAACTGGCACACGAACCCTGCTTCTGTTGTTGGGAGCCCTGTTTCTTATTTATTTGCCAATTCTTTTTAGGAAAGAAAGGGCGCCCATCCTTATCAGGCTGGGCTTTCTGTTGATTTTGAGACTGCGTTTGTGTTTGAGTTGTAGACTTATTTCCCAGACTATTGCGGCCTATGGTTTTATAAGCCTTCGCAATAATCTTTGGTAATTCTCGTGGTCTGTCAGCCTCCGCTTCTAAGCGGTTTGCTACTTGAAAGCTAACGGCATCGCCCTTGACATTCGCAAGGATCATATCAGCAACCACGTCAAACACTCCCACCAGTCTCATCCCCAGCTCAACAGCCGCTTCTGCTCCGTGTTCATCTTGAACGCGTTTAATCACAGAGGGGAGTACGGTCATGGAGGGGGTGCCGAAACACATAGAATATACCGCTGCAAACACCCTGCCCCAGGTGTTACAATCAGCCAATTCGGGAATTAAGTCTTTGGGTAAACTAATAGTTAAGATCCTGTGTTTCTCCACAGGAGTGGTATTAGGAAAGACAGCTTCTACCTGTCCAAATTTTTCAGCAAGCCAATAAGGAAATTCATCCTTATTCTGTGGGCGCTTGCCCATGACAGCATTAACCATAAGGGGACTGATGGTCACGCCACCAGGACCCGCAGGTTGTACTGCAGCGCCAGGTGGTCCTACCTGGACGGTGTGTGTTACGTACTGTATTACAGCCCTATATACGCGCACTAACGATGTATGTAAGACGCGGAGCTCTGCCAAAGTTGCAGTTGTAAAAGCACGTGGGTGTGGGGTAAACCCAGCCAAAACGGGCTATGTGGCCCCATCTATAGATAAAGGGCCTAAACGGACTGCCGTTAATGGATGAGGAAGGGCGCCATTAAACCAAATACGGTGTTGCCAAGCTGTAAGCGGAATTTCAAGAGCTCTATAAGGCTGATACTGCTGAGGAACGGCAGTGGCAGCATATGTGTGAAACAAATCATCAGTGCCATCCACCGCCAGAAAGGTGACCCAAGAGTAAAAAACTTCAAACTGGTGAGCCGGATCGGCTTCCACCACAAAAATAAGCGCGGCCCCAGCATCAGGGACTGCATAATGAGTCAAGTGCACCCTCAGCGCGGCTCTGCTATGAGCCGGAATATCAACAGCCATTACAGAGAAGACAATAGAACAACTTAAAGAGTGGCAGCGCAAACTCAGGTTATAAGAAAAGAAATACCTTTTGAAAACTTCAAGCTTGAATAAACCTATAAAAATGTCAATATAGGAGGTTACTCCTTCACAGCTGCCTCCGGAAACAGAAGTGAGGGTATTGTGGACCAGCACGATCACTACTCAAGCGTCTCGCAGATAAGAACCAGAACAAACGTTGGCGGCGCCATGTTGCGGGGATTCTGCTCATACACAGAACTATGCACAAGAAAACAGGACCTCAGTAAATAGGGGTGTACCTCCTATTACCTTAGTACCCAAAATCCCAACCGACTAGCAATAGTGTTTCATTCGGTCTCCTACAAATATCAAGAAGCTACGAATGTTTAGACAACCCAGAACACGAGCCTTCCCGACTCACCTCAGAGTCGCGGGAACAAGACACTCTTTCGCTCTCACGTACTTGTCCACAATAAAAATAATCAGAGTCACTAAATAAGTTCAAAATGTTTATTTTGACTATAGTGATTCATAAAACAGTATGCAAACCACAACTAGCAGCAAAATGCATAAGGCAAGAATCATTAGCATTGTTACAATACCATAGAATATAAAAGGAGTCGTCATTTTCTAAAGACTGTGAAAAAGGCAAAATAACTAGGCCTAATCACCCTCCCCTTGGTAGTAAGAAGTTATTTTATATAACAGAAGATCTCTAGGTATTATTAGCAGACCCCTACCTGAAAGCCTAAACGCAAAGGTTTACATCACAGGAACAGTAGAGCTCAGCTCCCTGGAACGGCTTTCTTTGAGAGTGTTTCAAAAACATGCAACAACGTTATATCAAAGCTCGATTCTTCCACATTGCAGCTGTTGGTAACATGTTTTGTCTAGGTAATAGGGACTGACTAGAACAGAATAACAAGAGACATTGTTGACCGACCTTGCACATTATGTTCAGACAGAATTGAAGGGAAAGCTGAGAACGTGAAAAACAATCTGTTATCATGTACAGGGCAGAGGCAAAGTGTCGCAAAAACAAACTCTTAGCAGAGGCGTGCGCAAAAGCAGCAGCATAGGGCAAGCAAAACTCATGCTAACTTAGCAATGTCGACAATGTATCTAAGGGCTACATAACCCCATATAACACCCTCCAACAGCATCTGGGCACAGTTATATTCTAGTAGTGGTGGACCATGTCACTAGGTATCCAGAGGCTATACCCCTTAGAACCACCACAGCTCCTGTGGTGGCCAGGGCCCTCCTGGGAATTTTTTCCAGAGTGGGGTTCCCTAAGGAGGTCTTAACTGACAGAGGTACAAACGTCATGTCTAGTTACATCACTGCAATGTGGAAGGAGTGTGGAGTGAATTACAAATTCACCTCGCCCTATCACCCACAATACAATGGGTTGGTTGAAAGGTTCAACAAAACCCTGAAGGGCATGATCATGGGCCTCCCAGAAAAGCGGAGGCGAAAATGGGATGTCCTGTTGCCCTGCCTTCTCTTTGCCTACAGATAGGTCCCACAAAAGGGGGTTGGCTACAGCCCTTTTGAACTGTTGTTTGGGCATCCCGTTAGGGGTCCCTTGTGTTTGGTGAAGGAGGGATGGGAGTTACCTCTCAAACCTCCCAAGCAAGACATAGTGGACTATGTACTTGGTCTCTGCTCCAGGATGGCTGAGTACATGAAGAAGTCCAGCAAAAACCTTGAGGCAAGTCAAGAATTGCAAAAAGCTTGGCATGACCAAAAGGCTGTACTGACTGTGTATCAGCCAGGACAGAAGGTATGGGTGTTGGAGCCTGTGGCCCCAGCAGCTCTCCAAGACAAGTGGAGTGGACCCCATACCATACTTGAGCAGAAGGGAGAGGTCACCTACCTGGTGGACCTTGGAACTCCCAGGAGCCCCCACAGGGTGCTCCATGTAAACAGGCTCAAACCCTATGTGGACAGGGCAGATATGGGCCTGCTCATGGCTACTGCTGAGGGACAGGAGGAAGAGAGTGACCCACTCCCTGATCTCCTCTCACAAAACCCTGATGATGGCTCAGTTGATGGTGTAGCCTTGGCAGGCAGCCTCACTGAGCAACAGCAGGTTGATTGCCGGAAGGTCACCAATCAATACAGACACATGTTCTCTTTGACTCCTAGTCAGACCACTTGGTGTACCCATGAAGTGGACACAGGTGAGAGTCTGCCTGTAAAAAATAAGATTTACAGGCAGCCTGACCATGTCAGAGATTGCATCAGGACTGAGGTCCAAAAGATGCTGGAATTGGGAGTAATTGAACCCTCAGATAGCCCTTGGGTTAGTCCAGTGGTCCTGGTACCCAAACCTCATACCCAGGGTGGTAAGAGAGAAATGAGGTTTTGTGTGGACTACAGGGGGCTCAATGCAGTCACTAGGACTGATGCTCACCCTATTCCTAGGGCAGATGAACTCATTGATACCTTGGCCTCAGCCAAGTTCTTGAGCACATTTGACCTTATTGCTGGATATTGGCAAATCAGACTAGCTGAGGATGCCAAACCAAAAACAGCATTTTCAAACCCTAGTGGGCATTATCAATTTATTGTGATGCCCTTTGGCTTGAAAAATGCACCTGCCACATTCCAAAGGGTGGTGAATAAAGTCCTTACAGGCCTGGAAGCCTATAGTGCAGCATATCTTGATGATACAGCTGTCTTTAGCTCCACCTGGGAGGATCACCTGGTCCACCTAAAGAATGTTTTGGAGGCTCTGCAGAAAGCAGCCTCACTATCAAGGCCACCAAGTGCCAGATAGGGCAGAGTAAGGTTGTGTACCTGGGCCACCTTGCGGGTGGAGGCCAGGTTCAACCATTGCAGAGCAAAATCCAGACCATCATGGACTGGGTTGCTCCCACTACCCAGACTCAGGTCAGAGCTTTCTTGGTCCTGACTGGGTACTACAGAAGATTTGTAAAGGGATATGGGACTATAGTGACTACCTTGAATGATCTTACATCAAAGAGAATGCCCAAGAAAGTTCAGTGGACAGTTAGCTGTCAGAAGGCATTTGATGATCTCAAGCAGGCCATGTGCACTGCTCCCATTCTGCAAAGTCCTGACTATTCCAAACAATTCATTGTCCAAACAGATGCATCTGAGTTGGGGGTAGGGGCTGTGTTGTCACAACTTAATGCAGAGGGTCAGGATCAACCAGTAGCTTTCATTAGCAGAAGGCTGACCCCCAGAGAGAAACGTTCAGACAGACCATAAGACCCTCTTATGGCTAAAACAAATGATGGGTGAAAACCCCAAACTTTTGAGGTGGTCCATTTCCCTACAGGGTATTGACTATACAGTGGAACATAGACCTGGGAGTAATCATGCCAATGCAGATGGACTCTCCAGATATTTCCACTTAGAAAATGAAGACTCAACTGGGCAAGGTTAGTCTCATCTCCTTACGTTTGGTGGGGGGCTAGGAAAGTAGGATCTGCTTTTTATGGTTACTCCCACCTTTTGCTTGATGTTACACTGTTTTTGACTAGTCTGACTGGGATCCTGCTAATCAGGACCCCAGTCTATCTGCTTTCTCCTTTACATGTTATGCATGTACTTTGGTACACTCCAGATTGGATACTGGGGTACCCTTGTCAGTCCCTAGTATATGGTACACATGTACCCAGGGCATGAGTAGCCCAGAGGCCTCCCATGGGCTGAAGCATGCATTATGCCACCCATGATAGGCCATGCAAAATGGAACTACAGGTCTGCCATTGCAGCCTGTGTAAGGTGGTGCATGCACCACTTACGATAGATATAGGTTTACTATATCTATAGGTCACTACACTTAAAACCTATAAGTCACCCCTATAGCAAGCCTTAACAATCCTGAAGGCAGGGTGCTGGGTTTTATGTGAGAGGGTGCCCCTGCATGAGCAGAGCCCCTCTGCAGCCTTCGGAGACTATTCTCCCGGGTTGTCTGTGACACAGCCAGACATATAGGTAGAGGTGCATTATAACCTTGCGGTAAATGCTATCTTGAAAACAGCTGGAAAAAAACATGTCGTGTTTGGTATCAAACACCTTGGAATCATACCTCCACACCGGGAGGTATGATTCCACCCTCCAGAAGCAAGCTTCGTGGGTCCCTGGTCTTCCCAGTACCAGCCTTCTCAACCCGGACAGCGCAAAATGGATGCTGCCAACCAGAGACACATTTCTGCCCTCCTGCTGCTGAGCCAAGCCCGAGCAGAGGAAGGCAGCACAATAGGCATCCTGTCACAGAGAGGTGTGACCACCTCCCAGACAGGATTTAGTGTATTGGAGCTGGGTGGGTGCACTGCCAAAGTGCCTGAAAGTCTGCACGAGGGGCACATTTGGTGTCCCTGTGCATAGTCCAGCTCAAACCAGTTCTGGGAGCCGTTGGCTCCTGCTCTGGCGTGAAACTGGACAAAGGACATGGGTGTAACCACCCCTCTGTCCTGACCCTCCCTGGGAGGGTCCCCTGAATCTGTCCAACCCTCTCCCATGGGTACAAAAGGGCTTACCTGCCTGTAGGACCCTAGATTCGATGTGGACAAGATTCTGAACAAGAAACCACTGACCTTCGACCGTCTGGACACTCTGGACTTTGCTGGACTTCGACTGGGCTCCACTTCGTCTCCCTCTCCGTCCAAAGCATACTCTGGGTCCGTGCACCATACAGGCTCTGTGCAGGGCCTGTGGAGCATCAAGGACAACTGAAGTATCTCCCTTGGGGTGAAGGAGTCACTCCCCTGCATTCGCAGGCACCGTATTGCAACTGACTGGTCTGCTGATCCTGAGCTCCTGCAGACTCCGAAGGCTCCAGCAACACAAGAGGTGGGTTCCTACGTTTTTTGAGATTGAGCTGCCCTCTCACCAAGTTTGAGGCCAGTATCCCTTGTGGGGACCGCATAACCCGAACCCCTGTGCACCGCATACATTTGCAAGTGCATATGCTTGTTGGTGTTCCCCAACTTCGTGCATTGGGCTATCGATAGCCCCAACCTCTGCGCATATTTTGTACCAAGAACTTTGGCCTCCTCACACTCTGTGCCCTGCAAGCTGTTGTTTGGTGAAACCGCTAGAGGTCCCCTCGCAACTCCTGTGCCTTCAGCCTGTGGGTCCATTTGAGGGACAATCCTGATTTTCTTGGGCTCTCCTGGTTGCTCCAAGCCTGCCCTGACTCCCCTTGATGTGGAAAGTCCTCTGGTCCTTGCTGGGCCAGACCGTAACCTTTATTGACCTTCTTCGTGGGTTGCCGTTGCCAAGGCTTGTTGGAGCTCCCGCCGGACACCGACCCCTCAGCACTCGACATCCTTTGTGGGACAGCTCGTATCCGGCTCCTGGTTGTCCTGGACATCTCCTGGTCCCTTCAGCTGTAGAGTCAAGGTCTCCTTCTTCACACCTGAAGCACCCGACAAAGGTGGGCATTCGTCTACTGAGCCCCTGGTCACTCTTGAGTGACCCAGACTCTGTCCCCTCTGCTTTCAGGTTCCTTCCATCAAGAATCCACCTGCGGATTCCACCGGACACTTTTCTTCTTTCCAGCAGTGGCATTTCCTTGAAGACTCCCATTGAGAACGACAGCGGTTTCCGACACCAATTCAGACCTATGCACCCGGCTTCCCTGGGATAGGTAACTCTGGTACTTCGGTATCCACGGGTGGGGTGGCTCTCCAACCTTCTATGTTCCAAAGGGTTTCCTTGTAATCCACTGGGAAGGGTGCTTTAACTTTAAAATTGCAACCGCGACTCTCCCATTGAATTGTACGTAGCACGCGGTCGTGTTCTCACACTGCACCCGTCCTCCATGGGGTTCCTACTTACTCACCTGGGGTGGTTCCTTGGGGTCCCAGCGATTCTACACATTCTAGGCATTGTCTTGACTCGAGTTGTGGTTCTTATACCACTATTTTAGCATATAGTTTGGTCTCCCCCGGGAGCCCACTGTGTATTAGTGCTACTTACGATTGTTTCTGTGCTACAGTATTGTGTGCTTTGTGTTTATCTGCGTGTAGCAGATACTGTGAGGTATTTAAGGTGTTATAATAATAAATATATATTCTAATAACTACTGTGTGGTTCTCCTTTCATTTAACCAATACAATAAGATTGCATTCTGGTAAAACAAGCTGCTTAACATTCCTTCAAGACTAAGCCTGAAGGCTGCTCTCCACAGCTACCACTTGGATAGCTTTCTAAGGTTATCTTTGATCTCTTAAATCACCATAAGGGTTGTTTTGACTGGTGCAAGGTGCCCACTTTAATTAGTGGACATCATATACCAGGCCAACTTCTCTCACCTTGCCATTACTATTTGCTCCTCAAGGGTGTGGAGATCATCCTCTAATGTGTTTTTTTTCTCCTTATAAGTGTCACCTTGACCCCACCAACGTGTTTATGCATATTTCCATAATATGATATTTGAAGGCCTCCCACTTGGTCAATAATTCACACACAGATACTCTGTTATTGTCAAAGTGAAGATTAATATGATCTCTTATGGTGCCACAAATGCAGCATCTGCCAAAGACAGTCTCTGCAGTTTCCACACTGGTATATATGCAATTTGCTTTTCACAGCTTATATGTGTAAGCAGAGGGCAGTGCCTTGACAAAGTCCATGCTAGGTGTTCAGCATGTGTTACAACAACCTGGAGGGGACAGAATGTAAAGCCATGTCCAACCTAGAGTGCAAGTCGTGGGTGTGGGTATAATAGCAATACTGGATGGGAAGGATCTGTCTATTGACACATCTCTCACACAGTTAAAATAACTCCCATCATATTGGTATGTGCTTGTGATGTGTCAGGTTTACATACGCTTAAACCGGCAAATTGAGACCCATCTGTTTTGCAATCAATCACTATGTACCTCCATTTGCGGTGCTCTCTGACTGCCCATGTCATATATGGGATGCATGCTCAGATCCAAGTAAGAGCCCCTGAGGCAAATGATGAGTACTCATTACTAAAGAGTTGCCCTCTCCATTCCTTATGGATTACCTCCCCCTCTAACTTTGTTAAATGTGTTTCCTGCAGGCATGCGATGGTGATTCCTCAGTGTTGGAGGCATGTGCGCTTTTGTATCTGTCAGGAAATATAGGATCTATAGGTGTGAGGAGCAGTTTTCTAATGTCCATCTTCATCTACCCTTCTCCAGGGTGCCCTGTCTCATCTCCATGCCACTTATCTGTGAGTTTTATTTTTTTACCCCTTCCCGCATTCAAGAGCATCTGACATGTCTGGAACCCATTAGAGATTAACCACCCCTTACCACCAGCAACTTTTATGTAAATTTCCAAACAGTGAATTAACAAAATACCATTTCCCATGGTGTGGCCTATAGCTACATCTACCCCAAAAACATGTACAACAGCCATATGACAAAAACAAGACTCTCCACACTACCAGAGATTCAGGGTGCAGGATTCCTACTGATTTCAGGTACATGGCAGATTGACTAATCACCCTTATCCTAAACTTACTGGCGATTACACATATAAGTTGGATCTGTACTTTAGGTGGTGTGCCTGACATACAGTGCCATCTACCCAAACTTCCTGTTCTATATGGCAAGTAAAAGTGGTTGGAAATTGCATTCTCCCAGAAATATCAAACCCTAAATATATCCTTAATTGGCCATGAGTCAACAATGTGGAACTCCATCCTATCTGTGCTGTGTCATACCTATATAGTTTACTCTTGGAAAAAAGAATGCAAACTGTCTTCACAGAACACACCAAAGGCAAAATAGGAAACACAGATACTATATGATTGATGTTTCCATCAAAGATGCCCTAGACTAATACTCCCAAACTGAAAGATTAGCAGCATTTTACCTTGACATACCCATATCCATCTCAAGTCAAGCATCAGCTGTTCATGGCCCAGTGCCTGCAATCACTTGGCCCCCCTTTCTACCCTACTATTTACAACACAAAATGTACCAATCTTTAATGTCTGTTGTGTATGACATCAACCCATATTGTTTCTCTTTCTTCTTGCAATTGCTATCATTGTTCATAGCTTAATGGTAGTGGGAAGGGACTCTAGCACACGAAATTATAAGGTTATGCTGCCCACATTTGTAGGGGAGAACCAGTGGAGATAGCCTCTTCTCTTTTTTAAAACCAGTTCTGTTTTCACCTCTTTCAGGAGCTGGACAAAGAAAAATGCCACAAACCACTTGTCTGGAGCTAGTTCTCACCAGCCTCAATGCACGATGGCCTTATCGTTTTGGCAGACACCCACCGTCAAGTACGGGGCATAGGTCATAACCTCTCCCCCCCTGGTAGATTATTACTGCCATATTCAGAGCTCTCTGCCTCTCTGGAGGAAATCTCTGTGATTTCAAATGAGGCATCACTACGGAAATTAAGTTTGCTGTGCGGCTTCGAAGTGTCACATGGTCTTTCTGCAAACATTTAAATTGTCAAAAACTAACTATGAAAGTAGGAGTTTGCATTTGAAAAACGAGAAGAATGACCACAACCCCTTGGCAGCTTCCTCCCAGTGTGTTGGGTCATTTTTATGTGTTTCAGTTTGAAACTGCCTGGCTTTTCCTGGTGGTCCTGAACAGAAACTATACAGAACGTCCTCCCTAAATAGGGCAGATGGTGCCTGGCTGCATGTTCATTGCCCCGTCAGTCTAAGGTTTCGAACAGCGGGGCCAGAACTGGCTCCACTGGAGCAAATGTGAAGGTTCACCCTGCTTTAAAAATAACTGGGCAGACGGTCAGTTTAGCGGCAACGGGAATCTGCCATGTTTGTTGTGGAGTGCATTGTCTCCCAAATCCAAAACAACCCCTTTTTTCGTCTTCAACACCTTACTATACATGGAAATTCATCTAAAGAACTCTTCACCTAAACGCTGAACTGTTTTACTTCGACACCTTCACCTTGTTCTAACTTTACTGCACCCATCTATCCATCACCTGGAAATGACTTTCATTGTATCACCTATTTTTGTCCTAGCTTTCCACCTTTCTTCAAACCTTATTTTTGCTGCAGTTCTACCAATTTCCCCAATTTTACTTTTACAATGTTAGTGGGGTGTTGATTTGCAGAAGTGTAAGCAGCAAACCGGAAGCCGAACGGAAGCTGAACGCGGAGTGGAGCGGTACGGCCGGGAGGAGGGGGAGGAGGAAGGTGACAGACTCCAAGGGCCTAAGGATCCAAGGACTGGGGGAACAAGGTAGGGAACCGAGTGCAACGGCGTATTCGTCGTCGCAGAGCTCGAGCCAGGATCTCCTGCAGAATCGGCCTGGCTAGGCTGGGTGTGGCTTGCAGCGATCCTGAGTGCCCCCGCTCGGGTCCCCCCTTCGCACGGGTCCCCCTTCTCTCTCCTGCACCACCTGAGAAGCCTCCCCCCCTCCCCTGCCTAATTAATTAATCAATTAAAGCCCGCTGAGCCCCGGGGCATCGGAGGAGGAGCAGTGGTAGCAGGGTGGCAGGGGGGGACTCAGCAGAGGCATTGCCCCCCCTGGTACTCCCCACTAGCTCCCCTCCGGCTCTGGGCCCCAACTCACAGTCTCACAGACTCACAGATTCTCAGGCAAAGCCACCAGCAGCCACCTGCCCCTGCCCCGGACTGGCAGCAGGCGCAGAGGGGGCAGAGGTCCTATAACCCTGACATCTATCGAGCCGGGACACAGGGCTGGAGTACGGAACAGTGCTGGGTGTGGTGAGGCTAGCCCCCAGCGGGAGAG
This sequence comes from Calotriton arnoldi, assembly GCA_963921515.1. Taxonomy (NCBI): domain Eukaryota; kingdom Metazoa; phylum Chordata; class Amphibia; order Caudata; family Salamandridae; genus Calotriton; species Calotriton arnoldi. The sequence goes on along the minus strand of CAWUFW010005522.1, from coordinate 904,966 downwards.
ACTGTTGCACACGGAAGCGGTCGGCATCAGACTGTTGCAGCACGCATTTTATCACTTTGCACACCACAAACGAAGGTACTAGGGAGCTAAGGTCCCACAGCTTATATAGCTCAAGGCAAAACTGCAGCAAAGCAATGGAGGCTTCCGCCCAGGCCCGCTCTTCTCGCACTAATCCAAGGACCAAACCAGAGCCAGCGTCGCAACCTACGTCCTGCTAAAGTCCTGCTCTCTTTTCCAAACCATATCAACAACTAAGCAATTACCAAGCATCAGCCCCTGAGCCTGTGGCCATCAATTCCATCCCTACGCGCAGCCTACACTCCGGGCCGCAGATGAGGTCAGGGAAAACCAGAGCGGCCATTCCCTCGAGGCCAGGGGCGAAAAAAGGGAAAAGACAAAAAACATGCCCTCTCGCTCAGCCCAGCGTCGATCCTCCACTAATTGTAACAGACCCTGTACCAAAAGACAGGGCCCTGCCAAGTGGCCTAATCGACTCAACCCAACCGAAAATGTATACAAAATTTAGCTTTCTCAACGATGCAGGTTCTGCACTCTACTCAAGCAACGCCACACTCAAAGGCCTGCAGTCCCCTCTGCTCCCCTCACAATCCCAGTTGACCGCATCTCGTACACAGTCACAAGAGAAGGCCTGCCTAAGTGCTGAGGAGTTGACAAGCCTACTACCACTCAATAACTCAATGGTAAATCTGCTCATTTCTTTAACTTGCCCAATGGCACTAGAGACACTCAGCAATCATAGCTCTCCTTGCTCTTCCTGCCCAAGACAGCTGAGGACATTAAATGCCATAACTAGTACAGTGGAAAAAAATCTGTTCTCTACCAGGCTTGCAAGGCACTCAGGAACCCTTAACCCGTTTGAACCACAACAAGCACTAGCACAACAAGGACAAAACAAGTCCCAGCATTTAACTACCCAGGATCGGAATCAGTACTGGAACAGGCTTCACTTCTGGGCCAGTACTTCTTGCACGCTTAGCCCCAAAGGCAGCCAGCCAGCCCACGGGGACTCACACAAGAGGAATTCTGCCATATAAGGAACACGTAGTCTAAGCAATCAGAATGTGCTCTAGAGGACAGCCCCACCCAGTCACAAAAGGAGAGCAGCGTCATAGGACCAACATGCATTGAGAGGGGCTTGCAGGCAGAACCAGGTCCCGAAAGTAGTCTCAGCCCACCACTGATCTGCAGGAACACTACCCCTGCATCACTGCTGCGGCCTGCAGGCACAATTGCATCAACCCCAGCATCACTACCTGCACAACTCTGGCCACTACCCCACCTGTCCAGATTATCCAAAGGGACAGGAGGGTCAGCCAACCCAATTCATCAAGAGGGGGGGGGGGCAATCCTCTCCTACTTGAACACACAAGAATGGGAGGAAATGCTTGCTGCCTGCTCACCTGATCAGCAACAGAGAGCTACTCCGGCCAAGGAGCCCCAATGGAACTCTCAAAGCCTTAGTCAAACGGTTAGGGAGGTGAACAAAGATGAGCCCAAAAAGGGGGGGGACCCAAAGAACAAGCCAGCAGCACCTGGGCCTCCCTCCTAAACACCATACAACTGGCCGTCGAAGCGCTTCAATATCAGTCTGAAAAGATGGATATCCAGCTCTCACTTCTAAACACCTTGGCACTGTTCACTGCAGGCATTGGCAAAAAATTGGGGGACCTCAACGGCCTAATAAAGAGAGCTCAATCCGAGGCTCAACTCAACTTTTTCTGGTTATCAGAGGATGGTTGTGCTTTGTTAATTAAGTAATGAGAATTTTTTTTTTTTTTGAACTAACATCTGCTATTGTTTAAAGCTTGTTTTATGTTGTCCAGAAATCCCCGGGGGAAAAATTGAATAGCGGATGGTAAGTGGAAGCCATACTGCAGTGAGGTTATCTGTCAGGCAGAAATAGTACTGAAAAGTTAAGTAGGGCTATCAGTACTTGTTAGGGACTCTATGCGTGTGAGTAATAGCAAAGGAATATGCTGGTAAAAATTTGATGTTATATCACCTAGAAAGGGTAACATTGAAGAAGTAGCAGGTATTTCCGAAGCTTGTGTGAAGAGTAGACGGAAGGGTTTATTCGTAGTGTATGTATAGTAAACAGAAAGGTTTTACTAAGTGTGAGAGAAACTATCTTTAAATCTAGAGAAACTGGCATGATAGCGAATGTTTTATGTTGTTACTGAATTTTAAAGAAGTATAGAGAAAATAAAGATTTGCGTACGATTTTTGTAAAGGGAGGGTCAGCTACCAGAGAGGAAGCTGACGTCACAAACGCCGCGCTGGGATTGGTCGAAACCGCGGGCGTAGAACGACTTTTGTAAAGGAGGGGTCAGTAGTCAGGAGCACTACTGACGTCACAGGTGTCGCGCTGGGATTGGTAGAAACAGCGAAGGACAGAGAAGCGCAGATTGTAAAGGAGGGGTTGGCAGATAAACGTCACAAAAAGGCCGCGCTAGGATTGGTTCAGAGACAAAAGTTAGCTGGAATTTGATTGGTTGTTACCATATAAGCTGAAATCCTAGTGGATAGTGGAGATTGTATGTTAAAACGTGATCCGACTTTAATAGGAGTTCGTCCGGATAGGAGATTCCTAGGCTTTGCCAAATATAATTTCATACACTGAGATTTACCCAAAATGTACGGAGAAAAGAGGAAAATGTCAGTTCTACAAAAGATAGAGGGTCCCGATTCCGATTTGGGCCGGAAATCTCTCTGACCGAGTTGGATCCGGAGAGATTTCCGACCGAATCGGACTCTAGCAGTCCGACCGAATGAGTACGATGCGCACGTATGCTATCGGATTCGATTCGGTCGGACTCCCATTGAAGTCAATGGGAGCCAGTCGTACGACGCGTACACGGGCTCCCATTGACTCAATGGGCACGACGCGAACAAGGGCGCCCCCTACAGCGTGTGCGCGTTGATGCGGGTCGCACCGTACATGCACGTGTAGGGGGGACCCATGTGTCCCCCCTATGTGCGACTCGCGCGGCTATGCTTACCCGGCCGGGGAACGTCTCCATTGCGCGGTGCGAGTCGAGTCCGAGCGAGTCGGTCGGTGCGGTTAGACCCGGGAATGATTCGGTCGGAGCGGTCGGGACGCCCGGACGAGTCGGTCGGCGATTTCGCATTGTACTCGCTCGCCCGGACGCGCGTACGAATCGGTCGGGAAATAGGGCTCCGAATCGGATCCGGTTAAGCCGAATCCGATTCGGAGCCCTACCGGCCGAGATCGGAATCGGCCCCTAAGAATTATTTTAAAAAAGATAAACCAATCAAAACTAGGGAAGGAATTATCATTCCACCAGCTAAAACGCCCGCTTCATTCATGATGATGGAGAGAGGTTATCATACTTGTGTATGGATAGAAAATTGGATGGAATATACAAAGAATGATGGAATATTAGCTTTTCCCGATAATGGTACTTTCAATGGGAGAATTCTTCAAAATTTGAGATTAAGAATGAATGACCTAGAACCCAGACCTAGATTAACTCAATACGAAGCCTTAGAGGAATGGGAAACCGAGGCATTTGAGCGTGACCGATCCAGAAGTAATAGGGGTTATCAGGGATTTTTCCCCAGATATCAAAATGAGTCAAGGGACGGTCAGATGAAACAGTGGAGAAGAGCAATGCTTACAGAGGGTCTGTATCCCATATTAATGGCAGAAGAATCGTCAGGAAATAAATGCACAGAAAAGACAAAACATTTGACTAGATTGGGAGATTCCGAAGACGAATTTATGGAAGATCTATTAAAGAATCCACCACCATATCAGGAAGGGACAAGTGGATGCACCCCAAGTGCACCCTTGTTAAGAACCCCTTTGGTACCTGAAGTATTACATGATTCACCAGTTAATAGAGTACTTCACGATAAAGAAAAGGAAGCAATAGATAAAAACAGAGCAGAATTAATTCAGAAAATAACACAATTGAGTGTTCATCCGGATTCATTGACCATACCTGTAACGATTGGTCCAGTGGTTCCCTTATATGGTGACAAAGTAACTTATTCCAAACCTCTAGTTATGCCTACACCTGTGAATGTTCCCAAACCTGAAGCAGTAGTAATGGTTGAGGATCACTTTAGTGATTGTGAGTCTATGATTTCATTAATGGACTTGCCCATTCGAGATTCTGTAAATAGTACTCCCAGAAGAGTAACACCTGGTTGCTCCAAAGATGTAAACATAATAACTTCATCAAGAATGAAAAGTGCCACAGTAGTTACACCTGAAGATTTAGAAAGATGGGCACAAGGATCAGACAAACAGAATTCACCCCCAAAGATTATGGACATTTATAAATTAAAAGTTGAATTAGAAGAAATGATAGCAGGAAATGTAGGAGTAGATCGCCTAAATATTTACGATGAAGAGGAATTATTGTTTGTATGCAGAAGCATCACAAGAAATACAAAAATATTTCATGAGAAATTGTCAGATTTAGCTCAACAGATGGGAATTGAAATAGGGATGTCAAAAGTATTACAAAAACCCTATAGAGCAGATTTTTCAGATAAAGATTTGGAAAACATGAATGCATCCGGAAGAAAATTACAAGTAAAAGAATTAATGACAGTTTTGCAGGAATGGGGAGAGCTAGATAAATGGAAAGTTAGATGAACAAAGAAAAAGGAAGAGGCACGACATAATAAAACGACTTCAGAATATTTAATGAAGGAAACAGGGAAAGGAGATCAAATGTACCCGATGCGAGAAGTTCCAGGAGGGGGATATGTACATGTCCCATGGAGCAGACAGGATATTTTGCCATTTACGAATGACTTTCCAAAGTTGAGAGAAAAACCAATTGAATGGTACAAGCAGGTTGAGAGGTTTGTGAAGGTGTCAAAGGTATTGTTGAAAGATTTGGATGGTTTGTTTGACATAGTGGTACCTGCCGATTTGTGGACAGATTGCAAAATCACAGTTGATTGTCCCAGTGAAGAGTATCCTAGAGATCCAAAGACAGGTGCCCCATCAAATGATGTAATGAAAAAGTATCAACAGGTGATAACTTACCTGAAAGGGAAAATACCGCCAAAAGAAACAGACTGGGTGAAAATAGACAGAACTACCCAAGAAGCCAGTGAATCGGTACATGCCTACTATGAACGTTTATTGCAGGTATTTAAGCAGTATAGTGGATTTGAGGACATTGGAGATAAAAACATGAGTCAGTTCGTTTACCGATTTGTTTACGGTCTGAAGCCAGAGATTTGTCAAATGATTAAACAGCACATGTTATGTTGGCAAGGGAAGCCCATAGACGAGATCTTGAAATATGCAAAATATTGTGGAGATGACATCGAGGATAGGCACAAGAAATTGCAAGAAAAAGTGATGTGGGCTCAGGTAAAGATGCCTGAGAAACAGGGAATTAATTTGGATAATCCAAGTGATAATCAAGGAAAAGATTCTGGAATGAATGGTGACACTGGGAATGGAGGAAAAGTGAGAGGACGAATGAGCAGGGAAGAGGCTAAAAAGAAGTTTCCTTGTCATGGGTGCGGAAAATTGGGGCATTGGAAGATGAATGTAAAAAGATTCGGAATAATAATGGCCCAAATAAAAATTTAAATCCACAGACGCAGAATGACTCACAGCAGGGTGTAAATCCTCAGAGTCAGTTGCCACCTGCACCTATACAGGGTAATGTAAGCAGAGCAAAGCACGGTACAGACGTCGGATATCAAGGAGGAAGTGGTAAGAATGATTATGTAACATCACAATTTCTTTTACAGGACGATTTCTGTCCCTATAGTTCATGACGGTGCCTGGGAGAGGGGGAGAAGGAGTGCATACTTGGTGCATCCTTACCGGTAGATCAGTCAGGTCCATATGTTGAAGGGAATGTGAAAGGTAATGAGATTACTTTTCTTTTGGACACTGGTGCTACTAGGTCTACTGTGAGAACAGCAGACATCCCAGACCTTCCTCTCTCTGGAGAAGCTATCTAAGTTGTGGGGGTAGCTAATCAGAAGATTAGAACACCTCTTACCGAACCAATGGAAGTAAAAATCGGAAATTTTAGAGAAATGCATCAATTTGTAGTGTGTGATTCCAGTCCAGTAAATTTATTGGGCCGGGATTTGCTATGCAAAATGAATTGTACAATTTTCTGCACGCCGGATGGTGTGGCAGTTCAGACCCCAGATGAAGACCATGTATATAAATTTATGATTGCAAAGCAAGGTACAGAAGTAGATGAGATGTTTTCATTGATAACCAAAGATGAGTTACCAGAAGAACTGAAAACTACAGTGAATTCCATAGTATGGGATTTCACGGGAAAAGAAGTAGGACTTATGGCCAAAATAGACCCAGTTAAGATTATTGTAAAAGAAGGTGCAATTTTCCCAAACACCCGACAGTATAAAATGAGTGCAGAAGTAAAAGCAGGAGTCATTGAAGAAATTAACAGAATGGAAAAACAAGGAATATTAAAGGAAGTAATGAGTAGCCCTTGTAACTCACCAATCATGGGTCTAAAGAAACTTAGTTGAAAATATAGAATTGTTCAGGATTTACGCAAAATAAATAAGATTGTGGAACCCTGTTGTCCTATAGTACCAAATCCTGCAGTAATTCTGTACCAGATTCCTTGGAGTGCAGGCTGGTTTACTGTGATTGATTTATGCCAAGCATTCTTTTCCATACCATTGCATCCAGATAGCCAGTATCTATTTTCATTTAAATTTGAGAACAAGGTCTATGTATGGAATCGTGTTCCTCAGGGGTACACAGAAAGTCCTTCCATCTTTAATCAGATATTGAAAAAGTGCCTAGAGAAACTAGTGATGCCAGGAAGCTCAGTCTTAGTGCAATATATAGACGATCTATTAGTGGCATCTAACACCAGAGAGGACTGTGTTGTGGACACTATTGCACTATTAAATCATTTAGCTGAAGAAGGGCATAAAGTTTCACCCGAAAAATTGGAGTTCTGTACAACAGCAGTTAAGTACCTAGGACACCAGATTGAGAGGGGCAGAAGGAGAATAACAGCTGAGAGAATAAAATTAATAAAGAAAATGCAGATGCCTGTCTCTCAACGAGAAGTAAGAATGTTCCTTGGAATAGTAGGATACTGTCGACAATGGATACTATATATATAGATCCTATATATATACTAGGATTTTCACTGTTAGCAAAGCCATTAATACAAATGACGAAAAAGAAGGCAAAGGACCCAGTTGAGTGGAATGATGAAGGTGTAGGAGCTTTTGTAAAATTAAGAAATGCTTTATGTGCAGCACCTGCACTAGGCATGCCTGATTATAAAAGAAAATTCGCATTATTTTGCCACGAGAGAGAAAATTGTGCACTTTCAGTCTTAACTCAGAGACATGGTTTAGACAGACGTCCTATAGCATACTTTTCTGCTACATTGGACCCAGTGGCAGCTGCGTTGCCTGGTTGCTTAAAAGCAGTAGCTGCTACTTGTTTGAGCATTGAGCAAAGTGAATCAATTGTAATGGGACACCCTGTAAAGGTGTTCGTTCCACATGCGGTTGTGATTCTATTGACAAGAACACGAACTCAGCATCTTACCCGTAGTAGGCTGACCAAATATGAAAGAATAATACTGGGTGCTGAAAATGTGACCATTGTAAGGTGCACAATAGTAAATCCAGCTACCTTATTACCAGACCCATATCATGAAGAAGTTAAAGATGACGAAGAAGAACATGATTGTTTACAAGTCACAGAGTTGTGCACGAAACCGCGTCCTGACATTCAGGAACTACCCCTCAGAAAGCCAGACAGGGAGCTGTTTGTTGATGGTTCATGCCAAAGGCATGAAGATGGAAAACTAACTGCAGCCTATGCAGTGTGTGAACTAACTGGAATAGTCGAAGCATCCTATTTACCAGGAGTAAAATCTGCACAAATAGCTGAATTGATTGCTTTGATAAAAGCTTGCAAAATTGGGAGGAATCAAAGAGTAACTATATTTACAGATAGCCAATATGGTTACGGGGTTGTGCATGATTTTGGCCAACTATGGATGCAGAGGGATTTCATGACTTCTTCAGGATCCCCCATTAAAAATGGACAGTTCGTAAAAGAACTACTGGAGGCAATACAATCACCAAAAGAATTGGCTGTGGTGAAATGTGCCGCACATCAGTCAGGAGATGACTGGGTGGTAGTCGGCAATAGATACGCAGATCTTGTGGCTCAACATTGTGCCAAAAACAGATTATCAGTAAAAAAAGGGTGGAAAGAATGGGAATGAGCTGCCAACTTATGCTGTATGCACCTCCTGAAACATGGAATGATGTGAAACGATTGCAAGATGATGCTGATGAGAGTGAAAGAAGTACATGGATTAAAATGGGATGTTCTCAAAAGGCAGACGATGATGTATGGATTTGTGCCGACGGCAGACCAGTCATGCCTGACTGTCTGTTTTCACAAATGGCCAGGATGTATCATGGAGACACACATGTAGGGAGAGATGCAATGATTAGGCTCTTTAGACTAAATTGGTACAATCCAAGGTTTAGGGCAGTAGCAGAGAGTCTTTGCCAGAGATGTTTAACTTGCCAAATGCATAACCCAGGAAGAAAAACAGTAATTGGGTTTGGGAAAATTGGAAAGGCGGAGGGTCCCTTTATGAGATTACAACTTGATTTCATACAGTTACCACCATGTAGAGGGCTGAAATATGTACTAGTCATAGTATGTCTGTTTTCAAAGTGGGTGGAGGCATACCCTACCAGAAGGAATGACAGTATTACAGTCGCAAAGTTGTTGCTACGCGAACTCATTCCGAGATTTGGTTTTCCAGTAACTTTGGAATCAGATAGAGGAAAGCATTTTAACAGTGAAGTGATTAAGATAATCTGTGAAGCATTCCAAATTGAGCAAAAACTGCACTGTGCATATCGTCCAGAGGCTTCTGGAGAGGTTGAACAAATGAATGGCAAGATAAAATCCAGACTGGGAAAAATGTGTGCATCAACATCATTAGATTGGCCAGATGCATTGCCAATTGTTTTAATGGGACTCAGAAGCATTTCTGATAGGAACACCGGATTGAGTCCGCATGAAATAATGATGGGAAGAGCAATGAGGCAAGCACATGTCCCCACAAATAAACTGCTGAATATATCTGATGATATGGTTCTGGATTATTGCAAAGGATTGGCTGACCTAGTGCGTTCTGTCTCTCACCAGGTTGGAGAAGACGCAGTTTCCAGGCAGCCTGAACAAGAACATGATCTGAGTCCCGGAGACTGGGTGGTAGTGAAGAATCACACCAGAGAAACGTGTCTATCACCTAGGTGGGGCGAACCTTGTCAGGTCATACTGGTCACAAACACAGCAGTGAAGTGTGCCGGATTTCCTAATTGGATTCATGTAAGCCACACCAAAAGAGTACCAGACCCTGAAGAAGAAAATCCTCAGACAGCATCAAAAACTGAGGAAGCTGAAGGTTGCCCAGCTGAAGAATCTCAGGTCCGAGATTCAGAGGAAGCTGACGAAGAACAACCGAGCACAAGTCAGGACTGGATACCAGTGGTGGAAATACCTGAAGTCTACTACAGAACAAGAAGTCAAGTAAATATAGAAGAAATCGAAGAAGATCAGATAGGTGAAGAAGAAGCAGCTCAGGAAGAAGAAGAAGAACAAACACAAGAACCTGAGCAGGAACAGATAGGGAGAGGAAACTGGGCTCAAATTAAAGAAGAACAAACAGACTTTGAGCAGGGACAGACAGGTCTAGAAGAACCCGGTCAGGCTGCAGAAGTACAAAGTGCAATAAGCCCTGATCAGAACCAGTTAGATCAAGAAAAGTACACGGAACAAGAAAATCCTGAGAATATCGAGCAGGAAAACGTAAATCAAGAACAAGATCAGTTACTAGAAACTCACAGTGAAGCAACTGAAGGGAAAACAATAACACCTGAAAAAGAACAAGTAAAAGATATTGAAATCGAAGAAAACCAAATTGTGCCACAACTTGAAAATAAAAGAATTTCTGAAAAGGAAACAAGAAGAGAAGAAACAGTACAAACAAAGAAAACAAGAAAAGGTGATCATTGGCCTAGTGTCATCAAAAGAGTAAAATACCACATAACAACCAGAAGTGAAGACCCAGAACAAGTGAATGAAGTAACAAGCCAAACGGGACGAGAAAATAAAAGTGAGAAACGAAGAAGCAAAAGACTGAAACTTGTGAACAACAAATTCAAAGGTCCTGATTGGACTTATATTATCCTTGAAGATTACGAAAGCTCAGAATCTAGTGAAAGTGGTGACGAAGGAACAGGTGCAGAACTGACTTATGAAAAAGAAATAGAACCACCTTGAGAAAATAAAGAGACTTGAAGAAAACGATAAGAAGAGCAATCTTCCTTGTCAAAATGTCTGACGATAGAGTTACTGGGAGACCAAAGCAGAAACATTGTAAAAGATGTTGTGCTATATGCATATGCAATCTGGTAGTGATGCTTATAGTATGGTTAGTCGTGATCGTAGCAATTCCTTACCTTATGATAATAGATGAAAAGATTAACAACGAAACAAAGGGAAGGACAGATAACTTGAAAAGTAATAGAGTAGAACTAAAGGCAGAAGATGAACCAGAATTGCATCATGAAGTAACAGATAACGACACTAGTTTGAATGTTTTCACAAAGTTATTATTTTAGTATGTAGATACCATGGAAGTTAGTAATTGTTATGTCTGTATGAAACTACCTGAATCAGTAGCAGAAGGGTTAACGTATCATCATTTGCCATTAACCTATGGCATATCATGTAGTGTACTGACTAGTTTATTTTATAGAACAGTGCAACTTCAGTATTATTATTCAAATATAGATGTGATATTTTCTGAGGTTCCGATTCGAAAGAATATGAATCCAGTGCTTAGTAGCAAAGATGCACAGTTTATGGGAGAATTTTTCTTAACAATGAAATCAATAGACATAACACATGCACATAGAAGCAATCTAACATGTTCAGTACATGAAGAAGAAAATATATTTTTGAATTTAGTGGAGAGTAGAAGACAAGATTTCCAAAAGAAAGCATCTGAGCATAAGGCTCATCTGCCACCTTGGGCTGAGAAAGAGGGTAGTTACACACCTGGCAAGGCTCAAGCTGCTATGGCTCTGGATTTTGTAAAGACAGGGAAAATTTGTCTACATAGGTTAAAGACTGAGTATAACAATATTTTCATCGGTACCAGTGAATGTGAACACAATTTCTTAATTCTTGGAGGTTGGGGACTTAAAGGAGGAACAGATTCTGTTTTTCCTGGAATCTATTATGTGTGTGGGAATAAGGCTTACTTTAGGCTTCCTGCACGGTGGTATGGAAGTTGTTATTTCGGAATAGTATTTCCAAAGATATACCACGTAAAAAGAAACACTGGCAGCAATGAAAATACTAGTGAATTAACACGTAGAAAAAGAGCTAGTTTTTCAGAAATTATAGGTGATATATTTTGTGCATTGATACCTTCAGTGGGAATAATTCTGAACTCAAGAAAAATATGTAAATTATCCACAGTGGTTGATCGTTTATCAACTGATACTGCGGGAGGATTTCTAATGATTAATGCAGAAATGGTTGCGATTAGATCTATGGTTATGCAAAATCGACTTGCTCTTGATATTATATTGGCAAAAGAGGGAGGAGTCTGTGAATTATTGAAGACAAAACACTGTTGCACTTACATACCTGATAAAAGTGCAGCAATTGGAACGTATATACAGAATATAACTAAACTTGAGAAGGAACTAAAACTACTGGAATTTGATAGTGTATGGGAAAGATTGACAAATAGTATTAGGTCAATTGGTACCTGGTTTGCTAATATAGGGAAAGGATTTATAGGTAAAATATGAGTTCCCTTAGCAGGGATAGCAATATTAATATTGTCAATCACCATATGGTGCAAATGTTGTAGAAAGAATGAATCGTATAATATGACAGGAAAAGGAAAGAAGAGAAAGTTTGATGAAATTGAACTTGAAGATTTAAGAAGCGAATTATACAAGAAACTGAAAGGAGATGTGAAAAATAGAAAGTGTAAAATTGAAAGTGAAACTATATTATGCTAAAAGTTGGCATCTGGTTGTGGGTAGTATTTGATGGCTCAGAAACGCCATCAGAGAGGGGATTGATAGAGCAAGGAGTCACAAATGAGACTTGCTCGGATGCAATCTTCTCAAAAGTATTAATGTATTAAATTTGTATTGTCTGTACTAATAACTGCACACACAAATATGAGTAGCAAGGAAGCTTGCTTATGTGTTTAAACTAACAAGTAACGCTTGTCTATTCTAAAATGGCCGCTAAAGCGCGGGAACTTTACTGCGCATGTCTCAACCATATCACGTGGTGTGACGTCTTTCTTTGCTTGGTGGGAAACTCTTGCTTCTGCGCAGTGTGAATTAAAATGGCTGCTTTATGTTTTCACATGCTACAGCTTGCTTTTATGTTTTGTTTAAACTGTAATATTCTAACGCTACTAATGCGGGATAGAATTTATAAGTAAATGGGAATAGAGTAGAAAGAGTGGGCGTACAGTGAAACATTTTATTTGTGATTTTAATATTTTCTTCTTTGACTTTATTAGTTCGTAAATTTTGGGCCTGGGGTTGGGGAACTGAAAACTCGTGTTCTGCGCATGCTCCTTGAACAGCTGCTCAGAGGGAAAAGGATGAAGTCAACCTGGACGTCATCCAAGGCCATGACCTGATGGCCAATATTACTGTACACATGAATGTTCTCACTAATGTGCAACAATGTACATGAAGAATGAATAAACTTTGTCATGAGACGGGTGGGAAATAAAGCAAATGTATTAAAATTGATGGGCGGTATTTTAAAACAAAGGGCTTAAGAAAAATGAATTAAATCAATATGGTGTGAGGATCAACCCCCTGTTCACGTCCAATCAGAAGTAGTCGCCCCATAATTCTGCAACATTAAGGGGAGGTACATGGGTGTAGAAGGGTATAATAGATATAGAATTAGCTAAAGCAGGGGCAGATGCTGTTCAACATTAGGAAGATCAGGGTTTTGACGCTCGATGAGCTGAGCAATTGCAGACTGAACCGCTGTCCCGAGAGGTCCTGAGGTGGGGGCGGAGGAATCCATCAGAAGGAAGACACGGGAGAATCGAGGAGAAGCGTAGCACCAAAGAGGGGAACGACGCAGGCGTCGTTGATAGAGAGGTCACCGGTCCTGTCCTGATCCGGGAGGAGGTCTTTGCTCTTCATCCTTCCAGGGTCCTATCTTTTCCAACTCCTTGGCCAAGGGGTTTGGTTCTCGCACTTAGGTAAATATATGCAACCTTTAGTTGCGCTGCTGTGTCTATCTTCTCCTTTCTGAGGGACCGTCATTAATCGATAATTGAGTTCTTGTGCTTCACCCTTGATATGCGATTAAGTATCATGTGGTTCTGTATTTTACTCTGCTAAAAATTTAGATAAATATTTTAAAACTTCTTGACTCAGTGATTATTTCAGAAATTATGAATTGTATAGAACGTCACTCATTTTAAACTTCCCAATTAGCAAAGGATTCATTGGTAAGTCATTACTCATCAATCGGAAAATAATTGGTAGCAGGGATTTTGATAAAGAGTACCAACTGACCCACCAGCGGAAATTGCTAGCGTAGTATGAATGTATGGGCCCAAGTGAGTATTTTGTGTATGAATGCTTGTTGCTAGTAACCCGCTGGATCACAGCTATATAGTTGACAAACTATCTACTCTTCCCTTAATGCTAAACAACAAGCTAAGGGACATGAGGATTGCAACAATAGGACCCGTAAGAATGCCCTCAAGCGGCAGCCTCACAGCATCGGGGTCGTTTGATGGGCAACAGACAAATCTGAACAGCAGGGAGCCAAGAAGGAACGTATGCCTTGAAGCTCAACGCCAAACAACGCCGCCAGCAGAGAAGGAAAGGGCGCAATCAGAAAACTATCGAGAACCCAACTAACTTTTATTCTATCTTCTCCCGACAACATACAAAATTGGCCGTTAAGCCTGGCACTGCTAATACTCACACCAAAGACCCCACGCCACTGAACAATCAATCTGACCAAGGAGGCATCTCCTCCCCACAAAACTCTGAACAGGAGCATATGGTAAATAAAAGAGACAACGGAAATGGGAATACAGCTGCATCTCAAATCAAGAAGGTTCCCCAGAGAAGCAGCCAAAAGAAGCACAAACGCTCAGATCCAAACGGAGGGCCTCCTATATCCTTCATAACCCCAGAGCAGCCCCGACAGTCCACAGCAAAGGAGGGGCTTAGACCAGTACCATTGGAGGTAGCCTCAAAGAGTTCAATGTTACAAAAGGATACAAGCAAGGAGATCGGCCTCGACTATCCAAATAGCAAAACTGGGTCGATCTGGGTTTCAGCGCACAATACGGGAAACCTGGTCTCACCGTCCGATTCAAGCATCAGCAGGCAGCATGCAGACCAGATAGAGTATCATGCAGTCCAGACAGAACAGAACACACTGCATCCCCCTAAGCAGGCAAGCTCGGGGTTAACAACACTCGAGACAGAGTCAAAGAACACAACCTCAAGACTGCAGAGCAAGGATGGGGAAATCCAGCCAAAGGAAGAGATACACCGTACCTGCCAAATTGGAACTCCGGCGTCCGCCAATGACCACCAACAGAAAACACATCCGCAGAGAAATATGCAGGAGGTCACACACGCTATTCTCCTTTACCCCATGTTTACTTCAAAAGGACACCAGGATGCCCTGAACAGGGGGAATATTCTAAGGCTGCTGCAAGCAATCCCCACTCTAGCTGACCTGAGCTCAACAGACCACCTCTCAATAGAATTCATTCGTCCCGCAAACCCCTCGATGCCAGAAGCTGCCAAGGCCACATGGAAATCAATAACAGTCGCCCAGAAAGTTCTAGCAGAACAGTGCACTTTCAAAGCCTGGGGAATAGACATCATACTTTACCTTAACCCAGGGTACCCGTCACCTCTACTGGCCCCCATTTTGAGGCCTGCACTTACAAAATCATATGGGTGCCCAAACTCAGTGCTCAGAGGGG
The DNA here is from genome assembly GCA_963921515.1 of Calotriton arnoldi. Taxonomy (NCBI): domain Eukaryota; kingdom Metazoa; phylum Chordata; class Amphibia; order Caudata; family Salamandridae; genus Calotriton; species Calotriton arnoldi. Next base: position 889,877 of record CAWUFW010005522.1, on the reverse strand, counting down.
CTCTTAGACAATCACCTCAACGGGGGGTCAAATCGATGATGGATAGACAAAATAGATCTTGGGCAGCATCTGTACCATGGAGCAGACCCCCAGACTTCTGGTCAATTACCCAGACAATAAGCACCTCCGCAGGAGTGCAATGACGACCAATACAAAACGAATCCAGAAATAGAGCGAGCGACAACCCACTCCGCTGATGCTCATGGAATATCAACGGCCTGTCGACAAAAATTATGGATCTGGATTTCCTGCAATATTTCAAATATTTTCACATAATTATGTTGCAGGAAACATGGCTTACTGTACCGCAGCACATACAAGGTTATATGTGCTTTGCCACACTGGCCACAAAGGGCGGCAAATTTGGACACCACTCAGGAGGTTGGCAACCTATGTTTCCACTACGAGAGTTACATCAGCTGCCCTTTTTGGCTCCTCTGCGCTGGCCACCTCTGCAGTGAAGATCACCGTCTCTCTCCAGGGAAGGCAAGATGAGGTGGTTTTAGTCAACACTTACGTCCACCCGAAACAGAAAACCAAAGATTCAGAAATGCTAATAGCTAATGTATTAAACTATATAACTGAGACGAAAACCTCATACTTCATCTTGATTGGGGACTTAAACCAACACCTCTTTGGCATATTAGGGGGTGAAGAGACCTGCATCCAAACCTCAATCTGTAACATCCCGACCCAATGTGCACCTTTAAACGCAAGCAAGAGCCGCAAGAAAAACCGTCTCCTGGAAGATCTAGAACATCTAAACTTTAGGGCTCTCAACGGCAGATTCCCTGAGGACTCCCCCCCGTTCCATCACACTACTCTGCCTCAACATGCTCTATACTAGATTACACTTTTGTAAGCCTCTCACTGTTTCACTTCATTCATGGGTTCAGAATGGGGGACAAGGGGGACAGTGACCACCGACTCACAAGAAATTCTGCTACTAGCCACTGCAACCTCCTCAATCCATCAAGAATTTGCCCTGGTGCCCACTTACACCTCAAACTTAAGGAGGATCAAATGTTCAGCGTCAACTGCGAAGTCTCTGTCAAAAACAGCAATTGATGTTTTCAATCACAATTAACAGGCACAACTGACCGAATAACACATTGGGAACACTTTACTGCCAAGCTATTAAACCTCTGGGGTACACCATCATCAAAAGAAGATTTTGGCCAGGTACCCGGCCGGAGAAACAGGATACCGAAAGCGCAAAGGGACCAACTAAAGTTGCTCAAGAAATCAATAAATAGCACTCTAAGCTCTCTGAGAAGACACCAAGGGTACCTAAGTGCCCGCACACTCCTGCGAAAACAACGGATCTCACTGAAGAAACTGAAATGGGAAATTAACAAAGAGCAAGAAGACGAAACCTGGGCAAAGCTTCTTCATGATGGAAACCACAGCGATAGTGCCTGATTCTGGAAAAAGGTGAACGCTAAAATCCGCCCAAACCATGAGGAAATTTTGTCACATTTTTCAGAGGAAATATGGCTCAAATTTCTAATTAAACATTTTTACCACGAAACCGGGGGCGCCTGTTCAATGGACTCAAACAGACGGCCGCCAAGAGAACATTCAGGGGCAGGCTCCAAAGGGATGCTGGCGCCAAACATGCCTGACCCAGTTAACACATCTGTGCGTGAGGTGGGCGATCCAACACCACCCCCAATTAAGAAGCAGATTGCAAAAGGGAGAAGAGATGGGGCTCGGGGCTGAATGGAATTCCACCGGCATTATTCAAATACAAAGCGGCTGACTGGGCAAACATTCTGCAACCCCTATTCTCGGAAGTCAGGACATTAAGCAGAATACCTGAATCATGGAAAGGCTTGACGATCGTGCCGATTTATAAGAGTGGCGACAAGGCTCTGCCAAGTAACTATTGCCTGGTGGCACTGATCGACAATGAGGCAAAGTACTTTGCGGGCACCATCTTAGAGGATCTCACAGCCTGGGCAGACGCCAACAAGATAATCCTGCTAAACCAGACCGGTTTCTGTAAAATGTCCGGCACAACAACAAATATCCTTGCACTCTCTCTACTTATTAATGCGGCCAAGACTGCCAACCTTCAACTACATCTATGTTTCATTGAGTGCTGCATTTGATAACGTAGAGAGGGGGAAACTCTGGGGGAAGCTGGCATTCTGGGGAATCCCTCAGGACATCTTAAACATCTTGTCACTCCTTCACACGGACACCTGGGTCCAGGTGAAACTGGGAGGGGGGCCCACCTTTCTAGAAAAGTCCCCACAACCAAAGGCCTCGAGCAGGGCTGCGTGCTTGCACCTACCCTGTTCAACCTCTATATGGCCGACCTTCCTCAAGCTCTCAACATCAGTAATTCACATGCACCCAGCCTAGGAGGCAAAACATTGACCAATCTTCTGTACGCTGATGATGTGGTGCTGCTCAGCCACACATATGTTGGTCTTCAACACCTACTCGACGAAATGCAGAAATATGCCACGGAGAATAACCTAAAAATGAATTTTAAGAAAACAAGGAACATGATGGTGAATAACAAAAGAAGACTGCAGAAGAGGTGACATCTGGGAGGTATACAAATTGAACCCACAACTGACTACAAATACCTAGGTGTAATCATTGACAAAGAAGGGTCCTTCACCCGCCAGAAGAAATCAGAAGGAGAGGTTTGGTCATAGCAATAACATTGAAAAACCTTACATCAAAATTGATGGGGCCTTCGCTAAGTCCTCTCCTGAAGGTAGCACAGGCTAAACTACTCCCCACGATAACCTATGGCAGCGAAGCATTGCGGGGCAGAGATGCTAAACTACTGGACAGCACTCTAGTTAACGCATACAGAACTATGTTCAGCCTCCAGAACTACACTTCTCCAGCTCAAATAAGGCTGGAGTTTGGCTTACTAAAACAATCTCTGGCTAGGCACGGAACCTACATCATCTGCTGGAATAAGATCAGATCTCTTCCTCAAACACTCTAAATCAACTTCTATGGCAAGAACTTCCGCACAGGGAAACTTCTCCCACAAGACGCTACCTACAAGAATCTCTTGAAATCGCCAAGCTCACCGATCTCTGGAACACACAGCTCCAACACACAACCTTCAAAAAATTGGTTTGGAAGTCTGTAAGACAAATGTCACTGTTGGAGGACAGGGCTCTGTTCTCAGCCAGATCCCATGCCTGGATGACCCTAAATTCCTATAAAACCCCTGCACCCCAAAAATATTTCAATCTGGGCTAGCCTAAATCATTAAAAATAAAATTTCTAACGCACCGTCTGGGCATTCTCCCATGTGCCCAGAATCTTCCACCATGGCAGAGGGCACTGTCCCAAAGCACTTGCAGCCTGTGTGATACAGGCCCAGGAGATATTTTGCATCTAATTTGCACATGCTAGGTGCTGCAGCAAGAGAGGATACAAATGCTAAAGGCCCCCGTCAAGCAGATAGGAACTCGCACTAGGAGGCAAGCAGTGATTGCATGCTTTGATCCGGGGGCCACACAACTGAACTGCAGAGTGGTCAAATTCCTCACGCTGGCGGAACAAAAAATGACTAAAACGACAAGCTTGCAAAAGCAATTTTAGCAATAGGCGGATAAAGAAGAAATCGGCTCGTAAACTGGACGCTGTCACTTTATAATCAAACTGCTACAATTAAAAAAAGAGCGCCTCATGATGGGGAAAAATTCCTATTATGTTTTAAACCTATTCGGAGCCTCCTTCAGACACATATGAACTCTACCGCACTTTACTATGTGGTCTTCTGGTTTCATTGGCATAGACTAATGGTGTTTACTGAAGGTTTTATTAGCTAATTTTACACTAGTCACGTTTGTACTGTACTGCACACTTCCAGGACTCTCGATCTTACTGTCATACACCAATGGTGTATATTGAATGTTTTTATCAGACATTTTTATACCAGCTACGTAAGTACTGCACTGCACTTTATCATGTGTACCATCGGCTTTATTGGTGAACAACAATGATTTTTTTGGGTAGTTTTATGATGTTGCAATGGTTTTATGTAACTATGCAAAATAAATAAACTTGAAACTTTTACTTTTAATATTACATTATATTTTACCAACATTACTAATTACCTAAATTGTTTGAAATTACATTTCTTTTTACTTATTAAAATTACAAATGGCCATAATCTACCAGAAAACTAACCTAACCTCAACTTTAAATTAAAATAAATTACTGTTATTATAATATATTTGTACTAACTATTACCATGAGACTATTTTTGTGAATCTATTTAGTTATACTGAATACTGAAAATGAATAAATATATTGAAATTCTAAGGGTAACTCTAACCGTATACCTAATATAAATTGAATCCAAATAATTTTAAACGTTTTTCAATCAATAATTCTTGATTCATCCCAGAGGCCACAGAAGCCAGGCAAGAGATAAAAACGTATTACAATAAACTGAAAAACAATTACATAGAATGTGATCTATATAAAAATAATTAAAACTAGTGAGCAATAAAGTTAATCCACAATCAATAAATAAATTCAGGCGGACAGAGAGCAGCTTCTTACCCTCACTACAGCCTGTATATATTTAATTAGTGTGTGGCAGACAAGGTCTGAAGGGAGCAATTGAATACAAAAGTGTTCAAATCTGCATCGTCTAATATTTAACATTCTCAAAAAAGGTAATAATACATATATTAAAGGTAAATACATTTTCTTAGGTCTTTCATACAGCTTTCCAAAGAAGAAAAAAAGCAAAATTGATTGAGTCGAAAATGTATCACATATGCAAAACAAAAGATCTGCCTCCCTAATGCACCCTTTGGGTACTCGACTAAACAATGAACAATGTTAAACCTAAATCGGGTAAGATAAGACCTATGCTGCGCCCTCGATAAAGTTTTCACCTAAGGTACCATGTCATCGGTGGTAAAGGGGAGTTGGTAGTCTCTAATCATATTCTTTGGGATCTCCATTTGCAATCTAGCAGCATTTGTTTGCTTTAAAAAAGGCTTTTCATAATCTCTTTGGTGGAATCTCTTATGCAGCCCTGGTTGTCAAAGAGTTGTGATTTGTGTGATTTGGTACACTGTTCTTTAAAGTAGTGTAACCAAGGTATGTTTAAGGCAGTCAAAGATAACACAGCGGTTAAAACTAGTTTACTGTTTTGGCCAGACAGAAACTCAGAGCAACAGTGATTTAAATGACTAAATGAGGACGACAGAACTCAAAGTGCCATATAAACGTTCCATAGCTAGCAGGAACCGGTAAGAAACTTTTTAAGGATGATTTCTCAGCCATTTTATAAGCAAGACAAGTCAGACATGCGCCAGATGCCTTCACCATAGCTTACCACAGAGATACATTTAGCTTTGTTTACAGTAATCATTTCTTCTAATGGCTTGGAACCAAGCTTTGAAGCAAACCTAAATACCGCTTCATTAGCTCACTCAAATTGCAACCTTCTAACCTTCAAGAGATGACGTCAGTTACTATGAGCATCAAAATGGACCCCTAGATAAGTAAAGGTAGGCATGCGTGTAATTTCTACACCACAAATTGTGTATGATCTTGATTTTGTACTCTTTAAGTAACCTACCATGATGAAATATTTGGAGAAATTTGTCATTAAATTTAGCTTTTCCATAAATGAGATGAATGAATTTAAAGGCTGCTGCAAGGTGATCCAGCGGGTCACTAGCAACAAGCATTCATACGCTAAATACTCACCTGGGCCCATTCACTCACGCTAACTAGTAATCTCCGCTGGGGGGAATCAGTTGTACTCTTTATCAATATCCCTGCTACCAATTACTTTTCCTGATTGAAGAGTAATGACTTACCAATGGACCTTTGACAATTGGGGATAAAATGAGAATGTACAAATACAATTTTCATTAACCACCTGAAATAACCACTGACTCAGGAAGTTTTAAAATGTTTATCTAAATTCTTTAGCAGAGTACATTACAAACCACATAATACTTAATCACATATCAAGGAGGAAGCACACTATTGTCATCCATTGATCACAAATGACGGTCCCTCAGAAAGGAGAAGATAGAGACAGCAGTGCAAACTAAAGATTGCATTTATAATTTCCTAAAGGTGCAAGAACCAAACACCTTGGCCAAGGAGTTGGAAAGAGGGTCCCCAAGAAAGGATGAAGACCAAGACCTCCGGACCAGGTTTAGGACAGGATAGATGACCTCTCTACCAACGACGCCTGCGTCGTTCCCCTCTCGGACACTTCGTTCCGCGTCTTCTTCTAATAGAGTCCGCCACCCCCACCTCAGGACCTCTTCAGACAGCGGTTCAGTCTGCAATCGATCAGCTCTCGCCTGTGTCAGCATCTGAGCTCCAAGCCCTAAAAGCTCCTCTGCGTATTCTGTGCTCTGGTGCTCTCGTTCATCTGCATCTGCTCTAATGCCTAGGCTAGTCTAACTAATTAGCTAATTCTGTATCTATTATACCCTTCTACGCCCATGTACCTCCCATTAATGTTTCAAATTTATGGGCCCACTAATTCTGATTGGACAGGGACAGGGGGTTGATCCTCACACCATGTCATTTTAGTTGTTTTAAAATACCGCCCCTCTCAATTAATACATTTGCTTTATTTCCCACCCGTTTCACAACGATTTTAATACAAAGTATATACAAAATGTATCAATGTATAGGACATTTCGGATGACTGTGAAGGTGATCAGCGGGTCATGTCCTTGGATGTCTTCCAAGTTGACTTCATCGCTTTGCTTTGTTAGTTTTCAGAGCGCATGCGCAGGTCACATGGCTCTCGAACTGCTGTTTAGCCAACCCAGGCCCACTTCACGAACTAATAGAAATTAAAGAAGAAACATATTAAAATCAAAAATAAATGTTTTCACTGTATACCCCCTACTTCTACTCTGTTCCCATTTAATTATAAAATCTATCCCGCATTAGTAGCGATAGAATACCACATTATTAATTGCAGCAATGCGAAAGCTTTTAGCATGTGAGAACATTAAGCAGCCATTTTAGCATACACTGCGCAGAAGCAAAAAGTTTCCCTCCAAGCAAAGAAAGACGTCATACCATGTGACATGGTTGACATATGCGCAGTAGAGTTCCCGCGCTTTAGCGGCCATTTTGGATTAGACAAGGATTACTTATTAGTGAAAACACATAGGCAAGCGTCCCTCAGATAAAATATAGTGTTTGCACATTATTAATAATGACATTACAAGGGTTTTTAGTACAATTAATTAATACTGTGAGAGGATTGCTTCCGAGCAAGTCTCATTGTGAGTCCTTGCTCCATCAATCCCCTCTCTGATGGCGTTTCTGAGCCATCAAAACTACCCACAACCAGATGCCAACTTCTAGCATACTTCTATTACATTTTCAATTTTACACTGTCTATTTTTATCCTTTCCTTTCAGTTTCTTGTAAATTTCACTTCTTAAGTCTTCTAATTCAATCTCTTCAAACTTTCTTTTCTTACCTCTTCCTGTCACCCTATATGTTTCCTTCTTTCTACAACATTTGCACCATATCATTATTGACAATACTGTTATTGCTATCCCTACTAAGGGTACTATTATTTGACCTATAAGTCCTTTCCCTACATTAGTAAACCAGGTACCAATTGACGCAATGCAATTTGTCAATTTTTCCCATACACTATCAACTTCCAGTGGTTTCAATTCATTCTCAAGTTTAGTAATATTCTTTATATATGTTCCGATTTCTGCACTTTTGTCCGGAATATACGTGCAACAATGTTTTGTTTTCAACAATTTACAGACTCCGCCCTCTTTTGCTAACAATATATCAAGAGCAAGTCGATTTTGCATAACCATAGATCTAATCGCAACCATCTCCGCATTAATCATTAGAAATCCTCCAGCAGTATCCGTTGATAAACGATCAACCACTGTAGATAATTTACATATTCTCCTTGAGTTCAGAATTACTCCCACGGAAGGTATCAAAATGCACCAAATATATCACCTATAATTTCAGAAAAACTAGCTCTTTTACTACGTGTTAATTCGTTATTATTTTCATTGCTTCCAGTGTTTCTTTTTACGTGGTATACTTTTGGAAAAACTATTCCAAAATAACAACTTCCATACCACCGTGCAGGAAGCCTAAAATAAGCCTTATTCCCACACACAAAATATATTCCAGGAAAAACTGAATCTGTTCCTCCTTTTAGTCCCCAACCTCCAAGAATTAAAAATGTTTGTTCACATTCACTGTTACCAATAAAAACATTGTTATATTCAGTCTTTAACCTATGAAGACAAATTTTCCCTGTCTTTACAAAATCTAGAGCCATAGCAGCTTGAGCCTTGCCAGGTGTATAAATACCCTCTTTCTCAGCCCAAGGTGGAAGATGAGCTTTATGCTCATTCGCTTTCCTTTGGAAATTCTGTCTTCTATCTTCAACTAAGTTTAAAAATATCTTTTCTTCTTCACGTAATGAACATGTTAGATTGCTTTTATGTGCATGTGTTATATCTATCGACTTCTTTGTTAAGAAAAATTCTCCCATAAATTGTGCATCTTGACTACTAAGTACTGGGTTCAGATTCTTCCGAATAGGAACCTCTGAAAATATCACATCTATATTTGAATAATAATACTGAAGTTTCCCTGTTCTATAAAATAAACTGGTCAATACACTACATGATATACCATAAGTTAAAGGCAAATGATGATATGTTAAACCTTCTGCTACTGATTCAGGTAATTTCATACAGACATAACAGTCACTAACTTCCATGGTATCTACATACTGAAACAATAATTTAGTAAAGACATTTAAACTAGTATCATTATCTTTTACCACGTGATGAAAATCTGGTTCATCCTCTGCTTCTATTTCTACTCTATCACTTTTCAAATTATCTATCCTTCCTTTGGTGTCGTTGTTACTCTTTTTGTCCATTACCATAAGGTAAGGAATTGCTACGATCACAAATAACCACACTATAAGCACCATTACCATACTACATATGCATATAGCACAGCATTTTCTACAACATTTCCGTTTCGGTTTCCCAGAAACTCTACCGTCAGCCATTTTTGTCTGTGAAGATTTCTCTTCTTTCTTTTTCTTTTAAACTTTTGACGTTATCAAGGTGGTTTCACTTCTTTTTCATACGTCAGTTCTGCACTTGTTCCTTCGTCACCACTTTCACTTGTCTCTGAACTTTCGCAGTCTTCGAGAATTATATAAGTCCAATCAGGACCTTTAAACTTATTGTTCACAACTTTCAATCTTTTGCTTTTTTGTTTTTCAGACCCTCTTGTTTGTTCAGTTAAGCTTGTTACTTCATTTACTTGTTCTGGGTCTTCACTTTGCGTTGCTATATGGTATTTCACTCTTTTGATGACACTGGGCCAATGATCACCCTTTCTGACCTTCTTGGGTTGCACTGTATCTTCACTTTCCAAGTCTTTTCCAAGAACTCCTTTATTCTCAAGGTGTGGCACAAACTGTTTGTCCTTGATTTCAGCTTTCCACTCGATTTGCTCTTGTTCAGGTCTTATTGATGTTTCTTCAGTTGCCTGAATGTGAGTTTCTGCTGACTTGCCCTGTTCAGGATTGACGTTTTCATTCTTGAGGCTTTTTTGTTTGATGTTTTCTTGGCTTTCTTCTCCCTGATCGTGTTTTTCTTGTTCTATCTGGTTCTGATCAGGGCTTATTGCACTCTGTACTTCTGCAGCCTGACCGCATTCTTCTAGACCTGTCTGTCCCTGCTCAAAATTTGTTGCTTCGTTGATAATTTGAGCCCAATTTCCTTTCCCTATCTGGACCTGCTCAGGTTCATTTATTGTTTCAATTTCCCTATCCTGAGTTTTTTCTTCTACACCTATCTGGTCCTCTCTAATTTCTTCCACTCTAGCTCTGCTCCTTGTTTTGACAAAGACTTCAGGTATATCCACCACTGGTATCCAGTCCTGACTTGTGCTCGGTTGTTCTTCTTCAGCTTCTCCCGAATCTATCACTTGCGATTCTTCAGCTGTCCAACCTTCAGCTTCCTCAGCTATTGATGCTGACTGAGGATCTCTTTCTTCAGGAGCTGGCACCTTTTTGGTGTGGCTTACATGAATCCAATTAGGTAGGCCTGCACATTTCACTGCTGTGTTTGTAACCAATATAACCTAACGAGGTTCTCCCCACCTGGGTGATAAACACGTTTCTCTGGTGTGATGTTTCACTACCACCCAATCTCCGGGGTTCAGATCATGCTCTTGTTCAGGCTGCCTGGAAACTGCGTCTTCTCCAACCTGGTGAGAGACAGAACGCACTAGGTCAGCCAATGCTTTGCAATAATCCAGAACCATATCATCAGTTATGTTCAGCAATTTATTTCCAGGTACATGTGCTTTTCTCATTGCTCTTCCCATGATGATTTCATGTGAACTCAATCCTGTATTTCTATCAGGAATGCTTCTGAGTCCCATTAAGACAAGAGGCAATGCATCTGGCCAATCCAATGATGTGGATGCACACATTTTTGACAATCTTGATTTTATTGTGCCATTCATTTGTTCCACCACTCCAGAAGCCTCTGGACGGTATGCACAGTGCAATTTTTGTTCAATTTTAAATGCTTCACAGATTATTCGAATTACATCATTATTGAAGTGACTTCCTCTATCTGATTCCAAAGTTACTGGGAAACCGAACCGTGGAATGAGTTCTCGTAACAACAGTTTTGCAACTGTTAGGCTGTCATTCCTCCTAGTAGGGTAAGCCTCCACCCACCTTGAAAACAGACACACTATGACAAGTACATATTTCAGCCCTTTGCATGGTGGTAAATGAATGAAATCTAACTGCAATCTCACAAATGGACCCTCTGCTTTTCCGATTTTTCTTAGACCAATTACTGTTCTCCTTCCTGGATTATTCATTTGGCAAGTTAAGCACCTCTGGCAAAGACTCTCTGCTGCAGCCCTAAACTTTGGATTGTACCAGTTTTGTCGGAAAAGTCTAATCATGGCATCTCTCCCTACATGTGTGTCTCCATGATACATTCTGGCCATTTGTGAAATCAGGCAATCAGGCATGACTGGTCTGCCATCTGAATAAACCCACACGTCATCATCTGTTCTTTGTGTGCACCCTATTTTTATCCATACATCCTTTTCACTCTCTTCCGCATCATCCTGCAATCGTCTCACATCATTCCATGTTTCAGGTGTTGAACATAGCATAAGTTGGCAGCTGATTCCCATTCTTTCAACTTTTCTGTTTACTGCCATTCGATTTCTGGCACAGTCTTGAGCGATTAGGTCTGAATATCTGTTACCGGCTACCACCCAGTCATCTCCTGACTGGTGTGCGGCACATTTCACCACTGCCAATTCTTTTGGTGATTGTATTGCCTCCAATAATTCCTTTTCAAACTGCCCATTTTTGATTGGGGAACCTGAAGAAGTCATGAAATCCCTCTGCATCCACAGTTGGCCAAAATCGTGCACAACCCCATACCCATATTGACTATCCGTAAATATGGTTACTTTAACATTTTTCCCAATTTTGGAGGCTTTCATCAAAGCAATTAATTAAGCTACTTGTGCAGATTTGACTCCTGGTAAATAGGATGCTTCGACTATTCCAGATAGTTTACATACAGCATAGGCTGCACTCAATTTGCCATCTTCATGCCTTAGGCATGAGCCATCTACAAACAGCTCCCTGTCTGCGTTTTTAAGAGGCAATTCCTGAATGTCAGGACGCGGTTTGGTACACAATTCTGTGACTTGTAAACAGTCATGGTCTGTGTCGTCCTTGACTTCTTCACAGTATGGATCTGGCAACAAAGTTGCAGGATTTACAACCGTGCATCTAGCTATGGTCACATTCTCAGCTCCTAGAATTATTCGCTCATATTTTGTCATCCGACTAGGGGTAAGATGCTGAGTTCTAGTTCTTGTCAACAGAATCACAACTGCATGTGGGACAAACACTTTTACAGGGTGTCCCATTACAATTGATTCACTTTCTTCAATGCTCATACAGGTAGCAGCTACTGCTTTTAAGCAGGCTGGCAATGCTGCAGCCATTGGGTCCACTGTAGCAGAAAAATATGCTATAGGACGCCTGTCCAATCCATGTCTTTGCGTTAAAACCGAAAGTGCACAACTTTCTCTCTCATAGCAGAATAATGTAAATTCTTTTGTATAGTCAGGCATGCCCAGGGCAGGTGCCTCACACAAAGCATTTCTTAGTTTAACAAATGCACTGGCACTTTCATCATCCCATTCAACTGGATCTTTTGCTTTCTTTTTGGTTAACTGAATTAAAGGCTTCGCTAGTAGTGAAAACCCTACAATCCATTGTCGACAGTATCCTACGATTTCAAGAAACATTCTCACCTCTCTTTGTGTTACTGGCATTTTCATTTGCTTAATTATTTTTATTCTCTCAGAGATTATTCTTCTCTTTCCTCTTTCAATTTGGTGCCCTAAATATTTTACTGCCGTTGTACAAAATTGTAACTTCTCAGGTGACACTTTGTGTCATTCCTCAGCCAAATGATTGAGTAGTGCAATTGAGTCTGCGACACAATCGTCATGAGTTCTTGAAGCTATCAACAAATCATCTATATACTGCACTAAGACTGAATTCCTGGGCATTATTAATTTTTCTAGGCACCTTTTCAGTATCTGATTAAAAATGGAGGGACTTTATGTGTACCCCTGAGGAACACGATTCCACACATAAACATGATTTTCGAATTTGAACGAAAACAAATACTGACTATCTGGATGCAATGGAATTGAGAAAAATGCTTGGCATAAATCAATTACTGTGAACCATTCTGCATTCCATGGTATTTGATATAGGATCACTGCAGGATTTGGTACTATAGGACAACAAGGTACCACAATTTTATTAATTTTCCTCAAGTCTTGAACGATTCTATATTTTCCACTAGGCTTTTTCAACCCCATGATTGGCGAATTACAAGGGCTACTCATAACTTCTTTTCATATACCTTGTTTTACCATTCTGCCAATTTCCTCAGTAACTCCTGCTTTCACTTCAGCACTCATTTTATACTGTCTGGTATTTGGGAAAATTGCACCTTCTTTTACGGTTATTTTTACCGGGTCTATTTTTGCCATTAGACCTACTTCTTTTCCAGTAAAATCCCACACCTTAGAACTCACTGTAGTTTTTAACTCTTCTGGTAATTCATCTTTGGTTATCAAGGAGAACATTTCATCTACTTCCGTACCTTGTTTGGCTATCATGAATTTGTAAACATGATCTTCGTCCGGGGTCTGTATTGCAACACCATCCGGTGTGCAGTAAATAGTGCAATTCATTTTGCACAGCAAGTCTCTGCCCAATAAATTTACTGGACTAGAATCACACACCACAAATTGGTGCATTTCTCGGAAGTTTCCAATTCTTACTTCCATGGGTTCGGTAAGGGGTGTTCTAATCTTTTGATTTGCTACACCTACAACTTGGATAGCTTCTCCAGAGAGAGGGAGGTCTGGGATGTCTGCTGTTCTTACAGTAGAACGGGTAGCACCAGTGTCCAACAGAAAAGTGATTTCATTACCTTTTACTTTCCCTTCAACATATGGACCTGACTGATCTACCGGCAAGGATGCGCCAAGTACGCATTCCTTTTCCCCCTCTCTTAGGCACCGTCATTGATAATCATATGGATTAAAATCATCCTGTAAAAGAAACTGTGAAGTTACATATTCATTCTTACCACTTCCTCCTTGATATCCGACGTCTGTACCGTGCTTTGCTCTGCTTACATTACCCTGTATAGGGGCAGGTGGCAACTGACTCTGAGGATTTACACCCTGCTGTGAGTCATTCTGCGTCTGTGGATTTAAATTATGATTTGGGCCATTATTATTTTGAATCTTTTTACATTCGTTCTTCCAATGTCCCAACTTTCCGCATCCATGACAAGGAAATTTCTTCTTAGCCTCTTCTCTACTCATTCGTCCTCTTACCTTTCCACCATTCCCTGTGTCACCATTCGTTCCTGATTCTTTCCCTTGACTTTCCGTTGGATTATCTAAATTAATTCCCTGTCACTCAGCCATTTTCACTTGAGCCCACATCACCTTTTCTTGTAGTTTCTTGTGTCTATCTTCAATGTCGTCTCCACAATATTTAGCATATTTCAAAATCTCATCAATAGGCTTTCCCTGCCAGCATAACATGTGTTGCTTGATCATTTGACAAATCTCTGGTTTTAGACCATAAACAAATCGACAGACAAACGGACTCATATTTTTATCTCCAATATCCTCAAAGCCACTATACTGTTTGAACACCTGCAATAAACGTTCGTAGTAGGCGTGTACCGATTCACTCGCTTCTTGTGTGGTTCTGTCTATTTTCACCCAATCTGTTTCTTTGGGTGGTATTTTCCCTTTCAAATAAGTTATTACTTGGTGATACTTTTTCATCACATCATTTGATGGAGCACCTGTTTTTGGATCCCTAGGATACTCTTCACTAGGCCAGTCGATTGTAATTTTACAGTCTGTCCATAAATCGGCAGGTACCACTATGTCAAACAAACCATCTAGGTCTTTTAACAAAACCTTTGAAACTTTTACAAACCTCTCAACTTGCTTATACCATTCAATTGGTTTTTCTCTCAATTTTGGAAAATCATTTGTAAATGATAAAATGTCTTGCCTACTCCATGGGACATGGACATAGCCTCCTCCTGGAACCTCTCGCATTGGGTACATCTGTTCTACCTTTCCTGCTTCCTTCAATAAATACTCAGATGTCGTTCTATTTGAACGTGCTTCTTCCTTTTTCTTTGTCCACCTAGTTTTCCATTTATCCAATTCTCCCCATTTCTGTAAAACTGTCATTAATTCTTTCACTTGTAATTTTCTACCAGATGTATTCATATTTTCTAAGTCTTTGTCAGTAAATTCTGCTCTGTATGGTCTCTGCAACACTTTTGACTTTCTTATTTCAATTCCCATCTCTGAGGCTAAATCTGTTAACTTTTCATGGAATATTTTACATTTCTGGTTATGCTCCTACATACAAACAGTAGTTCTTCTTCACTGTAGGTGTTTAATCGATCTACTCCTACATTTCCAGCTATCAATTCTTCTAATTCAACTTTTAATTTATAAATGTCCAAGATCTTTGGTGGTGAACTCTGTCTGTCTACTCCTTGTGCCCATCTTTCTAAGTCTTCTGGAGTTACTACTGTTGCACTTTTAGTTCCTGAAGATGTGATTATTTTTACATCTTTTGAGCAACCGGGTGTGACTCTTCTGGGGGTGCTATTTGCAGATTCTCGAATAGGCAAATCCATTAGTGAAATGATAGATTCACAATCACTGATATGATCATCAATTATTACAGCTTCATGTTTAGGGATATCCATAGGTGTATTCATAACTAAAGGTTTCGGGCAATTTACTTTGTCTCCATATAAAGGGACCACGGGACCAATGGTTACAGGTATAGTCAGAGAATCAGGATGTACATTCAACTGAGTTATTTTCTGTATTAATTCTGTTCTATTTCTGTCTAAGGCCTCTCTTTCCTTATCCTGAAGTACCCTATTAACTTGTGGATTATGCAGTACTTGAGGTACCAGTGGTGTTCTAAAAATTGGTGCACTTGGGGTACATCCACCCAGCCCTTCCTGGTATGGTGGAGGGTTCTTTAATATTTCTTCCATAAATTCATCTTCAGAGTCTCCAAACCCTGTCATGTGTTTAGTCTTTTCTTTGCATTTGCTCCCTAGCTGCTCATCAGCCATAAATACGGGATACAAACCTTCAGAGATCAGCGCTCATCTCCACTGTTTCATCTGACTTTCTCTTGACCCATTCTGGTATCTAGGGAAAAATCCCCTATAACCTTTATTACTCCTGGGTCTATCACGCTCAAATGCTTCTGTTTCCCATTCCTCTAGGGCTTCGTACTGCGTTAATCTTGGTCTGGGTTCTAATTCATTCATTCTCATTCTTAAGTTTTGAAGGATTCTCCCATTGAAAGTACCATTCTCTGGGAATGCTAATACTCCGTCATCTTTTGTATATTCTATCCTATTTTCTAACCATACACAAGTATGATAACCCCGATCCATCATCATGAATGATGCGGGCGTTTTTGCTGGTGGAATGATAATTCCTTCCCTAGTTTTGATAGGCTTATCCTTCTTAAAATAATTCTTAATCTTTTGTAGGAATTACATTTTTCTCTTTTCTCCATACATCTTGGGTAAATAACTGTTTATTTAATTATATTCTACAAAACCTAGGAATCTCCTGTCTGGACGTGTTCCTATTAAAGTCGGATTGCGTTTCCACATACAATTTCCACTGTCCACTAAATTTCGACTTCTGTTCTGACAACCAATCAAATTCCAGCTTGCATTTGTCTCGGGACCAATCCTAGCGCGGCTTTTCTGTGACGTCTATTCACTCTCTCTGATGACCCCTCCTTTACAATCTGCGCTTCTCTGTCCCTCGTTGTGTCGACCAATCCCAGCGCGACACCTGTGACGTCAGTGTCACTCCTAACTACTGACCCCTCCTTTACAAGACTCGTTCTACGCCCGCGGTTTCAACCAATCCCAGCACGGTGCTTGTGACTGCTCCGGCAGCTGACCCTCCCTTTACAAAATTCGTACGCAAAACTTTATTTTCTCAGCACTTCTTATTAAGATTTAATAACAACATAAAAACATTCGCTATCTTGCCAGTTTCCCTAAATTGAAAAGGATAGATTTTCTCACACTTAGTAAAACCCTTCCGTTTACTAAACATACACTACGAGCAAAACACTTCCATTTACTCTTCACGTAAGCTTCGGAAATACCTGCTACTCCTTCAATGTTACCCAATCTAGGTGATATAACATCAAAATTTCACCAGCGTATTCCTTTGCTGTCACTCATACACGCACAGAGTCCCTAACCAGTACTGATAGCCCTGCTTAACTTTTCAGTACTATTTCTGCATGACAGATAACCTCACTGCAGTATGGCTTCCACTTACCATCCGCTATTCAAATTCCCCGGGGATTTCTAGACAACATAAAACAAAACTTTTAAAACGGATGTTAGTTCATAAAAATAAAAATCTCATTACCCAATTAACAAAGAAAAACCATCCTCTGATAACCAGAAAACTGATCCAGCGGGTCACTAGCAACAAGCATTCATACGCTAAATACTCACCTGGACCCATTCACTCACGCTAACTAGTAATCTCCGCTGGGGGGAATCAGTTGTTCTCTTTATCAATATCCCTGCTACCAATTACTTTTCCTGAATGAAGAGTAATGACTTACCAATGGACCTTTGACAATTGGGGATAAAATGAGAATGTACAAATACAATTTTCATTAACCACCTGAAATAACCACTGACTCAGGAAGTTTTAAAATGTTTATCTAAATTCTTTAGCAGAGTAAATTACAAACCACATAATACTTAATCACATATCAAGGAGGAAGCACACTATTGTCATCCATTGATCACAAATGACGGTCCCTCAGAAAGGAGAAGATAGAGACAGCAGTGCAAACTAAAGATTGCATTTATAGTTACCTAAAGGTGCGAGAACCAAACCCCTTGGCCAAGGAGTTGGAAAGAGGGTCCCCAAGAAAGGATGAAGACCAAGACCTCCGGACCAGGTTCAAGACAGGATAGATGACCTCTCTACCAACGACGCCTGCGTCGTTCCCCTCTCTGACACTGCGATCCTCCTCGGTTCTTCCGCGTCTTCTTCTAATAGAGTCCGCCACCCCCACCTCAGGACCACTTCAGACAGTGGTTCAGTCTGCAATCGTTCAGCTCTCGCCTGTGTCAGCATCTGAGCTCCAAGCCCTAAAAGCTCCTTTGCGTATTCTGTGCTCTGGTGCTCTCGTTCATCTGCATCTGCTCTAATGCCTAGTCTAGTCTAACTAATTAGCTAATTCTGTATCTATTATACCCTTCTACGCCCATGTACCTCCCGTTAATGTTTCAAATTTATGGGCCCACTATTTCTGATTGGACAGGGACAGGGGGTTGATCCTCACACCATGTCATTTTAGTTCAATTTTGTTAAGCCCATTGTTTTAAAATACCGCCCCTCTCAATTAATACATTTGCTTTATTTCCCACCCGTTTCACAACGATTTTAATACAAAGTATATGCAAAATGTATCAATGTATAGGACATTTCGGATGACTGTGAAGGTGATCAGCGGGTCATGTCCTTGG
This sequence comes from Calotriton arnoldi, assembly GCA_963921515.1. Lineage (NCBI taxonomy): Eukaryota > Metazoa > Chordata > Amphibia > Caudata > Salamandridae > Calotriton > Calotriton arnoldi. The sequence goes on along the minus strand of CAWUFW010005522.1, from coordinate 871,653 downwards.
ATGTCTTCCAAGTTGACTTCATCGCTTTGCTTTGTTAGTTTTCAGAGCGCGTGCGCAGGTCACATGGCTCTCGAACTGCTGTTTAGCCAACCCAGGCCCACTTTACGAACTAATAGAAATTAAAGAAGAAACAAATTAAAATCAAAAATAAATGTTTTCACTGTATACCCCCTACTTCTACTCTGTTCCCATTTAATTATAAAATCTATCCCGCATTAGTAGCGATAGAATACCACATTATTAATTGCAGCAATGCGAAAGCTTTTAGCATGTGAGAACATTAAGCAGCCATTTTAGCATACACTGCGCAGAAGCAAAAAGTTTCCCTCCAAGCAAAGAAAGACGTCATACCATGTGACATGGTTGACACATGCGCAGTAGAGTTCCCGCGCTTTAGCGGCCATTTTGGATTAGACAAGGATTACTTATTAGTGAAAACACATAGGCAAGCGTCTCTCAGATAAAATATAGTGTTTGCACATTATTAATAATGACATTACAAGGGTTTTTAGTACAATTAATTAATACTGTGAGAGGATTGCTTCTGAGAAAGTCTCATTGTGAGTCCTTGCTCCATCAAAGGCAACAGCTGCTCTTGACATGAGAACCGCATCGTCCACATTTAGCAGAACGGGGATATATCGAACACCTAGTTGCGGTGTATCAGCTCTGCACTCTACCAGTGAACATTCTAAATCAATAATATAAAGGTTGACCAGAAAGAGAGCTAGCAAAAATCTTTGCCTAGCCCCTCTCTTGATCTTGTTCACATTTGTGCACTCCCCAGTGGTTCTATTGGGTTCATAACTGATGCAGGCAAAGACATTAATGTGTAATGGTATCAAAAAAAGGACTAGCATCTCGTCCACTCCCATTGAGGTCATCATTGCCCACAGTACTCAGTCAAAGGTTGAGCTTAAGTCCATAAAAGCTAGATGAAAGGAGCCCTTCCTGACCCTAGTGTATTTATTAATACAAACAAAAGATGCAAGCATTGGTCTATGCTTCCCAGTCCCTCAACTGTACCTCAGAGAAAATGGAACTCTCCTGAGCCCATGGCTCAATCTGGTCAAGAAGGACTATGGAATCCAACAAAGATGTAGGGCAATAGCACTTTCCATCCTCTCTGTCCTCCTTTTTTATAATGGGGACGATTGTTGACTGGAGTTAGGATTTCGAGCGGTGTTTAGCTGTGCGCCACTCCTGAATACATTTACTAGCAACTGGTCCCATAAGTCAATATTTTGCCCATAAACGTCCATTGGGACTCCATGAAGTCCAGAGGCCATATTCCAGGGGCTCTCTTTAATAGGTGCTATGACCTCAAAAAGTTCAAATGTCAGACTAGGCTTATTAGCTTCTACTATTTTGTTCCGACCTATAAATGATGGCCCACCCGCCTGAGTGGATTCATAGATACAAGTAATAGGAGCCATCCAACCTTCAGTGTAGATAGAAGTATCCCAACCAGAGGTAAGGACATCTTTAAAACAGGGTGCACTAACTATTTTCCACAACGAATAGGTATCATTACTTTGCCTGGCTACCTTTAATGATTCCCATGGTTCGTTTCTGGTGCAGTCTTTCCTGTATGATATAACCTTCTTAGCTATACGTCTACAAAGCTTAACTTCACCAACATCACGGGGCACAGTCAAAAGATGTTGAAGTGCCTTGGAGTAAGGCGTATCAAATGATCTTGTGTGTTTGTTACCACTTTGTCGAGCGAAGACTATCATCAGGTTTACTGTAGCTGTGCAAAGAGTATTAAATGATTGCAAAACAGCAGCTGCATCAGCATATATTAAAGTGTGTCACTTTCTGTTTTACTAAATCGGATCAGTGGCGTAACGAAAGTTGAGGGGGCCCCCCTGCCACGTACACGGAGGGGCCCCCACTCCAGATCTAATTCGAGTTCTAGGGCCTGAGTATTGTGCTGAGGGGGCCCCCTGCAGCTCGGGGGTTCCCCCGCACCGTGGGGGCTGCGGGGGCCTGTGTTACGCCCCTGAATCGGATAAGAGCAAGGTGGAAATAACCAATCCTCTCCTCATTTAAGTAAGATGCCTTTCTTTTTATGAGCCTCAAAGGGGGGCGAATATTGGTATTAATTGCGTTGGTGTGCCTCTTGTAGCTAAAGTGGGTATCAAAGGATTATGGCCCCTAATACAATAGGCTTTTATAGAGAAATTTAAAGCCAAAACACTAATATAATCAATCATGCTTTCCTTCCCGTAAAAGTACTTTGCACAGACGAGGTAGTGGGGACAACTGTGAAAGAAAAAAATAAGTTATACTTTATCATCACACGGTTCAACACTTCACCACAGGGATTGTGGATCAAGTGCAGGAAGTCCACCTCTTCATTACTCGTGACACCACACGTGGCACTGGATGGGGGTCACACAAAGACCAGCATTAAAAACTCCTACCCAGATAAATGAAAAAACACCATTTATTACTGCTGTGGTACACTCAATAGTTTTGACAATATTCAGATTATGCCAAATAAAATTAACATTATAAAATTGACCAAGAAGCTTGTTGTAGTCTTTTTGGTTCAATGCAGAGAATTTGAAAATGGGGAGGATCACCACAGAACCACAATGAAATCAAAGTTAGCTGCCCCCACTTGGGACGCCCTGCTCTAGAGGCAACAGCTGGAGTGGTCTAGGCAATATGCTCATCAAGGTGGAATGTCTCTAGCGCAGAGGTCTTCTGTAGACATATAATATTAAAAATGCATGATGAACGTGATACAACCTGGATTGTCAATTTTACAACTTAATTCAGTGGTATTAGTCTCAGTGTTGCCTGAGTCTGATGGTAATTCCTTAACAGATTTCAGGTTATGACCAGTGCAGAAATCGCTGGGGGCAGGCCTAAGAGATAGGGGGGTGGATTTACAAACATTTGGCACTGTGTTTGCATCACAAAATTGACTCAAACCAGCACAAAATGAATTTTTTGTTATTTACTTTCCAGTTGTTATTTACTTTCCAGCGCAAAACTTGTTTTGTGCTGGAAAGTTGCCTAGAAGTAACACAAAGCAGCTTGAAGCACTGCTTTGTGTTACTTAGGGTCAAGGGGCGTTACATGAGTGCTACATGGTGCCATGCAACCACCCATGCTTTTTGATACATAACCATATCTACCAAAAATTTGAGACAGGGTTTTGGGTAAAAAATGAACGCCACTTGAAAGTAGGCGCTAGAAGGAGAAATGGTTTTATTTCTGCTTTCTTTTCTGACTTTGTGTGTGTACTACACTCCATAGCACACATACAAAGTAGGAAAAGTTCAAAGGTTTTCTAGGCATAGTATTTTGTCATGAAAGGGAACCCTTCCAGCACAAAACCTATGCTAGACTCATGCACACACCCTTAGCCTGTGGCACAAAGGTGTGTTCATGGTACTCTGAAGCAAACATCTGCAGCGATGATCGGTAGGGGGGAGTAGAGAGCCATATCTCTTTAGATATGGTTGTCTCCTGCTCTCTCCCTCTCATGCAATGCAGCGCAGTATTTTTGGCTGTGTTGCGCGAGAATTTAGTAAATGTGGCCCAGGGTGCCAGAATCACAATTAAGGTAGTCAACCTGCTCTAGAGAACTCAGTGGCACAAATCTATTTGAGGTACGAATATTGGAAATATAAGCATTGAGACATGGCAGCTACCTGCAAGGCAGAGACTCTGGGACATTAAGGCAATCCATTGGTCTATAAAAATAACTCAACAGTAAGGCCTTAATTTTACTGTAACATACAGCGGAACAATTTAGCCAATGTAGTGTTTCCAACAAGCCAAGGGTCTCTGAAGTTGACCATGGAACACTCACTGTCATCTTTCTTTATCCCATTATCCACCCCTGGTACCCAATGATCTCTTCATAAACGTATCTAATGTTGCCAAAAGGTTTCTGCATCCAATTTATCAGTTTGTTTTTCAATTTCTGGCAATTCTCGACTTTTGAGGAACGTCAAATTGAGTTGGGAAGCGTCTAAGGTGGGCCGGGATAATAAATGACTAGAATCAGTGTGTAAAGTGATAGCCAGCTGAGCATATACCCAGGTCATTGGCTTGATAGTATTGAAGTCAGCATTAGAGACTGTGACCCCTGATCCAGCGCGACTAATGTAAATTTTTCCTTATGACACTAATACAGAAAAACACCTACTCAACCTGAATCATATAAAACCTATGTCGGTGGGGCCCATAACACCGCATACATACATTCACTCAGTTTTCTGGATCAAACGCTAAGGAAAATGAGCTGCTGGACAAACGGGATACCTTATTAAAACGACAGAATTATAACCTACACATTATATACATTAACTTCGGATCCTGTTGGTTCTAAACATCAAGGTATTCCACTATTCGGTCGATGGACCAACTAGTAGAATCAGTTGATGGCGATTAAGTCCAGCTCAATCACAATTAAAACCTTTAACATTTTATTAATCATAATTTTATTTAAAGAACCACAGACTCATTTAGAGTTAGCATATAATTTTATCTAAATTCGTTGAGCAAATAAGTAAAGTTCATAATTAGGCAAATACATTTATTATATCAGTAAGCATTTAAGTAACAGATTAAAAACAGAGACAGAAAATACTCATTACCCTTGGCCATAGGGCGATGACAAGAATGGTTCACCAGGAAAGAAAGATGAACCGCAGATCACAGGATGGGACTCCCAAACTGACTGACTGTCCCGCTAACCTCCTCGGACGCAATCTCCTCCCGGGCAACTCCCGCAACGGTCTCGTTCCTTCTCCAGTCAAAGTCCGAAGTCCAAAATGACAGAGTCTCTTGCAGCATCAGGATAGAAGAAGCGAAGAAGCAGTGGTGTGTCCTTGCACAACGTAAGAGCAAACCCTCTTATACCCTATTCTCTGACTTGCTACACTTAAAGTTGCAATCTTTAGGGGCAGAAATCATGCTAATTGGTCCATGGGAGGGGTGGTGATGGTCACCTCATCGTCTTCCTTGTTCGAACCGGTTTGGGGACAATAATGCATACAGTAGTCCTCGTGCTCAACAATGTCCAAAGGTAATTCAATTTGTTAATGTATTTTGTAACAAACTCCGATGGTCACACATTAGTTCATCCTTTGTCGCTCGATTCTCGCATCCGTTCCCATGCATATATGCTGAACTCTTGGCACGATCCTCGTTGCAGGTCAAACTGGCCTTGACATCTCTCACTCCGGGCACAGGCGGCATACACGTGACTGGAGCATTCATTCTGCCCATGCGCGGGGGCCATTTTATTCAGCACACGCAATCTCGTCCTTTTCCGGCGGCCATTTTCGAAGCACGGCCTAGCAGGCCCGAACGAAACTAATATAAGAACAAACACAACAGAAATTAAAACATGGAAAATAAGCCTTTCTGTTTACCACCCGCCATTCTAAAGACCCGTGTTAGGTATTACCTAGCAGAAGCGACATTTAAAGCCATTTTACTTACCATCTGCATTCTTTGCCACGGTGCAATTCTACTACGCAACACAAATCATGCAATTTTACTCTATTTACTAAGCAAATCACAATACTAATGTTATTTTGCTTCATATTTGTAAATAAATTAAATTTTGCAATGCCAGCAAGTTGCCCACGTGTAATGTTTGATAAAAAGGTGCATTTGTTGATTAGTTCATGCGTTTCAAACGGTTAGTATCATTAATCGTTATGGGGTTAGTAACTTCCTAGGGGTACACAAAAATATTTTGTTTCCCCTGCTCCATCAATTCCCCCCTTTGGTGATTTTTAATATCACCACTAAAACCTATCCCTACAAACTTTATCAGAAATATGTTTCTTGTCCACTTGCATTTGTTATTTTAGACAATTGTGTTCTTTTCATCTTGTCTTTTAGACCTTTTGTACATGTTCTCTTTAAACTCTTCCAATTCAATCTCTCCCATCCCCCGTTCTCTTGTTTCTCTTTCCTTATTTTTCTCATTTTCTATTTTTGCTTTATTTTGTCTTTTCCTCTTTGTAATAGCACACATATGCTAATCTCAATACTAATATTATCACTACTACTAAGGTCACAGGAATTAGTATTTTCCCAACTAGAGAACTACCTATTTCGGTGAACCATTTCTTTATTGAGGAAAAACCCTTACCAAGTTTCTCCCAAGCACCTTCAACCTCCAGTGGGGCAATTTCTTTATGCAAATCAGTAATGTTCTTTATATACTTCTGTATATTCTGACTTTTGTCTGGAATGTAAGTGCAACAATGTTGTACTTTCAGCATTCCACAGACTCCACCCTCTTTTGCCAAAAGAATGTCAAGGGCAAGTCGATTTTGCATTACCATAGCTCTCATGGCAACCATTTTGGTATTTACCATCAAGAACCCTCCAGCAGTATTCGTTGATAAACGATCTACTACTGTAGACAATTTCCGAATCTTGTATGCATTCAAAGATATACCCACTGCTGGTATCAATGCTCCAAAAATGTCACCTATTATCTCTGAGAAGCTTTCCCTTCTCCTACGGGTTAATGGTTTACCTATCTCGTGAATTCCTTTCGTACCTCTTTCCACGTGAAAAATCTTTGGAAAGACCAGGCCTAGATAGCATGTTCCATACCAATGGTCCGGCAACCTATAATTGGCTCGGTTTCCGCAAATATAATAGATTCCTGGGAATACTGGATCTTTTCCTCCTTTGAATCCCCATCCCCCTAAAATTTTGTATGTATCTCGGCACTCACTAGAACCCACGAAATAGTTATCATACATAGTGTTATTTCTACTAATACACAATTTTCCCTGTTGGGGCCAATCTAAACCCATGGCTGCATTCATTTCGCTCTTATCATAACTTTCCTCTTCAAACGCCCAAAGTGGGATTTTTGTCTTTTCTCCCATTGCTTTTCTTTGAAACTTAACCCTTCTGTCTTCTACCATGTCTAGAAAAACCTTTTCTTCCTTTCTTAACCTACAAGTAAGGTTATGTCTAAATGCATAATCTAATGTTAATTCTTTCGTTTTTAAGAAAAATCCTCCAAAAATCTTTGTAAGTTTTACCTTATTTAGTTCAGGGACTAGGGGAACTTTAGCAAAAACAGCATCTGTGTCAGTGTAGTAATACTCTAATTTACCTGTTTTATAAAATAAACTAGCTAAAACACTACAGGTTATTCCATACGTCAAAGGAAGGTTACAGACGCAGGTAACTGCATACATACATAACAATCTCTAACATCCATTGTCTCTACATATTCATACAAAAGTTTGGTGAAGACATTCTTGGAGAAATCAGTTATTGACTTATCCCTATGAAATTCAGTACTATCTATTAGTGTTGCAGTGTTCTTTATGTTAGATTTCTTGTCACTATCAGTGTCATTCATGATTGCAGAGGTGTTTTCTCCAACTAATCTAAGTGGAATTATTATTGCTAAAATGAACCAAATAAGCATTAGTAAACCTGTACAATAGAAACACATTTTACACCATCTACGGAAAAACTCACATCTAGATCTTCTATTCTCAGTGTCTACCATGTTGAAATATAATCTAAATATATGTACAGAAAATGTGTTTCCACACCTCAGAATGACCTTTTTGCCGTTTTACCCTTTCTTTTATCGTTGACTGAGAACCAATTTGCTTTTGACGCACTTTTTGGTCTTTCAGAAATTCTTTCTTTGACTTTATCAGCTTGTGTGTCTAGTCCGGTTTTCTTTTCTCCTCTTCAGGATGGGTGCAGTTCACTGTCACCCACTTGTTCACAGTCTTTGTCTGGGTTTTCGTGACTGCTATCCACTTCTTCAATGTCAGACAGTGCTATGTATACCCATTCAGGTGACTTGTATTTCAGGTTAAGTCTTTTCACTCTTTTAGGTCTCTGCAATTGTCTTTTATTTGTTTCTCTTTGTCTTTTCTGACTTGTTATTTCATTTACTTGTTCTGCTTTGTCTTTGTTCAAATTTATTAGCTTATATTTCAGTCTTTTAATTTCGTTGGGCCAATTGTCTCCTTTTCTTGGCCTTTTCAGTTCGCTTTCCTTTTCTCCTCGTTCAGCTCTCCAAGTTCTCTTTCTTGGTCCTATTCTTTGCCTTATTTCTTCTTCACTTTCTTCAGATTCTGTCTCAGATCTCACTTCACTTTCTTTAACTTTGAACTTTATGATCTCTGTCTCTTTGTCTGAATTCGAATCTCCTTGGGTTTCTTCTGTTTGTAATTCTGATTCTAATTCTGCTCGTGTTTCTTCCGCAACTTCCTCAACCTCTCTGTCTAAATCTGAATTTTCTTGGGTTTCTTCTGCTTGTAATTCTGAGTCTAATTCTCCTCGTGTTTCTTCCGCAATTTCCTCAATCTCTCTGTCTGAATCTGAATTTTCTTGAGTTATTTCTATAATTTCTGGAGGAATTTCCCCAAAGCTTGTACTTGGCTGTTCACCGTCACTGTTTATTGGTTCAGTTTCTCCTGTTTCAATATCAGTTCTTTGTTTTTCGGATTCTTCTGTTTGTCTTTCACTGGATTCAGGTTGGTCTGCTTCAGATGCCGAACTGGTATCTGATATTTCCAGATGTCGACTTACAGGTCGATCTTCAGGATCTGGAATTCTGATTGTTTCAGTTTCTGCTTCAGATGCCGAACTGGTATCTGATATTTCCAGATGTCGACTTACAGGTCGAGCTTCAGGATCTGGAACTCTGATAGTATGGCTGGCATGAATCCAATTTTTCACACCTGCACACTTTACTGCAGTTGTCGTCACCAGAATCACTTGACGTGGCTTGTCCCAGCGTGGAACCAAGCAATTTCTTCTTCTGTGGACTTTTATGCGGATCCAGTCTCCTGGACTCAGGTCATGAGCTGGTTTTCTCTCAAGAGTGGTCGCATCCGGCCCAACCTGATGAAACACAGAATGCACCACATCAGCCAATCCTTTGCAATAGTCCAGTATGAGATCATCAGTTATAGTCAGCAGTTTGTTGACAGGTACGTATGCTTGTCTCATTGCTCTTCCCATTATTATTTCATGAGGACTCAGACCTGTTTTTCTGTCAGGTATGCTTCTTATGCTCATCAGCACCAGGGGTAAGGCATCGGGCCATTTGAGTCCTGTGGCTTGACACATTTTCCCTAACCTATTCTTTATTGTGCCATTTACTTGCTCTACCACTCCAGAAGCCTCTGGTCTGTAGGCACAATGCAGCTTTTGTTGAATGTCTAGTGCTTCACATATTAGTTGGATAATTTCATTCTGAAAATGCGTTCCTCTATCTGTTTCTATCGTTACTGGAAAGCCATATCTAGGAATGAATTCTCTCAGTAGGAGCTTAGCTACAGTAACTCCATCATTCCTTCTTGTCGGATAGGCCTTCACCCAACGAGAAAACAAACAGACGACTACCAGGACATACCTCAATCTGTTACTTGGGGGCATTTCAATAAAATCCAATTGCATTCTGGTAAAAGGACCTCCTTCACGTCCTATTGTTCCCAAACTCACTACTGTCTTCCTTCCAGGATTTATCTGTTGGCATATAAGACATCTTTGGCAAAGGCTTTCAGCTATAGCCCTAAACTTTGGGTTGTACCAAGTCTGTTTGAAAAGTCTGATCATGGCATCCCTACCTATGTGTGCCTGTCCATGGTACATCCGTGCCATGTTAGAGATCATGCTATCAGGCATAACTGGTCTTTCATCCCTGTAAACCCAGACTTCATCTTCCTCCCTCCGTCTGCAACCTGATTTTATCCAAACGACGTTTTCCTCATTACTTGCCTCTACCTGCAATTGTTTCACATCTTCCCATGTTTCAACTGGGTTTGTAAACAGCAAGGGACATGAAACATTTTCTTTTTCCCTTCTCCGATTCATTGAGGTCATATTTCTGGCACAATATTGAGCTAATTCATCAGCAAAATTGTTACCTACTGCAATGTAATCAGTTCCATTTTTGTGAGCAGTGCATTTTACCACCGCAATCTGTTTAGGCAGCTGTATCGCCTCAAGCAACTTCTTCACAAACTCACCATTCCTAATAGGAGACCCTGAGGAAGTCAGGAATCCCCTCTGGGACCAGATCTGTCCGAAATCATGGACCACTCCGAAGCCATACTGGCTATCCGTGATCACAGTAATTCGGAAATTCCTTCCCAGTTTGCAAGCTCGAATCAGAGCAATCAGCTCAGCAACTTGGGCTGAACGTATTCCTCTCAAACAAGATGCTTCCATTATGGTTGCCACCGTACATACAGCATACGCAGCACTTAAAACTCCTTCATTCGTCCTCAGGCATGATCCATCCACAAACATCACATAATCTGACTCTTTTAGAGGTTCATCTCTGATATCAGGACTGGGCTTTGTGCAAAATTCAAGCACATCCAAACAGTTATGATCAACCTCATCTTTGACCTCTGCATTTACTGCATCTGGCAGTAAGGTGGAAGGATTCACACTCGTGCATCTTACAATGGTTACATTGTCTGCACCCAAGATCACCTTTTCATACCTAGTCAGCCGACTATGTGTCATGAATTGTGTTTTTGTTCTGGTCAGAAGGATTTCAACTGAATGTGAGACATATACTCTCAAAGGATATCCCATCACAATGCCTTCACTCTGTTCCAGACTCACACAAGTAGCAGCTACTGCTTTCAGACATCCAGGCAACGCTTTTGCTACCGGATCTAAAACAGCTGAAAAATAAGCTATTGGTCGTCTCATTCTTCCATGCCTCTGCACTAATACTGAAAGTGCACATCCGTCTCTCTCACTACAATACAGCTCAAATTCTTTCTCATAATCAGGAATTCCCAATGCTGGTGCTTCACACAAACTTGTTCTCAGTTGCTCAAAAGCCTTCCTTTCTTCCACATCCAGCGCAATCGGATCTTTGACATCACTCTTTGTCAATCGCTGTAAAGGCTTTGCAATCAATGAAAATCCACTTATCCACTGTCGGCAATAACCAACCATTCCAAGGAACATTCTCACCTCTCTTTGTGTCATTGGGGCTCTCATTCCTTTAATAATCCTTATTCTTTCTGTTGTCACTTTTCTTATCCCTTTCTCAATCTTATGACCTAAGTACTGTACTTCCTGTTGACAGAATTGCAGTTTTGATGGGGACACCTTGTGTCCTCCTTCTGCCAAATGATTCAGTAAAGCAATTGTGTCCGTAACACATGCTTCTCTGGTCTTTGATGCCACCAATAGGTCATCGATATATTGGACCATCACAGATTTTTCAGGCATTTTCAAACTTTCTAAGGATTTCTTCAGAATTTGATTAAAAATAGAAGGACTTTCAGTATACCCTTGAGGAATTCGGCACCATGCCAAAATACGTTCTCCCATCCGAAACGCAAATAATGGCTGGCTGTCAGGGTGCAATGGAATAGAGAAAAATGCATGGCACAAATCAATAACTGTGTACCATTCTGCATCATGAGGGATTTGATACAGTATTACAGCAGGGTTTGGCACAATTGGGCAGCAAGGAATAACAATTTTGTTCACTTTCCTCAAATCCTGTACTATTCTATATGTTCCATTTGGCTTTTTCAATCCCATTATAGGAGAATTACATGGACTGCTCATTATTTCTCTCAAAATTCCTTGTTCAATCATCTTATTAATTACAGGTGTTATTCCTTCAATAATTTCTGGCGTCAGTTTGTACTGCGGGGTGTTTGGGTAATTCGTTCCTTCTTTTACAGTAATTTTTATAGGATCAACTTCTCTCATTAGTCCAATATCTTCACCTGTGAAATCCCATACATCAGACCTGACTGTTTCTTTCAATTCAGTAGGGATTTTCTCTGCATCGAACACAGGAAACATATCATACATTCCTGGTTCTAGTTCTGCCATTGTCATTTTATACAGAACATCATCATCTGGTGTCTGGAAAGCAATACCATCTGGAGTACAGTAGATGGTACAATTCATTTTGCAAAGCAGATCGCGTCCTAATAAATTTATAGGACTACAATCACACACCACAAAGCGGTGCATGTCTTTGAATGGACCTATTACCACCTCTACTGGTTTTGTAAGAGGGGTTTTAATTTGCCTATTTGAAACACCTACAACTTGGATGTATTCTCCTGAGAGAGGAAGATTGGGAATTTCCACTGACCTAACAGTAGAACGGGTAGCGCCAGTGTCCACAAGGAAAGAATCATTTACACCATTCACTTTTCCATCCACAAATGGACCTCACTGATCTACCTCTAGAGTTGCGCCAAGCACGCACTCCTCTTCCTCTCCTAGGCACCGTCATAAGCTTTCATCCGATTCATCTCCATCTTGCCGTAACCAATATTGTGAAACAGCAGCTGCGCGCGGCAATTTTGTTACCTGCTCTCCTCCGTAGAATCCTGCCTCTGTACTGTATCTTTGAGGATTTACACTCTTTGGAAGAGGTGGTTGTGGCACCTGACAATGTTGAGTAACTACCTGCGGCTGTTGCGGCTGTTGGTAACTCACCTCATTCTGCACCTGTGGATTTAATGGTTGATTCTCGGTATTAACTCTCGGAGGTAATTTACACTTGTTTCTCCAGTGCCCTAATTTTCCGCAATTATGACATGGCCATTTCTTTTTAGCTTCTTCTATACTCATCTGACCTTTTCCCTTACCAATATTCGGTTTGTACTTGGTCTGTCCTGCGTCACTAGACTGATTATTCATCTGAGCTTCTTGCTTTTCTGCAACCTTTACTTGTGCCCACATTGCCTTTTCCTTGAGTTTACGCTGTCTGCACTCAATATCGTCACTGCAATATCTTGCATACCGTAGTACCTCATCTACTGTGCTAGTCTGCCAACATAACATATGCTGCTTAATCATTTCACTTATTTCAGGTCTCAAACCATACACAAATCGATACACAAAATGACTCATGTCTTTTTCACTCAAATTCTCGTATCCACTATACTGTTTAAAAGCCAAAAGCAACCTTTCATAATAAGCATGTACAGATTCCTTATTCTCCTGAGTTGTTCTATCAATCTTTACCCAGTCCGTTTCTTTTGATGGAATCTTATTTTTCAGGAATGTAATTGCCTGTTCATATTTTCTCATTACTTCTGAACTTGGGGCTCCTGTTTTTGCATCTCTAGGATATTCTTCCTTCGGCCAGTCAATTGTAATTTTACACTCTGTCCATAAGTCCGCAGGAACAACAATCTCAAACAATCCATCCAGATCTTCCCACAATACTTTTGAAACCTTTACAAACCTTTCTACCTGTCTATACCATTCTACAGGCTTTTCTCTCAATCTTGGAAAATCATTTGTAAATGACAATATATCTTGTCTGGACCATGGGACGTGTACATAACCTCCTCCTGGAATTTCTCTCATTGGACATTCTATTACCGTTGGTTCTTTTTCTTTTACTGGAAAAGCCAATGATGCTTTATCAGTTGTTCCCTCTTTTCTCCTTATCCACCTACTTCTCCACTTGTCTACATCTCCCCATTTTCTCAGCAAAACAATTAGTTCTTTTATCTGTGTTAGTCGTCCTGAAGTATTCAGATTTTCTATGTCCTTTTCACTAAAATCTACCCTGTACGGTTTCTGCAATCCCCTGATTTTTGCAAACTCTACTCCTAGTTCGTTCGCTGTTTCTTCCAATTTTTCATGCAAGTTCCTAGCTCTCCAAGTGATGCTTTTACACATAAACATTAATTCATCATCTTGATAGGACTTCAATCGATCGGTACCAATAGTCCCTAGAATCAATTCCTCCATATCTATCTTTAATCTGACCACATCCAAAGGTTGTGGTTCGGCATCTTTTTTCTGCAAGCTCCTCACCCAATCATTTAATTCCTCTGCAGTCGGACCCACAGGGGTTTTAGTTAATTCTACCCTGTTTACACTTCTCTCCGGGGTTTCAGTTGCTGACTCAGCTCCCATAGGAATCTTGGTCATCGGACTCTCATTAATTGTCAAATTTACAGGTGGACTTGACCTAAATGGACCTACAGAATCTTTTGTCTTTCTATTTTCTGGAATTATCCCTTCTCTTACTTTTTGCATACTAGAATTTAATGGAATTATTAAGGAATGTTCATCTATCTTTTGATTTTCAAATACTGGAATTACTGGCCCTATAGTTACTGGCACAGTCACAGCTTCCATATTCTTTGTCAGTTCTCTTATCTTTTCAGTCAACTCTCTTGTGGTTCTGGCTAATTCGGCTGTATTATTATTATCATGTTTCACAGTCTGTGGTGTTTCTAGTTTATTACTTGAACTATTTATTTCAGAAAATTGTTCAGGGCTTTGATTTATTACAGTTTCCATTTGCGGTGCATTTGGTGTCACCACCACAGAATCCTGTTGATATGGAGGGGGTCTTTTATTTAAAATGTCCTCCAGCAACTCATCCTCTGTGTCGCTAACTCCATACCCATATCTCTCTGGTACTGCATGCTTCTTTTTCTCTGTACACTTTCCCCCTGTAAATTCTTCAACTGTTCTGGTAGGAAACATACCATCCATCATGTTAGCATACCGCCACCGTCTCATCCTGTCTTCATGATTCAAACCCCATAATCTTCTATGAACAAAACTATAATCCTTTACACTTCTGTGTCTTTCCCTTTCGTACATCTCATCTTCCCATTCACCTAAGGCTTCGAACTGTGTCGGTCTAGGTCTTGGTTCAAGTCTCATCATTTTTTCTCTCAAATTTCGAAGTACAGCTGTGCTAAACGAACCGTTTTCCGGAAATGCCAATACTCCATCGTCTTTGGTATATTTCGCCCAATTTTCCAACCAAATGCAAGTATGATAGCCATATCTCACCATCATATAAGATGCTGGTGTTTTCGGCGGAGGAAATACTTCTCCTTCCCTAGTCACAACCTTTTTATCTTTCTTAAAAAGATTTTTAAGCTTCGCAAACCATGACGGTTTCTCTCTATCACGTTCATTGTAATAAGCCATATTTCACTGTTGTTTTGCCGAAGCTAATTCACACAATTCTTCACCAATCGGTTCTTTCTACCGCTCGGCTATTCTGACCTATCCCAGCGCGTCTCACACCAACGCACCAATCAGAAAGCTCTACGTCACTCTCACACTAACCTATTCCAGCACGTCTCACACCAACGCACCAATCAGAAAATCCTTCGTTCTTCCACAACTGGCCAATACCAGCGCGGTTCTTGTTGACGTCAGTTCTACTCCTGCTTCTACTGACCCCTCCTTTACAAAAATTATCGGCACTTTTCTTTAACTTTTCTTTTCAACTAAATCGATTAGTTACAACATAAAACACATTACCATTGTCTGTTTCTCTAAACAAAAGAGATAGTTTATTCTAACTTACAAGAATACTGTGTCGTTCGATAAGTGTAGCACTTCTCTCTACCTTACCCTTCTCTCAAGCAAGAGGTAAACCCGTTTCTCTGGGGATAAAACACATGTGGAGACTACACTGCTCCTGAGAATTAAGGCCAAAGTTTCACAAGAAAACCTGTTGCTATTTCACTCAAATGTAATTCATACTTGAAATTTCCCTAACATAACACAGTCTTGTGTTATCACCAAATTTGAAATCAGACAATGCACAATTCCATGTGACTTCTTTTGCCACACGTGTCCACTTCCTACTTCCCGGAAGCTTCAAAATTCTGACTACACATAACGTAATACAAACTCAACATAGAGTGTTAGACATGAAAAAAATCGATAATCAATAATCACCAAACTAATCTATAGTAACCATAACTCTGCTACCAAGAAATCTGATCCAGCGCGGCTAATATAAATTTTTCCTTATGACACTAATCCAGAAAAACACCTACTCAACCTGAATCATATAAAACCTATGTGGGTGGGGCCCATAACACTGCATACATACATTCACTCAGTTTTCTGGATAAAACGCTAAGGAAAATGAGCTGCTTGACAAACGGGATACCTTATTAAAACGACAGAATTATAACCTACACATTATATACATTAACTTCGGATCCTGTCGGTTCTAAACATCAAGGTATTCCGCTATTCGGTCGATGGACCAACTAGTAGAATCAGTTGATGGCGATTAAGTCCAGCTCAATCACAATTAAAACCTTTAACATTTTATTAATCATAATTTTATTTAAAGAACCACAGACTCATTTAGAGTTAGCATATAATTTTATCTAAATTCTTTGAGCAAATAAGTAAAGTTCATAATTAGGCAAATACATTTATTATATCAGTAAGCATTTAAGTAACAGATTAAAAACATAGACGGAAAATACTCAATACCCTTGGCCATAGGGCGATGACAAGAATGGTTCACCAGGAAAGAAAGATGAACCGCAGATCACAGGATGAGACTCCCAAACTGACTGACTGTCCCGCTAACCTCCTCGGACGCAATCTCCTCCCGGGCAACTCCCGCAACGGTCTCGTTCCTTCCCCAGTCAAAGTCCGAAGTCCAAAATGACAGAGTCTCTCGCAGCATCAGGATAGAAGAAGCGAAGAAGTTTTTGCACAACGTAAGAGCAGACTCTCTTATACCCCATTCTCTGACTCGCTACACTTAAAGTTGCAATCTTTAGGGGCAGAAATCACGCTAATTGGTCCATGGGAGGGGTGGTGATGGTCACCTCATCGTCTTCCTTGTTCGAACCGGTTTGGGGACGATAATGCATACAGTAGTCCTCGTGCTCAACAATGTCCAAAGGTAATTCAATTTGTTAATGTATTTTGTAACAAACTCCGATGGTCACACATTAGTTCATCCTTTGTCGCTCGATTCTCGCATCCGTTCCCATGCATATATGCTGAACTCTTGGCACGATCCTCGTTGCAGGTCAAACTGGCCTTGACATCTCTCACTCCGGGTACAGGCTGCATACACGTGACTGGAGCATTCATTCTGCCCATGCGCGGGGGCCATTTTATTCAGCACACGCAATCTCGTCCTTTTCCGGCTGCCATTTTCGAAGCACGGCCTAGCAGGCCCGAACGAAACTAATATAAGAACAAACACAACAGAAATTAAAACATGGAAAATAAGCCTTTCTGTTTACCACCCGCCATTCTAAAGACCCGTGTTAGGTATTACCTAGCAGAAGCGACATTTAAAGCCATTTTACTTACCATCTGCATTCTTTGCCACGGTGCAATTCTACTACGCAACACAAATCATGCAATTTTACTCTATTTACTACGCAAATCACAATACTAATGTTATTTTGCTTCATATTTGTAAATAAATTAAATTTTGCAATGCCAGCAAGTTGCCCACGTGTAATGTTTGATAAAAAGGTGCATTTGTTGATTAGTTCATGCGTTTCAAACGGTTAGTATCATTAATCGTTATTAACTTCCAAGGGGTACACAAAAATATTTTGTTTCCCCTGCTCCATCACCCCTCCAAGTGTACTTTCAGAGACAAGACACCTCTCTGTCCTCTCCGGCATCTTCTGCCCCTTCCTTTGCCCCCCTTCAGTCTCCACTGCCCTTTTAGATCTACTTCTAGTTCTCCCACAGCAGTCACCCTGTTGAGAGCTTTTACACTCTGAACAACTTCAGCTACAGATAATTCAATGGCATTCAGTTTTAAAAGAACTGGATCTATCAGTGATTTAATAGCCCCTTCTAAAGCCTTGATGCAATTGTCTAAACTAGCAGATAACGCCTGGCTCCAATTGTCATATCGTAAGATTGTTGCCCAATGATACTTCCCCAATGGGGGTGTGAGGCACAATGTCAGCAGAATTGCATGGTGCTTTAGACTTTAATCGGGCGGGCAAAACATATCTTTTTCCTTTTTCACTGGGGGTGGCGCAGGAGATTCACTTATAGATCACTTGAAAGAGTCTGTCTCAATAGTCAGTGGGGCTGTATAAACACAAGAATTGAAGATAATGTTGGCCCCAGAATCACCATGGTCCATGCTTGTCAAGTGGCGATCATCCCCTTGAGTGTAATGAGCAGACATGTTATCTGGTGTTGTCTAAAAAGCTCCTGATAATGCTCTTTGGTTAACCCCCCACCTCTCTTCAGCTGACTCAATTTCACTGTCAATTATCTCCACTGGATTTGTCAAGAAATTGGCAATGGTTGAGGTGTTTGGGAGTTCCTTACAAGTCCAACTTAGGGCACCAACTTTTCTCTTTCTCCTAGTAACAACCTGAATTAGTTAGCATTAAACCAATGTGACTTCTTAGAGCCAATAGGGGTGGCTAAAAGCAGACTCCTCTGGGTACTGATGGGTGCAAACAGGCCAACTCTTGTCCTGGTCTACACTCAAGCAGTGCCTGTCACAGTGTCTTGTGGTGTGGGGAAATTCACTGTGCTATATATCGCTCAGGTGTGCTACTACCCCACGTCCTGGGAAAAGCAGCAAAGTCCCCTGGGCCTTGAAGTTCTGGCCCGCTGCAAAGTTTGCTTTGTGCATCCTGTGCTACGAGGAAGTCCACTGCGCTTATTAGTGCTCAGGTGTGCTGCCACCTCACCTCCTAAGAGAAGCAGCAAAGTCCCCTAGGTTTTGAAGTCCTGGTCCAATGCAAAGTTTGTCGGGAGTATTTAATCACATTAAATCAATTCATATTAAATTAATTTATATAACCCTAAAGTTCTATTCTATGAATTATATTATTTTATATTTTAATTATATTAAATCATTTTAACACTAATCCTGACCCTAACTGTAAATGCCATTGCACCATTCGATAGAGAAACCCATCTCTGATGTAGGTAACAAAATATCACAAGCAGTAGAAGACATCCTAGTTGTTATGCAAATCCGCACCCATATTAATAATGTATTTCAGAGGTTTCTGATAATGTTACTGCATACAAAGTACATCATACAACACTGATACAATATATTCATAAGAGTCAACAGATAAAAATACTTACAATAGCTGTTCACTAAGAGAACTTTCTAGAGATTAATTTAATCAACTGAAAAAGCATCATACAATAAAATCAGCTACTTGTGTCAGTAAGAAAGTATGTATTTTACAAGTTGATTTGTCTTCCAAAAATACAAAACTGTTTTGGATTCCTGAGAACGCATGAGAAACTCAATTGCAACACAGAAAATAATAAGTCAGAGAGGAAGGAGATCTGCAATACAACAGAGCATCTTTGCACTTTTCATTACATGGAGACCTAAAAAATGTTTATGAAAACGAGACAATTTTGGACAGGTTTAAAGGAAATGAGGAATGGAATCCAAAATGTCTTTGTAATAGTAGAGCAAATCAGATGGCAGGGGTTTCTAAGCTTTTGTCAACAGAGTGCCTGGAAAAATTCTATGAAGGAGTCTGATGAATAATTACCCAATATAGCAGTCCTAAAAATCAGTTTTTAACATGGTTCAATAGCCTTATCTTTTTTAAACAGCAAGTAATGATTTATTAGCGCGTATTCATAATTGGCAGCATCTGGGATTCAAATCTTCAATGCTACTGCTATTTTAACACAAGAGATACTTTCACGGACGCTAAAGTGTAATTTGACCAAAGGTCCAACCAATCCAATCTTAACTAAAGGGAATGAATATAAGAAACCAATAACAGGCAATTAGATCTTGAATCATCAATAATTACTGGAAGGTCTACTCTATATGGTTCATATGGAGCTCTATAGTTTATTCAACTTGATCAAAGGCGTAAAAAACAATCTTAAGCAGAATAGGCTTTTAACCTAGATCAATCTATATTGAGAAAAACATTTTATGGAAGAGTGGTTTGCATTAATAACCAATTTTGCTCAGATTTTTTGATTCTACAGTTCAGCACCACATGCGGCTGTATTATTGGCTTTACAGTCACACGGTCATAGACTTGAAAGGCTGCTGTTACTGTTATTACTTTCCCTTCAAGTCTTGCAAATAACCTATTTAGGGGCCAATCTCTGTGGTCGGGTATGGCTAAATTCATGGCCAGCTGGCTGTGCTATTTTGTATGGTCTCTAACAAGGACTGGAATGTAAACAAAGCCTGTGCTGGAGTGAAGGTCATATTCTGCCGAAAATACATTTGTGATTGAGGGTCATATATTTTGTTTTAGCTCTATTAATAATTATGCTCCTCTCTGTGCAGAAACTCAAACACTTTCCAAGGAAATGGGAGTGTCCCAAGAGGGTCATAGAAATAACAGCCCCACCACCAGGTAACAAAAGAATAGTAACTACTTCTCTGCCAGTGGATGGTGCATATTCTAAATAAGAGAGCTGTCAGTTGAGCAGATCATTCATACATAAACAAAACAGGGCTGCTCTTAGCACACAGCCTTGTCTAACTCCACTGAGAAGGGCAAACTAATTTACAGTTTGTCATTAGTGACTCCATATTACCTGTATAATTTCTTGCTGAAAAGACATCTTATATTTCCCAATAAACTAGGTTGACCCTCTAATTCTCCCAAGAAGAGAGAAGCGTGGATCTAGGAAAACTGTGTTATGCTCTTTTCAGACCTACAAATGTGACATTTTTGAGTTGCTTCTCTGTGGGTTATTTGGATACTAACATACTCAGACAAAATGCTTGTATTTCGTATTTGCATTTTACTCATCGGCAGGGGGCATCATAATCACGTGTGAAGCGTAACCCGCATATAATTCTTTTTTGTGTATACATGAGTGTTAGAATTGTGAACTGTGTTAATGTACCTACGTGACATATTTTAGTTTACTGACAATTAGCATGAGGAGTTAATGTAGCAAATAAATGTAACTAGCCGAAGCGCTAACATGAAGAGACCGTGTTATGAAGTTTTGACACTATTCATGTACGAAATGCGTTAAATAATAATACTTTCTATAATTTGATAAATGTGTTAATTGAAATGCAATATAGTTATGCAAACTTGTAATGCTTAAGTGATGCGTTCCTATGTTAGCCAAAGCTGTAGGCCTGAGATGCAAACCCCTGGCAAACTCTGGTTTTAGGATTAATGTTCTGAATTTCATGTGCACTGAAACGTCAATGTATGTTATTTTGTCTGCATTATGAGAAATGGCACTGTTTTGTAGTGTTGTTAAACTTTTTTGTCTGAGCGTAACGCCTCCCTCTCTTTTGTAGCCACTTATCGCTCATGGACAGATCTCATGCTACGGCAAATCCACGTTATCAGTGTTATGGTGGCCATGATCTTTCTGCATGCAGTGTCCGCTCGGTGTGTTGGCATATGTGTTCTGCGGCTATGTCTCTGTGTGATTCTAGTGTGAGAACGCCGGCTTGATTTATTTATTTATTTTTGTATGTGGTTCACTGAGGTGCCCCTCGTGTGTATATTTGCCTAGCTGGATGTATGGTGACCACCTGTCTTTGAGACAAATTCTGGAAAGGGACAGTAAAAATTTAGAAGAAATGGTCAATTTTACGGATGTATCTCTGCAAGTCAAACATTAATATATCAGTAAGTAAAATTCCCCCGAGATCCTGCCCACCTTCCATTGCCCATGTGCTTCCTCATTCCCCTCCCTCTCTTACTCCCTTCATTGGCCATGCACCGCTGACCCTCTAACCTTCCTTCGATTGTCTGTGATCAGCTTGCTGCTCCAACCCCACCTGCCCATCCTTCATTGTCAGCTTGGTGCCCCATCCTCTCCTACCCACCCTCCCTTGTCAACTTGCTGAACCATCCCCTCTCACTCACTCTGTCTTCCTGCTCTCCCAGCCCATCCGCCCACCCTCCTTTGTCATCTCTCTACTCCATCCCCTCCCACTCACTGTTGTCAGCTTGCTGCCCCGTCCCCTACCGCCCACCCTCTTTTGTCAGCTTGCTGTCCCGTGCCCTACCGCCCACCCTCTCTTGTCAGCTTGCTGTCCCATCCCTTCCCGTTGTCCGTTTGCTACCCCAGCCAATCCTGCCCCCACCCTCCATTGTCTGTTTGCCTCTCCACCCCTTCCACCCACCCTGCGCTGTTCCTTTGCTTTCCCTCTGTTTCATGCATCCTCTCCCCAAACGCAACCTTCTCTACTGCTCTGCCTCCCTCCTTTTTAATTATTTTTAGCCATGCTGCACAGTAGCTATGCTGCCATACAGCATGGCTAAAAATCATTGCCAAAGCCAATGTATGTCCTAGTTTGTAAAATGTATCAAAGAAACCGCTTCAAGATGGCTGCCCATAAAATGTTATAATGCTGTTGACTTGCATCGAGACACTTGTGTTTCTGTCTGTGCGCTGAACAACCTTCGAATATGTCCATAAATGTTTACTAAGGCAAGCATTTATTCCTAAATCAGACTGCATAACCTAACAGTATAACTCTTCAATCCCTGGCGGCACAGCACCGAGGTTAATTTGCTGCATGGCTAAACACTTATAAGGCCACTAAGGCGAGACCTATGGCCTATGTCAATGCTTGTTTGTTGGGGGCAGAGGTTGGATGAGTTCACATGCAAATCAAGAATAAGCATTGGCATAGCCAATATGTCTCGCTTTTGGGACCTTATAAGTATTTAGTTATGCAGCACAATATCCTTGGTGCAATAACATCAACTGTTGCATGTCTAAAAACTTATAAGGTCCCAAAGGCGAGACCTATTGACTGTGCCAATGCTTGTTTTTAGAGGCCTGGCATGCAGTTTTAAATGTAGGCTGGTAAGAAAGGTGCCAACCCGAGGGGCAAGGTCTAGAGAGAAATAAGATAGGAAGAGAGGTGAGTTATAATGAGATAGCACAAATAGAAAGGTGAAGCACAGAATGACAGGTCAGGTAAACAAAGTAGCGAGGCGGGTAGAGCCGGTGGGATGAAAAATAGAAAGATATGAGAAGTAGAGAAAAAGAGGTGCAGATGAGGTAGAGAGATGAGGCTAATACAGAGTAAGTGCGAGGGAGAAGTAGAGAATGGTGAAATAGGAGAGAGAGACAGAGGTAAGACAGATGCATTAAACGAGCGAGACATTGGAAGCAGAGAGAGTGAACGGAAACAGTGAAGGAGATAGAAAGAGAGATGAAAGCAAAGGGAGTGATAGATGGAGTGGAAGAGGTAGGGAGAGCATTGTAGAGAGAAAGAAATAAAATAATGGGAAAGGCGAGGGAAAGAGGACATCAATAAAAAGAGACATAGAAGGCCAATAGGTGATGTAAATTGAGAGTGTAGATAGTGTATGAGAGGTGGGGAAGAGAGAGATGAGGCAGTGAGTTGTGAGGCAGAGAGAGAAATGAAAGAGAGAATGGTGAGGTAGAAAGAGGCATGCGAGAGGTAGAGAAAGGTAAGGTATAAATGGCAAAAATGATAGAAAGGGTAAGATAAAGAGATGAAATTAAGAGGGAGGAAGTAAATGGAAGAGAAATGAAGGGGGATGAGATGCAAACAGAGCAGCAAGATGCAGAAAGAAGAGAAAGTAGAGAGGGTGTGTTCAGTTTATTGAACCACCTATGTTAACAATAATTAAATAACATTAATAACTGAACACAAAGCACTGCCGTTGACAGTAAACAGAAGGGAGAGGGATGCAACCCTATAGTTTTCAAAGTTTACGTATGTAACTGTGGAGTCAAATCCCTGCTTCCCACTAGACCAAACTCTTTGATCTACAGCTCATCACTTTACCCCACCATGTATTGTTTTCCTCAACCATCCACATGAATTAATTCAATACAGGACCTGTAACCTGCAAAAACCTCACTTATATATGGTTAATAGAAAATAATCTTGCTTCACATCAAATAACAAGGTAGGCTATAAAGAAAGAGAACATGACAAACTGATATATTTTGGGTAACTCGTGGCAACGTCGTTGGGGTATCCGAATATTCTTGGCTGTTCAATTTAAAAATATATAACTTTCAAGAAACTTTCCAAGAAATGTAACTCAATTCAGTGATATAATCGTATGTTCTTAACTGAGACACTGAAAAGTATTTTACATCTTTCAATGGCTCGGCACGTGCTTTGCCTCCTGGAGCCAAATCAGACTCACTCTGGCTCGGCTCTCGACCGGGCTATTCGTCTGTGAAGCCCCCTAAGATCTCCCCCCCACATACACACACAAACCCCGCTCGAAATGTAATGTAGTCTGCGCTCGTACGCCCTTCGAGTGAGGTGAGGTGGGTTTGAAAACTTCAGGTGTCACGAAAGAGCGGATCTGACATTTCATATCAACACAAACAACGTTCACGGCCACCTCTAGCGCATACATGCCATTATGAGAAGTTCACAACACTCTCTACCAATGCACTTTGCACCGGTCCTGATTCTTCACAGAAAGCCTTGTGCACCTCCGATGACACCACTGACTCACCCCGCACCCTAAACAATTTCCAGCACTCACCTGCTAGAAAGCCTGTGCAAGCTTGCAGCAACTCTCGAGGCCTCTCTACATTCAGAGGAGGAAGTGAGCAAGAGGCAGGAAAAACGAAAGTATTCAACAGCATTCCCTGCCCATCCTCCACGTCAGGCGGCCTTAGCCCTGCAATGTAACAGCTGTCCTCTGCTCCCACACAGCATGCTGGGAAGTGTTGTTGCCAGATGCCAGGTTGCCTCAAAGGGCAGCAGGAAGGCAGAAAAGGGTTCAAGACGGTGGCGACCTGCTGTATCACTTTACTGAAACTCCTCGAAAGTGGAAACGTAAATGGGAAGGGCTAGTGGGAATTGAGGAGATGTTAAATAATACGTGCCAAAGCAACAGTTTCAGGCGTGAGTCTACTAATTGGTTCAAATGTATTTATGCATTTTTATATAACGCGAACTTTATCCAGAGGTGTCAGCGTTTTACAATCGAGCGAAGTAAATTACATAAGGAATGAGAGTAGCATGGAAGTAGGTACTACTATAAGTACTCGTGGGGAAAGTTACATATTAACAAGTTACAGTACATTCAAGATGATAAAATACGAAAAGGTGGCGTGAATAGCGTAATACAAGTACAGAATACATATGTACAACAAGCATTGGCCGTGCGAGACGCGCTCTGTGGTGGGGGAGGGGGGAGGAGCGGGAGAGCAAGTGACGCGCGGCCGTGAAAGTGACACAGCCGCGCGGCCCCGAGAAGCGCTCTGTGGTGGGGGAGGGGGAGGAGCAAGTGACATCAAAGGCAGATGGCCTGGAGCATGCGAGGAATGCGCGTTATTTGCGCGTACTCGCATGCTCTAGGCCAGCCAAAAGTTGTGGTCGCATTTCTGCAAGCCCACTACAAAATGTCTCGCCCAGAGCCAGCGCTGAAGCGCTGGCTTTCAGGGCGAGACCTAAAAAGGCATAGCTCGATAACTTGCTTTACTGTGTGTGTGTTGTGTTTACTGGACTAACGGATAACGCACAGATTGGCCAAGACAAGCGACAACATGAATACAGCGCTGTGGCGCAGACTGGTGCTGTGCTGCGTCACTGGAGATTCTTCATTGTTTCTGTGTGCGCGTGAGAGAGCGAGAGAGGACGAGGGATTGGATGCTCTTTGCGTGTCATGCTTCGCGTCATGGCACTGCTAACTAACTAATGGGCACACTTGAGGCACGTTGGCATAGTAATTGGGCACAAACCTAATGCGACTGCTTTTAATTTTGCTTTCCTTTTAAGAGCTGCCGATTAAACAAAACATGACTAACGGCAGGCGGAGAATTTGAGCCGTATTATTAGTGTAGGTGTGAAAAGTGGCGGTGTTGATGGTAATAGGAACATGGAGCGTTGAGGAGTTATTACCAACGCATGCTGTTGAAAACAATATTTGATTCCATGCCCACTTAGCTCACGTGGACTTGCAGCATTCTATTAAGGTAGAACAGCGGGAAAAGAACACAGAGCTCGCGGTCAGCACCATCTGACCCATTATAAGGAAAGCACTACCACGTGACCCATTATTACAAAGGCAGCACCACGTGACCCATTATTACAAAGGCAGCACCACGTGACCCATTATTACAAAGGCAGCACCATCTGACCCATTATTACAAAGGCAGCACCTCGTGAACCATTATTACAAAAGCAGCACCACGTGAACCATTATTACAAAGGCTGCAGCACGTGAACCATTATTACAAAGGCAGCAAGCACCATGTGAACCATTATTACAAAGGCAGCACCATCTGACCCATTATTACAAAGGCAGCACCATGTGAACCATTATTACAAAAGCACCCTTGGGTGTTCTGTGTTCGGATTGCCATAGAGATTTCAGCACAAACAAAGCCAGTCTAGTAGGTCGACACATACTACTTTATTCATCCGTAGCGATCTGAAGGCTTTGCGATCTTATTGGAAAGATATAATTCTCCAAAAACTCTTTTAACAAGTAGGTTGTAAAATGACGACTGCATAGTGTAGTGGCAGCTGTGACATCCCGTCTGTTTTTTGGAGTTTCCTAGCACTCTCTTTTGTTTTCCCTCCGTCAGTTCAACAGTCTGAGAGTCCACTTACGGTGTTTCGTGTTTTTGTTAATGCTCTTAAATAAGTTTCCTTGCCACAGGGTGCAGCGAAAGTGTAGCCAACCCCATAGTGGAGACCACTGTGCCCCTGCACTGAGTTACCCCAACAGTGGTTTTAAACCCCTGCACCTGTATATTGTGGGGTATGTATTGTGTAACACCTTTGGGTGCATAGGCTCGTGCTGTGTGTATTAAGCCTGCGCTGCTTATGGTAGGACTGGTGTCCTCAATACGGACTTACTGCATTGAGCACAAAATGGTGGTTCACCTGAAGGGGTAAGACCATTGTAGCTTCCCTCTTACCTCGAACATTCACTGGGCCAGGCGTCAGAGACCCCATTTAAGTTCACACCCCCATCCCCCCCTCACCCCCGCGGTTTCTGACTGCAGAATATATTCAAGCTTTAAAGCAACATTGATTGGCAATAAACGATCTTGTTGTTTGGCAGCTATGCCTGCATATTTGTAGATAAACCGACTACCACTAAGGTTGTTTGATTTGTGTGTAGGACAGTTTTATCTTGTGACGCCCCTTACGAGTGTAATTTGCATGTGCGGCCTGTAAACACAAGAAGTCCCAATCACGTATTTGGAATACATTGTGTGAATACACATTTTCTTGACCAGTTGGTACCTGCTCTTACGTTTCTTTGTGAAAGTCCTACTCGGATGGCGGTAATGATACTGCGTACCTTCCCAGCCTTCTGAACGAGTCCAGAACCCAAGAATTGTAAGGTAAGAGAATATGCCTAAATACAGGCTTTCCTCTTTATTAAATGAACGCTTATACTTTAGTGCTAACTGTTGTGAAAACGTTTTTTCGGGCTTATATTTTGTGCATAAATAATGACCATTAATATGCCTCGTCACAATTAATTTCACATATATAGGCGGAATTAACATATTTTAATTGAAAAGAAATTCCCGTAATGTGTAGAAATGTATTTATTAATGTATTCTAGTTAAATATCTTTGCCACATTTCTCTCTAAAATGCCATTTTAGACAAAATGGATGGTCACATTAGTTTATTTTCATTCCAAGATTGTTTTGCTCACAATGAACTTGCTGTGGTGTGGATGTAAGATTGCAACAAGTTCTATCTCGTATGTTTCTTCACTGGGTCTATTCAAAGAGAGAAAGTCTTATCTTTTTAAAAAAAAATGTTTTATTGGCATTTATCAAAAGTAAACAACATAAGTCATGCTGAAATGAAGAATAGCCACACGTTGCATCCGCGTGAACAACTTACATTATGCATGAGGTAACCCCAACATTGTCACATTGAGGGTAAGACTAAGAGCAGACCCTGCAGCATCATAGTAATGACAGTAGGATCCCAGTAGGATTATAGACCAACATGGAACGCAGAAGTTGGCTACATATAGCTGGAAGGTGTCCATTATGGTCGAGGGCCACATGCCATTGGTGAGACCTTCCCGGGCCTCTAGACTGGTGAGCCCAGTGCTTTAAATGGAAAAAAATAAGTGCAGGTACTCATTAAAATGAGCTACAGGTGTAGTGAGGGGGCGGGGCTAAGGGCAAGACATGATGATACTTAACGACTTCTAATTAGTTGCAGCACATACCAAAACACATGAGAAATGTGTTTATATAAACAAAGCAGGTTAACTCATTACACAAAACGAAAGAGAAGTGCAATAATATGTTAACATTTCCAATTTTTGCAATAATTGCACCTTCTTAATGCCATACTGTTAATTGCTGTTTGGTACAATTGTACATAGTTTTGAGCATGTGAGTAGGAAGAAATTGAAAATACCCCACTTCGATCCAAAGCTCTTATGGCACCAAGCAAATGAAGCAAATCATCATGACCCTCCCCAGAAGATAACTCTCGTCTCTTCCATCGATCTATCCATTCATCCTACCATTTGCCTGCTGATGTCCACCATTTAACCTTTATATTCTGTCGTCTATTCGGTCTTTCATCCATCATTCAGCCTTTCACCATTCTGTCTGTCCACCCTTCATATCCAACCATCTCCAAACCTATCCATTCATCCTTTCACTCATCCATCTCTTTATCCACCCTTTCGCTCATCCATCAATCCTTTTGCTCATCTATCCATCAACCTTTTCACTCCTTTATTACATCCACCCTTTCATTCTATCCACCCTTTCACTCAATACCTCCTTTCACTCATCCATCATCCACCCTTTCATCCATCTTCCCTCCCTTTCATTCATCCATCCAATCTTTCACTTATCCACCCATCATCCGCCCTTTTATCCAATCATCCACCCTCTTTCACCCATCCATCCATGCTTTCACTCATCCATCTATACATCCACCCTTGCTCACTCATCC
The DNA here is from genome assembly GCA_963921515.1 of Calotriton arnoldi. NCBI lineage: Eukaryota > Metazoa > Chordata > Amphibia > Caudata > Salamandridae > Calotriton > Calotriton arnoldi. Next base: position 842,997 of record CAWUFW010005522.1, on the reverse strand, counting down.
ATCCACTCACCCACCCATCAACCTTCCCTACTACGTTAGGTATGAATCTTTGTCACAGAGCAGACATGTACAAAGTGCCACCCATTTTCTTTAAAAACCTCCTGAGAGTGTCTTGATTCTCTCTCTCGTTCTCTCACTTTTTTCTTACAAAAAACAGGCATACACACAAACATAGCAGACACACAAAAGACTTAGGTATGATAAAAGCCATGTTATACCTTTCACCTACCATGGCTTTTTTAATTGCCACCAGGGCCGGACTGGCCGTAGCCTGATTGTCACTGCCAGGGGACTGACATGATTCCTGTGCTTGCACGAACGCACACGATAATGTGACTGTGATTGACAGCACAGGGCCTGAACGGACCCTGCTCTGTCAAGCACAGCGTGACGGTGAGCACCGGACATTATTCAAATGAGCCCTGCTGAATAGCTCAGCTGGGGCTCAGATCGGGGATGCAGAAGCGGCGCCTTGGCTGCCAGAAACACGTTCCACTCCTGCTCACCAGCACTCACAGCCTACCTTTTCATGAGTACCGGTACTCTCCTCGGCAGTAGAGAAGTGCCTGTACTCGGAGTGATAAATTCAAGCAGTGCCGGTACTCAGTACCGGTGAGTACCGGCCCATTTAAAGCACTGGGTGAGCCTGTACTGGCTGACCCATCCTACCATCCGCCCCCCCCCATCCCCATCAGCCGGTGAGTCGGAGTCTCTCTGGTGAAGGAAAGTGGTAAAGGGTTCCCATATGTCTTTGGGTCTGGATCTGATCAGCATAAGTTCCCAATAGTTAGTTGCTCCTGACAGTAGGACACGTTGCTTAGCCATGCCTTGCCAGTGGGTTCCGGCTTTCTGCCCCAGTGCATGGCAGCCAACAGGAGCAACATGGCGGTTAGTTGGTGGTGCATAGTGAGTGTATCTTTCACGTATCCCAGTAATCCAACCACAGGGGTGTAGGGGAGCCGGGGAACCAGTGGCCTTGTGTACAATAGTGTAAACCTCCCTCCAAAAATCAGCCACTGGAGAAATGTGGCCTGTGGCGAGTGACAACGCTGACATCAGGAGTCAGGTATCACCCCTGTTTTGAAAAGTTGTAGAGGCGTGCAATATAAACAGTGTAGGAAGTTAAAGTGAATAAGGCGCAGCTGATAGTTTGGTTTTAGCTGTTCTAGTTGCCTGCAGCAAAAGAACCATTGCGCCTCGGATAGGGGAGAGTCCAAGTTAGCGTTCCATTCCTTTCGTGCCTTTGGGGAGGAAATTGGCGAAGAGCTTTGCGTGTGATTATATAGGCGGGTGATTAGTTTGGTGGAAATTGGCAAGTGAGCATGTGTTCCAGTTCCAGGAGGAATTCTGTTTCTCTTGCTAAAATATTCTGGGTGTCTGATTAAAAATTGTGGGTATAAAAATGAGATGGGACCATTAAAGATAAGATGGTCTGAAGATTACGAAATGGAGAATATCAGCCATCATCTCTACAGTCAGTTAAGGATGGTGGAGGAGAGTTCCAGAAGAAGCAGAAAGTGAAAAAGAGTGATTGAATTTCTGGTTAATAAAGTTGTATTCATTGTTTTAGTGAATATAGAGTAATCGGGGGGTTTGTGGAAAAGGTTTATCAGGCTTATATTTTGTGCATCAATAATGACGATTAATATGCCTCTTCACACTTGAGTTTACATATATAGACTGAATTAACATAATTTTAATTGAAACAAAATTCCTATGATGTGTAGAAGTGTTTATCAATGTGTTTTTAGGTATGCCACATTTCTCTGTAAAAACACAATTTTAGACCAAATGGATGCCATCTCTCTCACTCACTCCTGCAGTCCCCTCTTTCGTACATCCTCTCCCCCTAAAGCTCCACAGCACGTGGTCAAACTGAGGTCATATCAGTTTATTTTCATTGCTATATTGTTTTAATGACGATAAACCTTCTATTGTGTGGATGTAAGATTACAACACATATCTATGTCATTTGTTTCTTCACTGGACCTATTTACTGAGAGAAAGTCTCATTGTTATGTGTTTCATATTTCTTCAAACCTCTCTGGATGACATTAACATAGAGGTGTTGAATAATTTTTTTAAAGAACTGGGATGGTGTTTATTTGTTAAGGTAATGACGTGTATTATTCTTGTGTTCTAATTTGCTAAAAAAATGATACTTTTGCTCACACCATTATGATTTTGCAGTATTACTAATTTTCAATACAAGAAATGTGCATAAGATCCCTTGATTTTTAGAGGAGAGTCAGAGATTTACTTGAGCTTTCCTCTGTTGCAAGGGATGCTGCCCGATTTTCTAATGATTTGGCTGCCTATTGGAACCGAGAATATTATTTGATTTTATATATTCTATATAACTTTGTATCTGAGTGCCTTCATTGCATTGAGTCTGTACTGCTTATTTTGAATTTTCATTATAAACCCTTTAACTTTTTCTTGATCTCGAATTTGGTTATTAAGTTGACCTCATTACTTATTGAATTGTTTTTACACTGCTAAATTGATGTTTGGGTGGTGCATTAACGTGGGGACACATTGACTATGAAAGTGAGGTTTAACACCATCTCCGATCTAGTCAACTGTGGGAGAACCGAATGAGGTATATTTTGGGTTGTCCAAATCTTGGGGTTCGGTTGTGCTCCCACACTGTACCAAATGGACTCTGTCAAGATGTTCCGAGACTGTATGGTAGGTTGAAGGTTTATTCTCTTAAAATACAACAGGAGCTATAACAAGTCACCCGCACTTCTCCTTCTGTCCTCCTAACGGCCCCTCTCAGAACCTTCCTACATTCTGTGGGCCTGATGTTCAAAATGTTTTAACGGTCGCAAAACCGGGTTTGCTCTGCTAAGACACTTTAATTAAATTACTAAACCAAATTAACTATTTGGAAAAGGTTTTCTGCATCGTTAAGTGGGTTAAGTAAACATTAAGGAAACGCTATTTGGAAGGGGTTTGTTAAGGACGTCCCTTCCAAAAACTGATTTATCAAGAGATGTATTAACGTTTTGCAACCGAAATCCAGTTGCAAAGCATTAATATTTTACCACCACTTAAAAATTGATGGTAAGCAATCCGAAAACCGAAAGGGGTCCTCAGGGGACCCCTTTCTTCTCAAGAGTGTTGACAAAAATGTTTTTGTAGGTGGAGATAGCGGTTCATGGGACCACTGCATACTCCTAAAAAAGGTTTGTTCAACTTTTCATTTTTTCTTTTTTTTAATGCGTCCCATTTTCCTTTTAAGAAAACTGGTTGCATTAAAAGAAAAAAAAGAAACAAGGATTGCGTTATTTAAAAGCAATCACAGACATGATGTTCTGCTGACCCCAGCAGGCCACCATGACTGTGGCTAGCTAATCGTAGTGGGCTGCAATTTCCGACCTGCCTCATGCATTCTAATGAGGTAGGGCAAATTGCCACCCACTATGATTCAGAATTTTGTGAACCGGCCTATTAGTAAATAAGTCAGTTTGCAAAATTATTTTCCATTTGCAAAAAATTTGTGCCCAATTTGCGACCACTTTTTGCGAATGGAAAATTCATAAATCAGGCCCCAAGTTCCATACCGTCACTTGGAACAGAATCAATAAGAACAGGATACAGCAGGCTTCTAAGCAAAAATGGTATCTTAAAGACTTAAAAGTTTCTGGTTTACCTTAAATGCGGACAAGGAGGTGTCTTGTCATCAAATGCCCATTAACAAAAACCTCCGTTGCAGGCCCGGTGGCTCAAGAGGTCTCTCTTTGCAGGCCACCTTGTTTTCCTCTTTGCACCGAGATATACAGGACCACATAACTAGTCTGTCAATTTATGGTAAACTATTTTTCATTCAGACTAATCATTGCAAAAGTGTTAGCCATGTATGGTTGCTATAAAATGTGCACCTAGATCATCTGATTCTGTGCACTGTGAGTTTCTCTTTGGTCAGGCATATACGACCTTCAAGTGTAACTTTTATTTTCTACCCAACACGATGTAATTTAAATCAAAGAACAAGCCTCAATGAGGGGATTGGATGTTTCACAGCCCCTACATTTCTAGAAGCATTGATACCCTCAAAACAAGAGTGTCTGACTTTTCCACCACCTTTGAAAGATAGCTTTTGAATCTGGATGTAAGAAGCATCCCTTCGGGACTGATCTTTGGGGACTGACTGATTCTGGGTTTGTGCCTGGCCTTCAATTTCTTTTTATTTTGGTATCTTTTATTGATTATATTATTTTATTGTGATACAAGTTCGAAAAATAAGTCCCCTTCTATTGTAAAATGTTCATTAATGCCTCTGAGATAAATACTGGAGCCTTATTGCTAGACTTCTTGGGCCTAACAGGCTGGCTTTTTCAGGCTCATTGTGATGGATATCTTGAACGAGACAAAAACTCGTACTATGTAACTCTGTGTGCCGTTGGCAGTCAGCTGCATATAGCAGGGAAAGCGTGGTGGGTCTAACTTGATCCATCTTGTGAAATGACACAGTGTGGCATGTACCACTTACATGTGCAGAATCAGTTAGTGTATAATATGTTGTTAACCACGTCAGTGGCATAGGGTAATTGGGAAACAATCCTAAATTCCATCCTTATGTATTTTAAGCCAGACAGTGAAAGGCTTGATGGGGAAATTTGGTATTTAAAAAAGGAATCCAAACCACTCTCTCCGGCCATCCATTCTCTGTAGGTTCTTTATTTACTCTCATGAATACATATGCCTGACATGGAGACATTTTCATGCATGCTTAGTCATCCTGAGACATTTGTGCCCACAGTGGTGTCAGGAACAAATAGGGAAAACCCCTGCATGGGCCATATATTCTGCAAGTTATTCAGAATGCCTGGAAGAGCTTGCTTAGTCCAGTGGACATGACTACAGAGTGACCTTTGTTTACTTTAGTTTTCACAAGTTTATTTTCCTCCGTTGGACCTGAGGCCTGATTAAAACTGGTTCCTAAGCAGTCTGGAGAGCTAATGTTTGGGTTATGAATCTATAAGTACTAAAGTTCATCTGTTTGGATTCTTTTCAAGAAAAGTGTTTTAAGAGGAATGAGAGTTTGAATTTTAGAATGATGAGGGCAAGTGGAGATTTGCATTTAGTTTTACAAGATTCTGTAGAGAAATTGTGTTCGTCCAGAAGGTGGTGTAGCAGGAGAGGTAGATGGCCTTACCAGTAATTTAAGAGTTTTTAAAGATGATGTGATTATCTGAAAGGGATTGTGGTGAGACGTGAAGTTTGCTTGGAAAATGATGGAGGCAGCTTACAGTATAACTGATGTTAGGGGAGTGATGATAGACTTGGGTAGTACTGCCATAATGGTGTAACTACCATGAGTATGTGTAACAGGTTTCATTTTCTCCAAATCTGAAATTGAAACATTGCTGATGTATTCACCTTTGTCACACAATCATGCATGATAAGGTGGGCATCCAGCTTGAAAGCCAAACATTTAGCTGAAGCAGAGATATTGAAAGTGATGCTAAGCAGCAGTCCTTGGGAAAACCGTTGCTGTGCAGAGATGCTTGTACAAGCAACTTAATTAGAGGCAGGATTGAAGTTGATCAGGGAAGGAATCTTACTGCTGTGGTTAAAGATTAATTTGAAAAGGCTAGTGACATCTGTTGCTGAATCGGAGAAAGGCATGGTTTCATTTATGTACACCATCAAAATTGATGTATCTCAGAAGAAATATGGTGCTATATCTGTGAATAAAATGCTTTGCTGTGTATTTGATCTTCCAGTGGCCCCATGTAGGGGTGAAAAAGCATGGTTAACAAGTTCTGGAGTGATGGCCAGAGGTAGTTCTGGAGGACTTGATGTGAATAACAGGAAATATTCCTTAGAGGAACGCGGCGAACTGTCCAGGACTTTGTAATTGAACTTCTTGCATTTTGATATGGTATAAAGTATTGTCTCATTGTTGACTATGTTAAAAGCCATAAAGAGATTTAGGAGTGACAGGAAGGCAAGAAATTGTCGAACCACCTTTATATGAATCCCAAGCAGTATGAGCCCACAGGAAGCCCAGGATGGACTTATTGTATTTGTTGCATGCTTTAAAAATTAATTGGCAGTATGTCTCAAAACTTTAACTTAATAAGGGGAGTTTAATTTGTAGAATTGTGCGGTATTAATTTCTATCCCATTATCAACTCTTAAAAAACAAGCATTTGCAATGCAATCGGTCTCGCCTTTGGGACCTTATATGTATTTAGCTATGCAGCACATTAGCCTGGGTGCTGAAACATCTACTGTTCTTTAACATGGAGGGAAAGTAAGCACCAAACTGCGTGACACACCAGGTATGAGAACACATGGAGAGAAATATTGCCTTTCAGCGGGAAATGGTATAGTGCAAAGCTCTGTTTTTAATTTAAAATCAGGGCTTTTGGTGGTCATATCACTGAAAATACAAGATTTGAAAAAAATATTGTCTACGGGTGCTTGTGGAAGACAATTTCTATGGACTGGAATCTAGAGAATACTAAAGTGATTCTGGTATTTTACTGACCTCTGCTGGTGGGTTTCTATCAAGTAAGTTAAATAGAGGCAGTTGCCAGAAAAATTTAAAAAGAAAGTCCCTCAGCAGAAAGCAATTCTAGTATTTTACTGACCTCTTCTGGTCGTTTTCTATCAAGACAGTTAAATAGAGGCAGTTGAACAGAAAAAAAGTCCCTAAGCGGAAGCAGACAAGTCCTAGGGCTGATCTCCAGAGCCCACAAAGTACACACACATATAAGTATATACTAATATATAAGTATATACTAAAGTATATACAAGAGGTCTCGAATGCTCGACCTAACAAGCCATAGATACGTTTTGTATAATAATAAGGTGGTAATTAGTATCATATCAATTGGAAGTGTTTCACTGCAACGTGAAACGTGTTTTATTAGATATTGCCTTAAAAGACTTGCTTGTTCAGTACTTCTTTTTGTCAGTTGGCCCAGTATTACTAGGGAAGTGAATCTTGAATCTTTTTTGCTGCACATCACAGTAGGTGTTATTTCCATTTTTTACTTTGCATGCAGTGAAGGTTGTTTTGTGTGTGTAAAAATACTGTCATCTTGTGATTATTTTGTGAGAAGCTCACAGTACTCACTTAATAGGTATGATGTGATATTTGTTGTAGAGGTGAGTAACACTCAACTTTGTTTTTGTAGCGTAACGAGTCATGGCGTCTGAAGGTGGATCTACTGCTGAGGTTCAGGACCTGCCTAAGCTGAAGAATGAGCAACTAGAACAGCCTCAAGCTGGGAAGGAACCACAGCAGATAATGGATGAGGCCATTAATGAGAAAGAGAGTAAAGGTGTTGAGCCAAAGGCTGCTGAGGTTTCGAGTCCTCCTGCATCACCAGCAAGCACAACTAGCCCAGGCAGCCAGAAAAAGGGAAAGCCATCACCTGATGGCAAGAGCATCTCTTGCTTCATACCATCATGTCTTCGAAAACAAAGATCCCAAAGTCATGAGGAACCCAAGGATGAAGGAGAGATGAAGCAGACACAGGTGGTTGAGGAAGATAAGACCACAACAGAAGAAAAGACTCAAGAGGAGGCAGTAGAAACTGCAAAGAAGTTTGACAAACCACATGAGCCACAATCACAGGATGTCAAAATAGACGAGAAGAAGGAGAAGAAATCAGTGAGCAGTGCTGGAACACAGGTATGTTTGAGAGTGGTGTAAACCTAAAATTAAAATTGTGCAGATGGATAGTCATAGAAGAATTTAGACTGCTTCATTTTAATGTGGCAGCGATTTCAAAACATTGGGCCTGATGTATCACACACTGGTTGCAAAATAATGGGCGCAATTTGCATGTGTATATCTTTAGACTTTTTTCTCTGTGTTCAGGTCCTTAAATATTTAGGGATTTCAGATGGGTACTTTTACCTGCAGAGTTGGCAACTCTTGAATTCTGCCAGGAACCAAACTGGATCTGGAAACTGTTGCAGCTCTCCTGCACCACAGGTCCGCATATGGCTCAGCCACACACAAATTTCATTGAATATATAAGCCATATAAGGTGCCACCTCAGCTCACTGACACCATTTTCTTTTTGTACTCGCACTAGTGTGAAGATTCAGAGTTGCTTTCTTTGGAGCTTTACAATTTTAAAAAGTATATGTGGAGTATTTATGGTTCATGTCTCTTCCAAAGCTTTCAGGCTATAAACATTGCCATTCAAACATTGTGTGGCAAGCAGATGTCGATTATTTACCCTGACAACATCTGCTTGTGGTGTCTCCAAATACCACTCAAGGTCCTACTCCAGTTCAACTCTGACTGGCAAATCGCCAAGAGTGCTTCCTCCAACTAGAAGTTCTTCAGGAGACTAACTATACAGAGAAAAGAGGATCCCTCGGTTTCTCAACACTGTTCGAAGTCCAGAGGGGATAGTCCATCAGGCAGTTCTGCTCCTCAACCCATGCTTCGCTGTCAGCTTCAGAGCCGGCGTAGGAAGGTATTACACTGGTGCCGGATCTGGTACCAATAACGGATCTGCTGCCGGAGAGAGAAGATGTGCTCCTGGCGTTTCCAGCCCATGACGCCCACCCCAAGCCATATTGTGTCCCTCACTTAGACAATGCTGGCTTTCTTCCATAAGCATTCTCTTAGTGCTCCTCTTGTTTGCCTTCGGGCCCCAGTAAGCATGCAGGATCTCCAATCTGCTCCGCACTGTCAGATCCGGGCCTGGTTCTCGTTGGCCCTTCGAACTTCGTTTTAGCACTGTCCACTGCTCATTCTTTGCCAAAGTCCTTGCCGGCTGTTGTGCAGCCAAATCTGGTTTCAGGTCTGTCTCATGATTTTACAGATTTTCTAAGATTAAATGTATGCATATCTGATTCAGATGAGGAGACAACACTTGTTAGCTGAAGGATATCCTGGTTTGTTTCCTAGGACCCACCACCTAGGATGTATTGCTTAAGTATTGACTCATGGGGAGAGGGATTTGCTGGTAGAAGTATTGAAATTACTTACCTTTGGTAACAATCTTTGTGAGGGATACTCTGTTTATTTGCATATTCAGCACCACCCCTTCTATCTCCCCATTCTGAGGAATATTCCTGCTTTTCTCATTATAAGGTTACAATCTAGATTTATGCACTGCACTATACATCAGTTTCTTTTGGTGGATACGTCTAACTGCAAATTCCTCACCTTAGAATATTCTCAAGGCGCCAGATTTGATCTGGGGATTATTTCATAGCTGTGCTCCTGCATGTCACTAGGTGGCATTGTGTGGCTCTGTGTTGGCTCCAGACTACCCCGGAAGTGAAGGAACAAAGCCACATATGCGCCACCTCTGACGCTGACATTAGTTCCTTTCTTTTTGCTTGTTCTGACGTGGATCTGGAGCATTGCTCCTGAATTGTCTGGTATTCAAATGACTTCTAAACTTTTCACAGTGAGCTAGGGAATGATGCCCCGCCCCCACGCTCTCAAAAGTGACAGGATTCAAGCTGTGTCATGACTTCAGAAAGCAGTTCTCAGGCATAGTGTGCCTTTGGTGCCTGGTTTTGGGACAAGACTCTTAGGTTGTGTGATAAGTACGTCTGATGTACCCGTAGGCGATTCAACACCGGGATGCAAAGCTGTATGCTGCTGCAGTGCACAAGAAGTGTTTGCAGCCTTCATCTAGATCCTACTACTGCTACAAGTCACTGGCCCAGACCCTGTCCCGGTTATGGGGCCTTTCCCTTGACCATCACTCTTCCTGCTCAAAGTCTTCCAGTAAGCCGAAGTCCAAGTTCAAATGCATGCATAAAAAAACTGCAGTAGGCTTTGATCCCATTCCATCACTCCAACTGCAAGAAAAGGGTGATTAGATGTAAGTCGCACTCTGACGACATCACAAGTCACTGAGTCGATTCCTCAGCGGGTCCTGATGCATCCCGAATTTCAGAGTTCGTAATTGATCCTGCAGCGGAAGGAGGCATTCAAAGAGGCCATATTGCAAATATTCAGTGCACTTTCTGCTCCCTGTGGTGTACCTTAGGGATTCAAAAAACTGCAGGTGTCTAGAGCCCAGTTACTGCTGGAGGGGTCTGCCCCTGATCAATCTATTCCCTTAGCACTTAGCGTAGTACAGATGTCTACTCCGTCCCCACTAACCACACTGGTTCCAACACCACCAGCACCGGAGAATGGATCTCAAACCTACGTTGGCCCAAGCTTGATCAATGTTGTGCTACGAAATTACAAAAGCTCAACTGATTGTCATGCTGCTTGATGTCCGCCACGTCAAAGCTGTCAGCAGATTACTTATTTTTTCTGACATTGACCTGTGGCAAAGCAGGATGCACCTGACACTGACCCTGTGGTAAAGCAGGGGGCACCCGGATTTTGATGATAGTGATGGTGAGGGGGATGGTTTGCTCCCTGTTCATTACAATGATGATGCTGTATACCATAATTTGCAGAACATCAGTGGAATTGGCACCTCCACTGAGACAGAGCTTTACTTACCTCATGGACCACCAATGAAAGAGAATGTCTCATTTTCACTCGTGATATGGAGGAAAGTCCAGATGTGAGAGTTACAGCTGCCCTCCGTTGAGACTACAATAAATGTATTGATTAAATCTGCAGCCGGCGGCAGCAGCATCCGAGACATTACTTCAGTTTAAAAATGTCCTCATAGATAGCCTGATGGCTACCTGCTTGAAACGGTCTTCCCAGCCTTTCAACAGGCAATTGGCTAGATGTCATATGCCGGATCCTGGGGACCTGGATTTTCTCACCAAGCTCACTACTACAGAAAGCCTTATTGTGCATGCCTCGATCAGTAAAGTGAATTTAATTAATTTCCCACCACTCCTCTGGATAGAGAATCTAAATGGATTGACATCTTTCGCAAATGTATGTTTTCTTCACCTGGACTCAGATGACCTCAGGCACCTCTACTCGGTAAGCTGCCAATTAGACCTTATAATCTTGTCAAATCTACATAATTTAGGCTTATTAAATAATAACATTTCAGCAAGAGAATCGGTTTTAAGACTGATCCCCAGGTCACCGCCCTAATTAGGATTTCTACTTCCATCCAGTCAAACACTAACCAACTCACAGTCACCTACTTCAACACTAGATCTATGGTTAAACATCAAACTGAAATATTTAACCTACTTGATTCTGAATTGCTGGATATATTACTTTTAACTGAAATATTGTTTTGTATTGTATTGCAATTGCATTCATATAGTGCTTACTACCCCTGATGAGGCGTCAAAGCGCTTTTTCGGCGAGTAGCAAGCTACTCCGGAACCCATGAAGGATTAGTGGTGAATTAGTATAGTGAAATATGAAAGTTATTTTTAGTGATGGATATGTTAGTCAGTTATTTGGATTAAGAAGGATAGTGGAGCGATAGTTGAGGGAAAAAGATTTGCATTTATATAGCGCTTGCTACCCCTGAAGGGGTGTTTAAGCGTTTTTTTGGTGAGTAGCACGCTACTTCAGAACCCATAAAGTATTAGTGGTGCATTAGTATAGTGACATATGAAAGTAATTTGAGTGGTGGATATGTTAGTCAGTTATTTGGATTGAGAAGGATAGCGGAGAGATAGAAGAGGGGAAAAGGTTTCCATTTATATAGTGTTTCCTACCTCTGATGAGGTGTTGTAGCGCTTTTTCAGCGAGTAGCACGCTACTCCAGAACCCATAAAGGATTAGTAAAGATGAGTAAAAGGGAGGTGGAGGGGGAAGAGACTGAGGGAAGGATTTAGAAAGGCTTGTTTTGGGGGTTTGGATCAGTAAAAGAGGTATGAGATGATGCAAGGAGGGGTAGAGTAGGGAAGAGTCTAGAAAGAGTTATTTTGGTGGTCATAGTAGTGCTATGGGGTTTGGGATGAATGAGAGTGGAGCTAGAGGATGTATTGATAGAGGTATAGGGTGAGAAATAGGGTAGGACATTGGAAAGAGTAGTAGAAAGACGTTTGAGATGAGTCAGAGAGTTGAGGTAGAGGATATATTGAGAGCGGTATACGGTGAGAAATAGGGTAGTGCATTGGATATGCTGAACTTGAAGAAAAGTAATAAATATATAGATCCATAAGTACATGGAAGGTATATAAATGCATAAAGGAAGGTAGTATATGTAAATTAAAGATGCATTAAATAAACTCCGGCTTTCAATTGTTGTACTTAAAATGTATTTTATTTATATATACATATACATATACATATATATATATATATATATATATATATATATATATATATATATATATATATATATATATATAATTCAATAGTAAACCAATTGTAGATAAATAGTTATGGTAAAAGATTTACTTATTTGTGCAGTCACTTATATACATGTTAAAGACATATAATAATGTAATTATCAGTAATATGTACATTTGTTAAGCAGAATTAATGAATATATATATATATATTTTTAACATAATTATTCTGCACATTTATACAAAGTGATATACATATATACCAGTACATATCTATAGTACAAATAAATGCTTATATACAGAGGGATATGCTGTATATTTCTGTTTGCGTATGGTGGTTTGTGGGAAAGAGCCAATTCTTGAATAGTTTTCTGAAGATAAGGTGGTTATCCGTGGATCTTATGTTGGGGGGTAAAGAGTTCCATATTTTGGATGCTTGAACAAAGAAGGATGTGCCACCCATGTTTTTTTTCTTGTATCTTGGGATTTTGAGGCAAGGTGCCACTCTAAAGCAGAGGTTCCTTTTTTGAATGTGTTTGGTGATTTTATTCCTGATGAAGAGCGGTCCCGTTCCATGTATTGCTTTGTGGGTGATACAAAGCAGCTTGAAAGTGGATCTTCTGGTAGCCGGTAACCAATGCAGGGCTTTCAAGGCAGTTGAATTGTGGTCTTGCGGTTTTATATGAAAGAGTAGTCTGGCAGCCAAGTTCTGAATCCGTTGCAGTCTTTTCATGGTCGTTAAAGGTGATCCATGGTAGAGGCTATTTGCATAATTGAGTTTGAACAGAACAAGGGAGATGGTAGCCTGGACCTTGTGTGGAAATCCCAAATGGGGGAAGATTCTGCGCATCGTTTTTATAGTAACAAAACTTGATCTTGCTAGTTTGTCCACTTGGGCTTTCATTGATAACTTGGAGTCCATGGTCATTCCAAGGTTTCTTACTCCCTTCGATACTTTAGGCTCTGTTCCCAGATCATCAGGCTACGCGGCGAGCGAGTCATAATGTTTCCAACCGCCACATGTGAGTATTTCCATTTAGGAAGCATTCAATTTGAGATGGCTCCACGTCATCCATTGATTCACAGCTCTGAGACAACTGAAAATTGTTGAGTTTCTAATGTCTTTGGGGCATTCCAGTTGATGGAGTATTTGCGTGTCATCTGCATAGTTATAGCACGTGAGGTGAAATTGAATGATCAGTGCCGATAATAACTTCATGTAGATGTTAAAAAGCATGGGCGAGATGAGAGCCTTGAGGGACCCCTGCTTTTGTGAAGTACGGTTTGGACGAGAAAGGTGGGGTATGAATGGTAGGATTTCGGCCAGCCTACTCCATTGAAGCGGTCATCTTTTCAGTCGTGGATGACCTGCGAGAAGAAGCCTTATAGGGGTTTCACCCAGGTGCTAGTCCTCCTCGATCTGTCGGCGGCCTTCGACACGGGCGACCATGAGCTCTAGGTGGACCATGTCAGAGCAGTGGGTCTGCAGGACACAACACTTGACTGGATTATCTCCTTCTTAAAGGATTGATCTCAATCAGTCCAACTGTCTCCCTTTGGTTCATCGAAGGTCCGATTACCAAGCGGAGTACCTCAAGGATCCTCTCTATCCCCTCATCTTGTACATACACCCCCTAGTGAATTCCTTTAAAACAATGAATGTCAGAATATACACCTATGCAGATGATATGCAACTGCTCATTACAATAGAAGCAGTAACTTCTTCCTGTTTTCTGCAACTTCGCGAAATCAAGAAAATTGACAAATTCCTTACCTTTGAAGTCCTCGTTCAGGTTATCATTGCCTTAGTCATCTCAAGGATAGACTCTCTACCCAGGCCTCCCAAAAGGCCTCAATCAAAGACTCCAACTGACGCAAAACCAGGCAGCCAGGTTAAATAGTCCTACAGCCTAGAAACTGCCACATCATGCCACTGATGAGAAAACTACATTGACCTGTCAGTAGAACAACGAGCCGTCTTTAAGACTGGTTGCATCGTTTTTAAATTTCTATGGTAGTAGCTCAGCCATTATATCAGTCCGAATTCAGAAATATACTCACAATCGTAACTTACGATCCATTAATTTGAAGAATCTTACAATCCTCACATTAAAAAAAAAGAAACTGGGAAGCTCTAGATTCTCTGTACCCTCCCTGCATCTTGAACTCCTTCCCACTTGAGATTAGAACCCCACGACTTATATGAGATTCAGGCAACGTTTAAAAACATGGCTCCTTAGACAAGCTTATTACTAAAGACGCAAGCATTGTGTCGTGCTTCTTCTACCTAAGCACCAAGAAACCGACCTGGTGTACGTGCGCTGGATAAATACTAGTAACATAACAACTAGGATTGTGATCTGTCAACACAAGCTGTCTGTTGTGCCAATACATCCATGTCCTTTGGGACCTAGACAGTGAGAGATTGGCTGCAGTCTTGGAAGATGTCAGCACCTCTTTGGCCCAGTAAATACATGATAGGCAAGAGGCAGCCAAGTATGTTATTCATGTAGGGTTGGATACTATGAATTGTGTTGGCAGGGCGGCTGATACCAGTGTGGTCATTCATCGATATGCTTGGACAAAGTCCACTGTGGTAAAAGGTTAGCTGATGGACAAGCCCTTTGATGGGTCCTGCCTCTTTGGTGAAAAGACAGACTCTGTTATGAAATGCTATGAATATAGTAAAGCTACAGTATTTTCCTTGGGGCTGTTAGCACCTGCAAAGCAATTCCTGCACTAGTTATGGAAATTTAGGCAGGATCCAGCACTTCCTTTCGGGTTGGCAATACATCCTATCTGACAGGTGGGTCTTGCAAATTAGGAAAAAATGTTTTGTCCTACCTTTTGTTTCTTCAACACACTAGAACAGATTTCTGGAGAGCATCTGCCCAACCTGCTACAGGAAGTACACCTTTTGCTCTCCAAAGGCGCCATAGAGAGGGTACTGGACCTGGAAAAAAGGCAGGGGTTGAAATCTATTTCTTTGTCCCTAAAAAGAATTGGGCCCCCCATTTCCTCAATGCAAATTCAAAATGCTGACATTGGCCCAAATCCTAATCTGCTCTGCATCTGGGTGACTGAATGATGTCCTTGGACTTGTAGTGCACCTATTTTCCTATACCTTTTATGCAATTCCAAGGCATTACCTATGGTTCATGGTGGCCCCGGAGCATTTTGAGTTTGCCATGCGCCCCTTCGGCCTCACCAGCACCCTCCGGATGTTCATGAAAGTGATGGCTGGGGGTCCCTGCCCATCTTCAGGGGTCAGGAGATACAGTTTTCCATACCTCGATGACTGACTACAGAAGGCGGGCTTGCCGAATGTAGTCATGGATCACAGCAAACATTTTGGCATCAATAGGTTTCACCATAAACTAGTAAAAGTCCCACCTGATTCCATCTTGGAGGCTTACATTCATTGGGGGGGGCGATCCTGGATAAGGTGTAGTTCAGGTCTGTTTCTTCACAGCAACAAGTCCAGGACATTCTGTCTATGATCCCAATGTTTCATTTTCAGGTCGCAGCCACCTAGCCTGGTGCGGTCCCTGGACAGTAGTGCAGACATCTGGCAGATCAGGAGTGGCGTCTACGTCCCATCAATGGAGTGTGAATCCTGGTTAGATTGTTTTGCTTTTGTTGACAATGCACAGTGTCAACAATTTGGTGTGTTGGTGTTTCTGCAAGAACACGCATTAGGTTAGAATGGGACAAAAGACTCCTGTATGTTTTACCACTACTTCCTCTCCTGCCCAGAGATCTGAAGAAGGTCAAGAAAGACTAGACCGAAGTCACCAGGTGCCCCGGATTGGGCCAAGAGATTGTGGTATTCAGAAGTCCTGAGCATGAACATCTGACCTCAGATCATGTCGCCACTTCGGGAGGACCTCATTTTTCAGCAAAAGAGTCCTTCACTCAATTTACAGCACCATGCATGGAGATTGAGCAGCAGTGGTTGACTGTGTTGGAGTTGCAGATTGAGCTGGTGGATGTCGGCCTCGCCAGTAGGTGCTCTTTGAAGAATTCCTTTATGCCAGGCGTTGGGACAAATTTGTGACCTGGTGCTTACCATACAGATTTCTAACAGACAAAGCTGTCAGATATCTTTGTATTTATTTTGTATTTAGCCAAGCAAGCCCTTGCAATGTGCATTGTAAGGTTATTTGTCGCTCCTTTCATCCTTTCCATGGTTGGTGGACCAACTGTCCTTGTTCAAATGAGCTGTTGTGATGAGATTTGTTATATGTTTGATACATGTTTTCCCACAAGCTGCAGTAGGACCTTAACCTGGTCTTGACATTCCTCATGTGTTCGTCATTCGAGCTGATGCATAGCAGCTCACTGCGTCTCCTGCCCTTGAAGACTGTTATCCTCATTGTGAATACATCAGCTTATCACATGAGTAAACTACAGGCACTCTCAGTACATTGTCCCTACACCACTTTTTTCAGTGAAAGATTGGTGCTGAGGACTTGGGCGACCTTCTTACCTAAAGTTGTGGCTTTATTCCATATAGGGCAATTTATCACTCTACCAGCGTTCTTTGGTCCCCCCTCACCTCTCGAAAGAAAAGGAGAGGCTCCATCCATTGGACTATATTTTGGTTTTAAGCTTTTAAGTAGATCGTACCAGGGAGAATAGGGTGGACAATCATCTTTTAGTGTGGTTTTTTGGAGTGAAGAAAGGGAAGGCGGTGCAGAAGAGATCCCATGTCTAGGTGTGTAGTTCTGTGCATTAAGATCTGCTGCACACTGGCCAAAAATCAGCTCCCCGGAAGGTCTCAAAGCCATTCCGTCAGGGCTAAAGCTGCTACCACTGCCTTGACATCTGCTGGACTGCAGCATTGGGCATTGGTGCATATGTCTACAAAGTAATACATCCTTGACGGCCTTTGCAGGTCCTGCAGTCTCTCATCATCCCCTCTTCCTGCATTAATATTTTGAATATCTTTTGTAAAGATTTGTGAATATTTCTATCCCCTTTTGTTTTTTTCTCTTCTTCATAGTAAATTTCTCTTTCTCACTCTGTAGCTATTTATTTTTCTGTCCCTCACTCTCTGACCAGGGACATAACAGAAGCCCCAGAAGCCCCTGCAACCTTCTCAACCTTTCAGGGGGCCCCTGTTTAGGCCAAGATCAATGAATATCTGAGATTTGAGAGACTTTGGGGCCCCTCCTTACATTCTGCAGGCGGGCCACCCTCATTTGGCGTTATGCCACTGTCTCTAACGTCATTGTGTTTGGAGCTCCAGGTGGTAGTAGCAGACCAAGCACAGGATCGCTTTAGGACATATGTTGACCTGAATTTGGATACTTCAGGCTGAATGTTAATTCAGCTTCAAGGTCTCTTTCTCCATCAGAAATGGGAAGTAATTCTGCCAGGCAACCTGGGTTGCTGTGGTGACTGGCTTTGTAAGGCAGGCTGTAGATTAGGAGTCTCCTTTTCTGTAGTGAGAGCTACTTCAGATCAGTGAAAATCATTGTGAGATACTGAAGGCTAAGCAACTCGTACGTTGTTACCAGACACCCTCATGCCCAGCTATTGACGTTAAGCCTAATGTCCATAGAACCAGATACTATAGTTTCAACAAAATACTTTGACTAGGGGCACTATAACAGGACTGCCATGTGTGTCAGTGAGAGTGTGGTCTCTTGAGGATGTATAAACATGTGTGCGTATGAATGGGATAAATGTTTATGGGTGACTGAGAGCCTATGTCGTATGTACTTGTGGCACTGAAATACCTTTCGTCATATGTGATACAGTTACATGTATACTGCAAACATATGACCATTTTCTTAAATGGGAGAAATTTAAAGTGCAGAAAACGTTCTGCAAAAATGTTCATGATGTGGAAAACTTTTCTGCACTTTAAATTTCTTTCACTTCAAATAATGGCTGTATTTTTCTGTTGTGAATATGGCACCATGTATACCAGCCACTGGGAGCAAGACGCCTGCTGTTTATAAGGGCGACACTTTGAAATGGGAGGAAATTAAACCGAATAGTTAACTTTGTCTATATTGATTCCATAAAACTCATCATTCAAATGTAATCCCAGTTCCAGGTGTCACGTTTACAAACACCACACATCTTACTCCCATTGACCTGTAGACAAGGTGCCATATTTATAACAGAAAAATACAGCCATTTGTTTAAATGGGAGGAATTTAAAGTGAAAAAACATGCTTCATAAAACATTAAGACCTAATTGGCTTAATTGAAAGTGGAGAAAAACATTAAGACTTCATGTTTCATAGAACTGTTTTTCTTCACTTTAAATTTCTCCCATTTAAGAAAGAGGACTGTATTTTTCTGTTATAAATATGGCAAAGTGTCTACTCCACTGGCTACTTGGAGCAAGAGGCCTGCTGTTTGTAAATGTAACAACTTGAAATGGGAGACAATTAAAATGAAGAATTAACTTAATCATTAAGGTAACTTTTTATTTACATTTTCTACGTTTTAAAAACATTCAGAAACATCAGTTTGTTCTCACACTCCAATATTGAATTGGCAAGTAATTACTCAAGAGTTGAATACCTCAGTGCTTCAGTTCTTCACCTCTGTGACCTTGGTCATAAATCTGACTCCAGCAGTGCTCATTATCGGCCCTGCTATCTGCAGCCTGAAGAAAATAATGTAAAATAAACACAGCCTTCACTTTACTTTCAAGGAAAAATGTGACCCTGTGCTTTAAAAAAAAATGAACTTAAGGCTATGATCTACTCTGAAGGTGTCAATGAGCTACTGGTTGGAGACACCTGCTGTAAATATTTGCACATTATCTTATATTTATGGATAGACAGTGGAGATCAGGGCAATATAAGAGTGCTGTGATCAAATTTGTCTGAGGTGGTGGCAAGCCTAGCCACTGAATGGTATACCGCCTGGAGTAGTGCATTGGGTGACTGGGGTAGATTGCAAGTTTAACATGCTCATTATCCAGTCTATAAATACCTAGTGTGTGCACTGCAGTTTTCAGTTGGATTAGAAGCCTGATCTCTTTGGAATGTTTGAAGTTAAAAATGTGTTGACTATGCTGTAGTATTTACATAGAAAAATGCCTATGTTTTTGAAGATCACATATGGATTGAGTAGAGCAGGAAATGTCACTATCATGCGCACTGGCATCGGGCTCATCACAGTACCATTTCTTTGAAGCATCATTTAGTAAAATGGGTTTATGAATGCTAGTATTTCCCAAAAATATTCTTAATGGAATATCAGCGTATCCAGTTTCAACAAGATTATGGGAAACATGAAAATAAACAAGCATTGGCAAAGCCAATAGGTCTGACACTGGTGGTCAGTCTTTTGGTTTTGTCAATGTGTGTCAGGTTTTCACATGGTTTTTGTAAACCTTTCTTTTTGTGAGAGCTCACCATTATAACAAAAATTGGCAAAAAGCAAAAATATTTTTGGTTCTAAAAAAACACACTGCCACATTAGTCCCCAGCACTGAACAAAACGACTTTGTGTGCTGATATACTCCTTGTGAAGAAGGCCTCACCTGGTGTAACTATTCAGCTGCAAGGGTCATTGGTATACCCCTAATTAGAAGACATCACAGTAAGTAGCTGACTTATGGTTATTTGCTTTTTTTATCGTGGCACCGTGAAGTCCTCAGTATAGTGATAATGGGAAAAAGGAAAGCCGTGCCTGTCACTGCACCCATGGCCTCAAGCCATGCAACCATAGACTCGTTCTTGGCCAAAGCGGTGGGGGCCATTTCCAAGGAAATTGATCGGGCTGAAAGGCGTCTGTCCGTAGGGCCCAGAGGCCCCTCTCTCCCATTGTCTGTGGAGGCCCCGCAGACGGATGCCCCAGTCATGCAGGGAAATGATCCAGCCATTTCTTTGCTAAATAAAAATGGTTCTGCACCTATCCCCATCTCTGAGGCTCCTTCCCCAGGTATCCCCGCTAGTAGGGCCCCTCTGGTTTCACGTTCCAGCACTGAGATGAGTTTTTCCCCGGCCCCCAAATGGAAGCGCAAGACCAAAAAGACTGACAAATTGCCAGTCACATTGAAGGGTTTGCTGGGGCAAATGGGGAGCAACTATCCTGAGACAATGGAGGAATTTTGGGCTCCTGTATTACAAAAACTAACAGACATTCTTACTGACCACGTTCTGGGAGAAACTCGAAAAACTGGCAACAGACTCTAGGGAAATGTTAGGTAGATCAGAGAAATATTGGCTTCTATTGAAATTGCATCCCCACCTCCACCCCTAAATCCCCATGATACCCAAGTTTAAGTGCCCTTTTCTGATAACTTAAGATGCAGACAGCCCCGTACTTGTAAATCTACATCTCTTGACCAAATGAGCCAGTCAGTTCACGTCCAGTGCCATGACACCCTTCTTTTTAACAACAAACCTGCCCCGGTAGTCAGTGCCCTCCCGCACCCACCCTTGCCGCAGTGGGCCCTTCCTCTTGTATTGCCTACAATGGTTCCCTGTTGCCGGTAATTAATCTGCCCCCGGCCTGTTGCCCTTACACTGTGGTCCTGACTGGGGTTCCCCCGCTCTCCACCTATAATCAATAATCCACAGGCCAATTGATTAATAAAGTATCTCATTGGCTCGGCAAACACACTAGATTTAACATTGCAGATCATAAGAACATACTGATGGCCTGTAGGGTTGCTTGAATAGGGCCCTCATGGAAATCTTTTGAGGGAGATTGTGTGATTGTTTTCTTTTTGGAAACAGATTTTTATTGATTTTGGGTAGAAATACAGAGTGTCTAAGCAACATAAGACATACACAGCATGATAAAATAAATCCAATGCAATTATTAGTCACCATCTCCTTTTAACAGTCTGAAGAAAACAAAAACTCTATACCACAACACTGGTATTAACCTATTACTACCAGTGCCCCATATTATATAGCAATAACAATCTAGATCTCGCATCATGCTAATCATGCCGTTTAATAGGATTATATATTCAATTATCTTACACATTTATTGTTTCTTTGTCATCTAACAGGCCAATTGTTACCTTGTATGTCTTAAGGGGAATGCTTCTATATGTGGCCCACCATGTCCAGATCTTGGTGTGTTTTTGTGGGCAGCCTCGGGCAATGAACACCGAAAGTTCCAGGTCCATTATGTAGTCTGTGCCCGCTTTCCAAAGCGATACTCGGGGTGCATTTTCTGCTTTCCATTGTCTAGCAATGTCTTGTTTAGCTAATGTGAGGCCTAAAAAAAAGAGATGTCTTTTATATCTATTTCCACCTATGCCTTCTGTACAGTGCAGAAGCGTAAGTTTGGGGGATTTTGGTAGTTCCCATGCCAGTACCTCTGTTAGACAGATCAGCACCCCCCGCCAGAAACGATCCAAAACGGGGCATGTCCAGACCGTATGTAAAAAGGTGCCTTCTTCCGAATGACACCGGAGGCAGTGCGATGACGCAATCAATTCTGCCCTCCAAAGTCTGAATCTAGTATAATATACCCTGTGCAAATATTTGAACTGGATAAAGCAAAGTCGAGTGGAGATTGCTGCCTCTCGTGGTGATTGTTGCGCTTCCGTCCAATCGTCGTCGTCCATCGGCCCCACGTCAGCGCCCCACATGGCTCTTAGGGTAGCAATGGTCGTGGGGCTATTTGTAACTAAAGTTTGATAAATTTTGATACTTTATGCTCCCCCAGGTCTCCCATGAGGAGTTTGCCCTCTAACAGGCTGAATTCTGGTATGTTTGTTAGGTTCTTAATGTAGGAATGAACGGCATGCAACAGTTGCAAGTATTTGAAAAATTGAGAGTGGGGCATGGAGAATTCTCCTTGGAGGTCCCCAAAGGATTTCAAGATTGTCGCCCTAATGACTTTGCCCAGGGTTGAAATGCCTATGCGATCCCAGTCATGGATCCCCTGAAGGTATGCTACTTGCGGAAGTAGGCTGATTCCGCCACAGCGAAATTTCTCGCGTTAGGCGACCCCACCAGCCAGTTCGGTGTAGGGTTTGCCGCCAAGTCATAATTACCACTTTTGTCTCCAGAGGAAGGTTCTTGGGGTCGGACCTGCTGTATAGGAATAAATGTACAGAGGGTTCTCCCATTATCAATTGTTCAACTTGGTATGCAGGGTCGTCTCTAGACCAGTACCACTATTCATTCAGTACCTAAAGGTATGCAGTTGCATGATAGGATTGTGGGTCAGCTACGGCAATGCCCCCACAATACGTGTTATGTTATGTTACGTTAAAACAACTTATAAAGTGCACAAATACCAACAGGTGCCTCGGCGCTGACTGCTCCAGGGACAGGACAATAGCCTAGTTGTTAAGAAGCCTACTTATTAAATAGCCAAGTTTTTAATTGTTTCCTGAATGCCAATAGGGTAGAAAGCGCTCTAATCTGAGGGGTAAGGGAGTTCCATAATTTAGCAGTGGCAACCACAAAGCTTCTGTCGACCCAGTTAGTTTTGTAGGTTCTGTGGGCGGCAAGCAGGTTAGCCCCTGAGGAGTGTAGGGATCTGCTTTGTGTATAAATCTGCAATAAGTTCTTCAGAAACTCTGACCCTATATCACGGGTACTCATAGTACGGCCCGCGGGCCGCCAGCGGCCCGGCAAGCCTTCCTTGGCGGCCCGCGGACCTTGCAGATATCCTACCTGTCAGCAAACACCGCCGGTTGCAGCAGCGCTCTATGGGGGCCGGGCGATTCTTTAAAAAAACATTCACTTGTTAATGAGGCTTTGTTGTATTTCACCTCTTCTTAGCCCTGCATCTCCACTCTGAGTGGGGATGCAGGGCTAAGAAGAGGTAAAATACAACAAAGCCTCATTAACAAGTGAATGGTCTTTTAAAGA